>OU015502.1:67177489-67297489 GCA_907164885.2 Dolomedes plantarius
TTTTTCTGGATCTCCCGATGTTGTAACGAATGTCAATATTTTTTCTAAATTTATTCTGCATATCAGGAATGGAAATTTCCAATTTACCGCATTTTAATTTATACTGGTAAAGGAAGTGTTTTTAATGATGAAAGAATTCGAGATTATAGGGACTAAAATCAAACGATTGATTATAAATCACTTCTACAGTGCATCAGTATTATTACAAAAATAAAACACCATTTTTATGCGTACAAGCTTGTGCACACATGTAATATTTCTATAAATATTTTAAAAGTGATCACTACAGTGTAAAATATGTGGAGAAAATATTAAAATACATTATTCCACAATTTTTTAATTGTGATAGAAAGAATTCATTGCATATTTTTATTTAAATTCATCTAATGCAGTGGCAGTTTAATTAGTTTTAATGTTTACAGATTGCTAAACCAAATGGATTCAAATTATTCATTTTAAATCCGATATACAGTGCATAAGTATCACTACAGAGACAAAATTTTAATAATGGATTATTCATCTATATGTAGAATCTGAAGTAAATGTGTAGTATTTCCTAATGTGAATAAAATGCGAAACACCTAACTTAAAATAGGTAAAAAATAGTCAAAATAAATCATTACCCTAACAAAACCTAACTGAAAAAATCTTAAAATTACTTATTCATCAATATTTCACCTTCTTTCATAAATATCTATTAGCAATTTACGACAAAGTATATCATTTGCATATAGGAAAAAATGTTTTTTGGGTAATAAAGCTTTAAGATACAGGAGTATTAAAATTGAATCAAAGTACTGGTTACTGGTTGCATCTGCAGTACGTTTTGGAGCCCTATCAAATCTCATATAGCAATATTTTTTCATTGTTTCTTCCCCACGACGTTAAGATTCTTAATAAATGTGTTGCATATTAAGTCAGATATACCAGAAAAATATTGATTATATAAGAAAACCTATGCGACCTAAGCTTACGCAATTGACCCAGTATTTTCTTTCACCCGATAATTGGAAATCCACCTTTCATCGCTTATACTTGATACGTTTAACGAAAAAAAATTATTTTCGTGTGGAAAGGCTACACCATATCTGTGTCTTAAAATCAGAGTCCACGTATTGATTATACGTTACATCTACAGTGCTCTAACGATCAATTCCTTATCTTACCAGTTCTAATCGCCTTGGAAATTTGTCATCTAGAACCAAAACATCCGAGAAAGTGATGCTTACATGGAGTTACCGATCAGCTGTCGTGCGATTTTTCAATTAGTCTACCATGGTTTCTTGAAGCGGATATAAAGGAGAAAGGTCATGCAGAGCATTCTGATATATGCCATTAGGTGGTGGATGATTATGAGATTTATGAGGAAGGGAAAAAAATGTATGAGGAATTGCAGAATCCTAGTTTTAGATTATATTCAAGTCTTTATCTTTATAATACTATCTACCGAGATTTAATTAATCTCAATTAACGGAAAAATACTTATTTTAAATACTTTTCAATTAATAGAAAATAATTTGCCTTATTTTAAAGGTGTAATTTACAATAAATAGAAAATTATTTATCTTAAATCTGAAAGAAACAGTTTTCAATTGATATGAAAGTATTTGTCTGAAATCTGAAAGAAATAATTTTCAATGAATAGTAAAGTTTATCTTAAATTTAGAAATGCAATTTTACTAAGTAACAGTTCAATGAGTTTGTAATAACTAGCTTATATATTACAATAAAATGTAATTAATCAACATTTTTTGAGATATGGAATTATTTATGATGATAAAATCATTGCCAAAACACACAAAACGAATACTAAATTCAAATTACAACTTTTGATTTTTTTATTCATTTCTATTACTAATATTCAATTACTAACACTTTTGCCCGGGAAAAACTAAAATTGTGGGATTCATCTAGCTTTAATTTATTTATATATCTTTTACTTAAAAGTAGAAGCATAAAGTGAATTTAAAATAAAGACATTTAAATACGGAACCAAAATTGATTGAAACAAGTTGAGTAAAGTATTATTATTCTAAGTCATGCGTGCTTGAACTTATTTAAAAAATCATATTAAATATTAAATATGGCAAAAGTCGATTATACGCTAGCAGAGTAGGAGTGTTTTCAAGCCGGTTTTTTTTTATCTAAGGTATAGCATTTTGACAGACATTTTTTATTAGATTAGATACATACATGTGTTTGTATACACAGATAAGACCTAATTTTTAATCGTTGGATTCTATATTTTGTGAATTACCCATACATCACAAAAGAAAAAAAAATTGATCGTAATAAAATTTCTCAGAGACAATGCAACATAATTTTTGCGAGAAAAATTGTTTTCATTGTTTTTATTGTTTTTTTTGTTAGTATATTCCTCACTTTTCACCACCACTTAAAATAACTTATATACTTTTATTTATATAAAACTGCTAAATAATACATTTTTAAGGTATGAAGGAATTTTTCAGAATACCCTTATTATATGGTTAACGTGTGCTTCCGTGCACTTAAGAATACAATTAATTGAGAGATATTTGTAATGTATGTATAAAAATCTATATCGATATTCAGCAGAAACCATAATTGTGTGTTAATCAGATAGCTTGAGGCCCTTTTCTTCAGTTCATTAATGAACATCCTAGTGCTATATACTAAATATAATTAAAATAAATGCAAATAATTTACATTATTGAATAAACGAATCAAAGCAAATCTAGGAAATATATGCAAGACTCCTAGAGAAAATTTTTACTTGAAACCGATATTTTAAAAAGTTTCTTGATATTTCCACACAACTTCCTACATTAAAGAAGCATTTTATGTTAAAGTAGGATGAATTTCTATTTTTTTACAACTCGATTTTCACATACAATTTATTTTGTTAACACATAAGTGATAATCAACACGCTTGAAGGATTCAGAGTTGCATCGTTAGAGCAAGTATATTTGGGAAATTCTCGAAGCGCCTCTGTTGTAAAATTTGGTTAAACAAACAAAAGCTACAGTTGTTTAAAATATTGCTGAATTATAAATTGGAAAAATGTTTTGAATAAACCACTTATTGGTGTTTACTGTAAATAAGTCATGTAAAACTTTATTCGTACCACTGCGTGACTTAATCAGAAAGAAAAATCGCTAGTTCCAAACATGAATAAGTCCTTATTTAAAGGGAATTTTAATCAATAACATTTCCAAGAATGAATTGCGAACGTGTGTTACAATTGCATTAAAACCAAACAAATATAGTATGCGTAGATAATGAAATAAATTGAATCGATAACAAATTGTGCCTTTAATCAGAGAAAAATTAATATTAGGGATTTAACTCAGCTTATGCATGCACATCTCAACTCTTGTTCCCTAGTTCATAAATTTACAACTGTCCAAACTTTCAGTGTAATCTAATTTCTTTGAAAGCTTTCTTCGAAATCGATAAAAAATATCGGAATTTCGCATCTATGTCAATGTCCTTCAATTCGTTAACAAAACAGATATTTTCATACACCATCTTGAATTTTATTTAGAAGGAACATTTACCCTTACAGACTTGATGCGTTTTTTTTCTTTTCAAAAACGGCTTTCAGGCGTCGATTTTTTGTGCATTATATATATTTGTGTTTGTTTAAGCAATTTATTTATCATTTAATTACACTTAAAATTTTATTTTTAAAAGAATTTATTTAAAGAAAAGAACACCTTTTCAACCTTAACAACCTCCCCTTTTCATTAATGACGCTGCATGGTATTTATACTAAGCGCGTATGCCACAAAAATTAGCATATCTGAAGCAGCTTCTTTAATTCCTTCACTCAAAAGTTCGATTCTTGGGAATCGAATCTTGTGTCTACCTTACACATGGTAATGTGAAATACATCAAGAAGTCTTTTTTCTTTTCATCTATACATTCATAAAACTACACTTTTAGTAATATTATCTTTGTATATCACCGGAACAAATAACGTTGAAAACAAAGCATACTTTTCTAACATTTTAAATTTAATTCGTTTTCTCAGCAACTGAAAAAAATTTCATTATATGCAGTCGCTGAAATGTGGTTTCCATGGTTATCGCATTAAATGCGTATTTTTCTGCTTCATTTCGAAAGTAAGTCATTAATCGAACTGGACTACTATGTCGACGAAAACCTTTCGTTATAAATTATATAAAATATTCAGATGCTATCATAGGAACTACGGGCATTTCGTGTTTTACAGACGTACAGCACGCAATAGTGTAATGTTTGTTAAGTATTCTTTAAATAAGAGATTCGAATATACTTGTGTACCATAATTCTCTCATAGAGTGGTTGCTTGAAGCAAATTAAATTTATCGGATATCTCCACTGGGTTTACATGTAAAAACCTTTGAAAGTATATATTTTTTGACAATTTGTACAGTAGTTTTTTTATGTTAAATAATTCAAAACCAAAATGTTTAATCTTTTTAAACATAAACTAAAGTTTATAATGTTATAATATTCAGGGAGTTTCAAATATTTATTTTGAAAGTATGCGAGAAAACAGAATATTGCTCGATAGTCTAACATATGATGATTAAGTCCTAATGGAGTAAAAGTATCAATATATCGATATGTAACTGCATTATCAAATGTCAAGAGTAGATGCCGTGGTATATCATGAAATATTCATAGTCCTTGCAGTCTGTCATACTATGCATCATGTTGAAAATCATTTGATGCTAAATTAGAGAAAACCTGCTATTTAACCACGTTACATCATCAGCCAGGATAAATGCATGATTATCTACTCTTTCTTAACAGCTAACGACTTTAAAGTTGAACAAAATCTTATTGTGTTCTTATGGGGAGAAACTTATCAATTTTTCATCATGTAACTTTATAAGCAAATGACACAGTTGTTGTTGTTTTAATGTTTATAATGTTATGATATGCAGGGTGTTTAAAATGTTGATTTTGAAAGTATGCGAGAAAACAGATTACGGCTCGATAGTCTAACATATGGTGATTAAGTCCTAATGGAGTAAAATGCATCAGTGAATCGACATGTAACTGCATTATCAAATGGCCAAATAAGATGTCTTGGTATATCATGAAATATTCATAGTCCTTGCACGCAATACTGTTATTTGATGCTAAATAAGAGAAAACCTGTAATTTAACCACGTTACATCATCAATCAGGATAAATGCACGATTTTCAGTGCTTTTTAACGTCTAACGACTGTGAAGTCGAACAAAAGCTGATTGTGTTCTTATGGGGTAAAACTTATAAATTTTTCTTCATGTAACATTATAAGCAAATGGCAACACTTGTTGTAGTTCCTGATGCCCCCTATTCGGAAGTTCCATACCAGGCCCATATAGGCTTCGGAGTAAGTAGTACGGAGCCGGCTTATAATGGCTGCACAAGGATCGGAGTCCGACTTGGCTAGGTGCTAACACAAATTTCAGAGCTAACCAGGGGCGACATCTGGAGGGATCTTACCTTCCCTCCCAACTGACCCCATAGAAGGACATTCTAGTCAGTGGATTTTAATGTGCCCATATCCGGCCTAGGCATGAAGATATTTAACGGTGCTCGTCGGCATTCGATCCGAGTATCATCAGTATAAAAAACCGATACGTTACCGTCAGACTAAACTGGCCCTGACAGAAGTAGATGGCGTGATATATCACATTATTTGGCATCATGTTTCTAGGAAGAATGGTCAGTAAAATAGCTCAGTCACCGTATTCCTTCTTTTTTTAAAGTCTTTTTTTTATTGTCATTTCCTAGTTTTTGGTAAAGATGGTCAATTTCTTCCGTCTTCAACAGTCAATTTGGATGAACCGCATATGAGAATTACCACCTGTATTGCGGAAATTACCATTGATAATCTCTGCAATGTGCAGTAGGAAATCAGCTACACAATGAACAATTTTGTCATTATCAAAGACAAGTGTTCAATGCATGCGTTGGAACTTCAACAATGACGAATTATTCTCACTTTTTCCGGAGCAGAGCGCAGTGTGAGAGTTAATCTTATAGTTTTTCTTCTTTTTTTTTAAACCAATTACAAACCTCGAGACGATAAGCCGTGTAAAGTTTGCGATAGGGTAAACATATATCGATTCTAGTAACGTGACAGTAAGGGTTGCAATGGGAACTGCATTGGGAAGGCAATGAAATTGTCCATCAGCTAATAAATAGCTTTTTTTGACTCCCATTAGATTTCAAACCTCCTTTTGTGATTTTATTTCAAAACACTCATTTTCACCCCTTAAGGGATATTACTATAATGGTCCACGTCCAATGCCATTAAAAAATACTTATAATGTAATGTATTATTGATCGTTTTGACCCTTCAAAGTGCAACATTTTCGTTTCTTTTTACATGTAAGGTTTGAATGGTCTAAATAATTTCTATTTATAGCTACACCCTTTCTAATTCAGGTCGGATCTTATGACCCTTATACTCCTATCCATTCATCGTTAGTT
The DNA here is from genome assembly GCA_907164885.2 of Dolomedes plantarius. Taxonomy (NCBI): domain Eukaryota; kingdom Metazoa; phylum Arthropoda; class Arachnida; order Araneae; family Dolomedidae; genus Dolomedes; species Dolomedes plantarius. The sequence continues at coordinate 67,183,950 of OU015502.1, forward strand.
GTGATTTAACTGTGGTAAACCGGCGATTATACTGGATTACAATACGACAAAAGCAGGAGTTGATGTAGTCTATCCAATGTGCAGCTATTACATGGTATCCCAGATATCACAAAAATGTACAATCTCATTGATTTTTAGGCTTTTGGACAAAATAGGAATCCATTCTCAAGTTGTCCTCAGATCCAATAAACGGGAAAGTTTTGAAATAAGGCGGTTATATTTGCATTCTTTGGCTTTTAATTATAAATATATCTCAGTATTATCAACATTTTACATCTTGTCACAAAATGCAGAATTATTTTTTTTCAATATGAAAAAAAAAATAATTCTGTCTTCCTTTTGTAATTAGGAAACAGAATTTCCTTTTGTAATTATGTTTCCTAATTACAAAAGGAAAAATCAAGGATGAAACAGACGTTGCACTTTGTGCCACGCGGGCCTGCTGGTGTTGCAAAATTTGGCGCTACCGCTGAAGGGTTAAATAGATGCTCATGTAGAGTTGTAGACTTGTATGGAGCCCATAGAGATAGTTTGTGTGGAAAGTTACTCGATCATGTTTTTATAATTAAAGCTTACAGTTCGTATAATCTAAACAATATAGTGTCATTTTATACTACCCTTAACCGGTATAACTTAGAATATTAGGAATGTAAACATGTTACAGTGATATCAGAGTTTGCGTTGAGATAAATAAACAAATATTTTAAACTATTCGTGTTATTTATACTTAAAAAAATCACAATCAATTTTTTTCATTATATTGAGATTTAACAGTGTGACCTATTTAACTACAACTTTTTATTAAAATTTTGATTGATCCATATGTTTTAAATACATGTATTTTTCTACTCCAAGTAAATAAAATTAATTAAGGAGTTATCACTTTTTCAGGAAAAAAATACCCCTTTAAGGCTCCTGTGTACTAACCCTATTGGATACAATGATCTCAATATTAACCTATGGAGGAAATAAGTACAAGGATTGATGACTTGGATTTAAATATTTTTTTTTAATTGTACTCAGTAATAAAGACAGAAATTTTACACTCGAGGCCTTTATCGTTTTTTTTTTTTTTTAAATACACTGCTGGTCACCCACTTTGCAACACCAGGATAGACAAGAGATATCACAACAAAATTTATTTTGTAGATAACATGTTGGCCAAGTATCAAATGATTAAATTTATAGGCTTCTGTGAAGTGTGGTTCCTGCCAAAATCAGTATCCAGAGTAGCCGACATTGTTGGAGATCACCGCTGCCACACGTCTCGGCATTGATTCAAAGAGACTTTGGATGAGTTCTTGGGGTACAGCAGACCAAGCAGCTTCCACACGTTGCCAAAGTCGATCTGCTGTGGCAGCTGGGAATGGAATCTGGGTCAATCGTTGACCAACCATGGACCACATGTTTTCTATCGGCGAAAGATCCGAAGAGCGAGGCGGCCAGGGAAGCAATACAATCTGGCGATTGACGAAGAACCGTTGGACAATGCGTGCCACGTGTGGTCGCGCATTATCCTGTTGAAATATGGCTGTGGGCAAGCCCTGAAGGTAAGGAAGGACAACTGGCTCCAACACCTCGGAGATGTAGCGCTGGCTGTTTAAAGTACCGGCAATGCGTACTAGAGGTGTGCGAGAGTGATATCCAATACCGCCCCATACCATAATACCCGGTGCAGGACCAGTGTGGCGGTGCGTATCGCAGCTGTTCAGCATCCTCTCTTCACGGTGTCTCCAGACTCGAATGCGATCATCGTGGTGTTGCAGACAGAAGCGTGACTCGTCAGTAAAGACAATTTCATTCCATTCTGCAGCCCACATCCTTCTGTCATCGCACCACTGGAGGCGGAGACGTCTGTGATTCTGCGTCAAGGGTAGACAAAGCAATGGACGTCTTGCGGACAGACCACTCTGCTGTAAACGGCGTCGAATGGAACGCGCAGACACTGGATGATGCGTTACAGACTGCATGTGCTGTGCTATGGTTCGTGATGTGACTGAGCGATCCGTCACTGCCATGCGCACAATTTGCCTGTCATCACGTGAAGTGGTGCGCTGAGGTGGATGCGATCGAACACGCCGGTCCGTCGTACCCTCCTGCATCCAACAATCACATATCCGCATTACAGTTGTTTGGTTTCGTCCAACACGACTACCGATTTCCCTGAAAGATAATCCACAATCTCGGTAGGCCACTATCCTTCCTCTGTCGAACTCGGATGCTTGATCAAAAGATGATCGCTGTTTTCTACGAGGCATAATTGATCGGTTTTTTTTAAATAAACACAATTGCCGAACTTGAAATCGTCGAAATCTCCAAGCCTTAAATAGCGCTTTGAAGTGGCGCCACAGGCGCGCGTGATGTGCGTCTGCGCTGAAATTCTAATCATTTGCATATCTCACCTCCGCTAATGCATGTTGTAAATTTCATGTTATTTGCATGTTTCCTTCAGGGTGTTGCATTTACAGTGGCCAGCAGTATATATGCAGATAATATTTTTAAATTTAAATTATTCGGGAGGAAAAATCTGGTATAGTGTGTTTTAAACTATACCACTCTAAAAATACCGTTAATTTCAATATTCAAAAGGTACGAGAAAGATGCATAAAAATACATCAGAGGATTATTATGCTATTTTGAAACTAGTCAATAACGAATATAGCACTGGTTTGTACAAAAAATCAGTGGCAATAATCATGCAAATCTATAAGATGTTATTTTATAGCACTTCCTGTTTTGAATTTCTTTAACAAATCAGCATTTTATACTCTGTTTAAACTGCGAACTATTCTTTTGTTAATCTAAAATAAAAGAAATATTTCCGTAGAAAGTGTCCGCTCTGTAGTTGATCCAACGTTTACCGCTCAAATATTGCTAAGACTTAATTGGACAGTGTGGAGTAGTTAATGGCCTCTTATGTAACTGTCAATGAGTCTGGAAAAAATCCAAATTCTCGGTAACTATCCTGAAAAAAATAATGTGAAGAAGAAAGAGTTTTCCAGGATTCCTTAATCAATGTTGACACTCCATTCAACTGCCACCATTGATTTTGAAATGATTTATTCTTATCATTTTAATAGATTGTATTAATAACATTTTAAGTATCATTTCACTAAATTTCACTACCTCTTGTAAATAATAGTTACACATATTTAGAATTATTTTATTTTTCCTTGAAATAAAAACATTCGATGGCTCATTAAAATTAAAAATATTCATTTAAATTACTCATTAAAATTAAAGCTTGAATAATTTTTCAAGTGATTTTTTCCCGAATTTTGGAAGTAAAGGGAAGAATACTCTCCTATTTGGAATTTCAATTCTATGACCTCTTGCTCTTAAAACATCCTGGTTTACTAATTACCCCGTGAGACCATGCCTGATAATCTTTATCAAATTCCTTTAAAGTATTTAGGGAATTTCCGAATATTATATCCTTTTAAAGCAACAAATAACAAACTAAGTATTTAAGTTATTAATTACTCATGGGAAATACCCTTGAAATACGGGGAAAATTCTCTGATGTTCATTAAAGTGAGATTCCTTCGGTATTTAGAGAACTATATTATTATGAATGTAGTGTTATTTAAAACAATATATTCTTATGAATGTAGTAGTAATAACAATATTATTATGAAATGCGATTATGCAGGTACATATGCAAGTGCTATTATTTTCAATGGCGATTGAATCGGAGATTGCGTTGTCAGCTTACTTTTATAGCACATTTCTCGAAATTTTCAGAAACTACCATATTTGGGCCCACATCGTCGCAAATGGCGACTGTAACATTATCGTATCATGCCTTCCATACTAATCATTTTTAACGTAGGATTACGTTCCTCCATAACGGTCGTCCGGAAAGCAAAATTTCAGATCCTAAAACTGTCTGTCGTAGCGAGTTATAAGTTTGGCAGAGTGCCAAACCCAGTCTGTATCGCTTGTGCAAGCAGTAAACAGTTAAACAGAAAAGTACCAAAATGCGTCAAAATTTTGACATGTATGTATGAATTTATATATATATATATATATATATATATATATATATATATATATATATATATATATATATATATATATATATATATATATATATATATACATTCAAAAGAGGTAAGCAACGATAAGTAATCCTACGTTAATAACAAGCGGTAGTTTTGTTAAAAGAGAATACTTGAAATGGTTTTCCAATTAGTTAAGCTTTTGATCCAAATTTATTGCAGCAAAATTTTACTATACACGATAAAGTATTAAAGCGTAACAGACGTTTAACACAGGAAAACGCCTTAAAATGGAGGCGAATTTGATTAAAATGCAAAAGAGAGCGTAATAAAGAAAAACGGAGTAATATATTCTAAGTTAAAAGAAGCTGTATGTAAGAAAAATATAGAATTCCCCAAAATATAGACCTTGTTGAGAAACAAAATGAATTACTAAAGTTTAAAGAACGTTATACGAAAAAATATATGATCCACAATATAAATTAAAAGAAGGTGAATTAAAAAGAAATGGTAATGACAGAAATTAGAAAAAGTTCAAGGCGAAACAAAGCAGCTGAAAAGAAAAAAAAAACGACTAACACTTTACAAACTTGCCGGATAAACATTTGCAGAAAGATGTCGGCAAATGATTTTAGTGTTTTAGAAGATTCTACTGATCTACTTACGAAAATGAAGAATAATACTGAGAAATCACCAGGCCGTTTTTCCAATGGGTAAAACTAGGATAATTATCTTGTTCCAAGAAGGAGGAGAAACGATTTAAAAACATTAAACGACGAGAGGAAACCGGGCAATCGATGCTATATTCTCCAATCACAGTCTCCCAAAGGGAGTCTATCACACCTTAAATTGCGTTTTTTCATACGTTTGCTCATATAGCTACCACCAAACACTTTATAGTGGAACTGATTTAAAATATCAGCATGAAACTTCTTTCGGGAAGCCATTCTATCTGTTCCTTATGCAGATTGCACCAGTTATGAAACTTTAGGGCAAGATATTCAGATTCGGCAACACGATGCAAGCAGTAAACCCAGCTGCTTAAAAGCAGAACGATACGGCATGACGAATCAGAAGATTTCCTCAAACTCTATGCATAACCTTCGTCCTCAACTCGTTTAAAATATTTTAAAATCGATTGTCTGTGACTGTAAGACATTAATTAATAATAGTAAAAGATATCTTAATCAGATTTATACACACATTCATTCATTCTTTTAAAAAAAAAGAACAATTCATTTAATTCTATTTACTTTTACGAAAGGTTTCGTCCAAAGATAGAAACTTTAAATGCACAAACACACTCAACTTTTCTTACAAAGGCATGGAAATTAAATAAAATCAGGCAACACAGAAGCTGCATTTTTACTCATTTGTGAAGATGGAACTGAGAGAATCTCATTAAGAGAAATTCACTGAGATGAAGGAGTTTAAAATCTTTAAGATGTTGTTTGCGAACTTAAAGGAGAGACTGCATGAAAAAAAGAAAGCACTTCCATAAATATTTAGAGGATTTACTGAGCTTTGGAATAGTTTTTGACCGAGGATGTTTATAGGATATGTCAGTTCTATTATATATTTCAAAGCAAAGATAGTTTTTCTTCCTTTGAAAACAAAAATTAAGATTCGAGAAGCAGATTTCTGTAAAGTATTAATGTGCCTGAAAGAGTTAAGATTAGATACTTAAAAAAGGTAATTTCTGGAAATCTCTGAATATATATAGAGAAAATTATTTTCGCAAACAAAACACTTTTTATTTCATGATCTTGAGAAGTAAAATGAAACAATATCTAAATAAAAATTTCTTCAATATTTGTTTCACACATTAACTACAACTGATTTCCTTTTAAAAGTCTGAAAATTAACTTGATAATTCCTCCGGTAAGATAGATTTATTTTTTTATGCCTTTAAAAATTTCTATAGTTTGATTAAGCCCCAGATTTCATCAAGGATTTTAATGAATTGAAGCAACTGTCCTGAATTTGAACTCATCCCAATTCATGTTTTCACATATAATGCAATACTGCCAGTTCTTCGGGGTATTGATGACTACCCTGTGGAGAAACTATACTTCATTAAGGATCTTAACGAATTTTAAAAACTCTCCTGAATTTTAATTCATTCTAAATCACGTTTTCACATATCATTCAATAATGCCAATTCTGAAGGGGTATTCAAGACTTCTGTGGAGAAACTGTACTTCATAAAGGATTTTAACGAATTGTAGAAACTCTCCTGAATTTGGCTCATGCCAAATCATGTCTCACATGTCATGCAATGTTGTCAGTTCTGCAGTGTTTTAATGACTACCCTGTGGAGAAAATGTACTTCATCAAGGGTTTTAAGGAATTGTCGAAACTGTCCTCAATTTGAACTCATTCCAAATCATGTTTTCACATGTCATGCAATACTGTCATGTCTGCGGTGTATTAACGACTACCCTTTGGAGAAACTGCACTTCAATGATTTTAACGAATTGTAGAAACTCTTTAATTTGAACTCATTCCAAATAATGTTTTCATATGTCATGCAATACTGTCAGTTCTGTGGGGGTATTAATGACTCCTGTGGAGAAAGTGTACTTCATAAAGGATTTTAACGAATTGTAGAAATTGTCCTGAATTTGAACTTATTTCAAATCATGTTTTCCCAAGTTCAAGAAATACTGTTAGTTCTGCGGGAAATTAATGACTACTCGGTGGATAATCTGTACTTTATCAAGGATTTTTACCAATTGCAGAAATTGTCCTGAATTTGTACTCATTCCATATCATGTTTCAACATGTCATGCAACACTGTACGTTTTGCGGAGCAATGATGACTACCCTGTGGCGAAACTGCGCTTCATCCAGGATTTTAATGTATTGTAGGATCTGTCCTGAATTTGAACTCATTCAAAATCACGTTTTCACATCTCATGCAATACTGTCAGTTCTGAAAGAGTATTGATGACTACCCTGAGGAGAAACTGCACACAACATACGTCTTCAAAAAGCCCATATAGTGATCACCGCTCATTCTTTAATTTGGGGAAGACACTAGCCAACTAATAAATGAATTTTCCCCGAAACAATAGACTTTTACTTCTACATAATTAGAAAATTAGGATCATTGAAGGATTCAATGTTGACCACCAACTTATTTCTCTTTAAAATTGGAACCCACTAACAGGAATTTGTCTTATTTATTCCTAATCTCATTCTGTATTATTTCCTTGTGTTACTACCTTGTGTTAATATATGGAATCGAGTTAAGAATATATGATTTAAAATCAGTACAGGCCCATTTGGGCAACTTAGAATTTTAGAAATCCAGCATAGAAGTTCAGAATTACTAGACGTTATTTTTTATACTTTGTTACAATTCTTAAGAATAAAAAAATAGTAGATAACAATTTTCTTAGAAAATTCCCATTTCATAATATTGATATTTTTCTTCCTCAGTTACAAATAACATAAGAGAAAAATAAAATTCATTTAAAAAGTATACGGTTTTTGAATATCGAGATAATTAAGAGAATACATATAGTCTCTCCGATTGTTTTCATACAGTGCATGGAAAATAATCTTGCAAGTGGTTTTGATCGCGTGTAGGTAGGCATCTGCAAAATACCCAGCTCCCAGGGCCGCGTTTGCGGTCTTCTCTCTGAAAGAGAAAATTTTCAAACGATAAAAATATTAATATAAATTAATAATGGTGCCCAAATACATTTTTGATTAATATATATATAAATATATATATTTTTTTTAAATATTTCATTTGTGAGAAAATGCGATCAATGCAATATAGTGGAAAGAACTATTCCCACGAATTGTCTGTAAAATTAAGTGTGCAGGTAGACGAAAAACATGATCTAAGATTAGAGGTTACATTTTCAAAGATGTATATTTTCATCTTTTGGCTTGGCATTTCTTTGATGGTAAATAATAAAAATTTGAAAAATTTCGTTTTTGAAATGATTCCCTTTCAGTGTAGTTCGTTTCAATTTCAATTCTTTCCCTCCAGCTGAAGGAAACAATTTCTGTTTTGTTGGAAAGAGCTATTCCCACGGATTGTCTGTAAAATTAAGTGTGTAGGTAGACGAAAATCATGCTCTAAGATTAAAGGTTACATTTTCAAAGATATATATTTTCATCTTTTGGCTTGGCATTACTTTGATGGTAACTAATAAAAATTTGAAAAATTTCGTTTTTGAAATGATTCCCTTTCAGTGTAGTTCGTTTCAATTTCAATTGTTTCCCTCCAGCTGAAGGAAACAATTTCTGTTTTGTTTTCAATTGTTTCCCTCCATCTGAGGGATTTGTGAGAACATGAGACTTCGACCCATGCATGCAGAGATGTGTTAGCAGCAAAATATATTAAAAATGTAATTTATCAAAATTCTCATGAACTTTCATAACATCCTTGCTTGCAATTTTTTAAAGTTTTCCTATATCCTGGTAACAGAAATCGAAAAAGATTAAATATTTTTCACCTTATCCAAAAGGCTGATCCGTTCATCCTTTTGGGACAACGAAAGTTGTATGAAGTATTTCATAACTTCATGACGTATTATTGCAATTATTATCCCGATATTAAAAGAAACTATTGAAATTATTTTTGTTTTTAAAACTTCGGATACAATAATGCTGAAATTATATTTTCCTTTGAAAGTATATATAATCCAGGAAGATAAGCAGAAAAAAGCATACAATTTGATCACAAATGTTGTTACAAAAGCTATAAACAAATACAGAGAACTATATGATTTTATGTGTAACTCTATCGGCAACATAGGTTTTATATAAGTAATATTTGGATTTTGTTGGACCAGCAAATGTTCAGTTCAACCAGAAATATTGGAAAATTCGTAATTTATGCGCATGCTTCTAGAGCAATATACCGATGGCATTTGGATCAATTTATAGCTAGGCAACCTGAATTTTTGGAAAGTAAATTCACATTCCTTATTCCCCACATCTCTATGTCTGCGTTTGTTGGAGTGAATAGTTAATAGCTATTCAAAAAAAGATAATGTCTAATATTTTCACTTCACGTTTCCATAGGTTATCAGTATAAAAAGGTTATAAGCTGGGCCATAATATGCCGAGGCTAAATATGACAAATGTACGATATAAATTTGTAAGGAAATACTTTTTCATGGTATTCTTTGTGTGGATGTACAGAAACGGTTTATGGTGCGGACAATGACATTGCCTGCTTCAAGGGCCCTTGGTACATGAGGAAATTTCTTTGGATGGTGGGTACTATTGAGACCTCATTGCGAACAGAAAGTATTATACAATGTTATACAATTTGCCAAATGAAAATAGTGTCTTGTAACAGCGATAACAATAAATTAGTACCAATAAGTTCTTATTTTTAAAAGTTAGTTATTAAACGTTGAATAAAAGAAATGGAACATGCAGACGAACATTTGGGAAACAAAATCTCCCAATTTGAGATCCATAGAGCATTCTTGTGTGGAAGGTATTTAACGGTATTTTGTACCATTGGTTCAAAAGAAAATGCATATGTATGGTGAAAGGTATTGCATGCTCTATTGATATCAAACATTGTACAATGCTGAATGATTCTCAAAATGAATAAGTCATTTAAAAAAATCCCCCTTTCAATGAATCATAAATAATTGTTTAAATCAAATAAATGGAATAGGCAGCACATCCAGTGAAATGTTGAGTATTGAAACCATTATAGACGTATAATGCGGAAGGTTGCTTTACCTCGGATATTCAGTGTGTGCGTAATTGCCTTCATGTGGATGAAAGTATAATGAAATATTTGCTGACAAAAGGCTTTGAATATATAATATTTTTAAAGTAACTAAATGGAGACAATGTCTTTCAATAAATTACATCTTTCAAAAAATAACTTAATTTTTATTTTACATTCCTGTTGGATACTATGCGACTCCCGGTGGCCTAGTGGTTAAAAGCTTCAAGCTGCCACAGGTCCAGTGTTCCATCCTGCTACTTGGCTAGGTCAAATCAGACTTTCATCCCTTCAATGGGTGAATAAATGAGGACCGACCTTGCTTGGGGACTAAACTCTGAGGGTCCCACGTCAGAGGGTCCCACGTAAGGTTGACCACCTTACTCAGACATATGGTGTACCACGCACACTACTAAGAAATATGCTGTACCACGCAACCTACTGTGACATATACTGCACCCCAAGCCCACGGTCAAGAAAGCGGAGATGGACACCGCCTGCCTTGGTCCACAGCCGAGTGTTGTGCCGTGAGTATAGTTTTAGTTCAGGAAACTGTTCATCCTATTTTATGGAGAAATATAGGCTATACGCACAGCTTTGACCCAATTGACATGTCGCTTAATAACGTTCCAAAGATGTGGGACGCTTTCTGACTCTCGAGCTGCCACTGAAGCCATAGTCACCATATATTGCTACAAAACCATTGATATTCTTGAGTGTTAGTCTCTTATTCATATACAATTTATCATCACAAAACATCAGAGTTGTTTTAGAGTGGATTCTTGAACACTGCCAAATCCCAGGAAATGAAACCGCGGATAGATTGTCAAAGAGAAGTGTTGCAGTTATGCAGAACTCGTGTAGGCTGGTCGTATATAGTTCTATAGGGTAATTTATCAGGACGAAATTGAAGGACCTATTTTATCAACAATGAATTGACATAAATACTAATAAGTTATAGGTAAGGATACGTTATTTTCGTATTTACGAAATAGATGCGAATAAATGCGAAATTTGCTGATATGAGAGAATAAATTAGAAAATTATTTCTTTACTACTTTTCGGCTAAAAATCGGTGATAAACGGCGTTTTAGACGAAATTGGGTAATAATAGTAATAATTTATTAGTATAATAGCTTATCTAAGACCATTCGAGGTCTATAACTGGGAAATCTCACTCTCATTCGGATTTGCTCCGTATTTCAGTTTGTCCGTACCTGAGAGGAACCTCAATATCTAAGTTACAAAATCAACCATCAAGTTTTGTGGAGCAATTTAGTAGATTTAAGAACGTCTCTTGAGCGGCAAAGTCAAGGTTATTCAAACTACTTAAGTTATCAACCAAGAGACTTATGTCGATGTGATACAGATTCTAATTGGAACGAAATGCTGCTACCTTATCTTTGCAAAGGCAATTATGCAAAGCTTCTATAGTCCCGTTAACAGAGTAGATGCTGAGATATTTTAGTATGTACAACATCATAATTAAATGACAGAAGGCAAAGACTTAAGTATCATAATGTGGATACTACTACAATGTTAACTTTTAACTAAGAATTTTTATTTTTAGTGAATTTTATTTTTATTTTTAGTCGTTTTTTTAGTGAATGCGAAATTTTTGAATATATATTTTTTTGCGAATAAATGCGAAATTTTATAAATTTTATTTATTTTTGTTGCGAAATTTCGATATTAATTATGCGAAATTTACGTATCCCTAGTTATAGGTTGTCAATAGTGCATACGTTTAAGATTTTCCAAGGAATCATTCGGCAGCCATGATCCGGCTTTTAACTGCTCATGACTGTTTGGTTAAACATCTGACCCGCATCAAAATTCTAGAGAATACTTTCTGCTCTAAATGTGGTAAAACACAAGTTTAGGAAATGCAGTCAGACTTGAAGCACATCAATCGACCAACAAATTCTCCTGATTTCAATTTCCTACAGCATTTGTGAATATTTTAAAATCCCATATGAGGCACTTAGGTACACAAATTGACCTGTAAGCTAAATAAGACAAAAAGTAGCGATTTCTATACATAATGATAATTCCTTAACCCTTTGAGGGCCGCCGTTTGCACAGTGCAAACGCATAAATCTAGTCATTTTTTTCACTTGCATACAATGTATTCCAGTTAAATGAGCAGAACATTTCTACTACTGCCATCTGGTATCAGTTTAAAGAAATAAAAAAATACAACATTTAAATACACAAAAATACAACATACAAGATTATTTAGGTAAAAAAAAATCTTCACTATGCAAACGGTGGAGTTGGTTTCCCTTGAAAGGGTTAAACTAATCCCTACAGAAAAAAACTGCATTACCAATGAACACAACATGCAACAAAATTATACCAAATTGATCGTTCAGTGCATACTGTCATAACACTTACAACCCAAAATATGCTTGTGTTATTATCAAATAAAATAATATAAACAGAAACTAATCTGGAAAAAAAACTCAGAAAAATCTGATTTGAAATACCACGATTTCCTATTCGAGTGACAAAGAAACCAGAAAAGTAAAATATTATTTTACTTTAAAATATTATCTGCGACTGTGAGACATTTTGATTTTCATATAAATCAGATATATCAAGCAGTCGAACGTAAACTCCATTTTCGCGGTGTAAATTAGATAGGTGTATGACGGGGTTTCTCTTGAGAATTTTTATTTATTTATCTTCTTTCCTCATGAATAGAAATCATAAATTCTACAGCTCAAGGTATGTACTGAATATTTTAAAATATTTCGAATGTTACGTACATTTTATTCCGCATAAAAATATTCATTCAAGAGGTATTGAATTATAAAATATTGAGTTTCTATTCGCGAAGAAGAAAAAAAACTTAATTGCACTGCTTCTTACTGCATTATAAAACCTTGGTTGGGTTTTAAGAAGGAAGTGAAATTTTAGAATTTGATGAAAATATTACAGAACTTTTCATTTATTTTTTATTATTAGGAATATATGGGGGATGGGATAGAAATTACAATCGTAGAATAAGTATTCCATATGGTTTAGAAGTGTGACAAAAAGTCTCGTACAAGAAATAGTGGCTTATATTTAGAATTTATTAATACTACACGACGTATATATATATATATATATATATATATATATATATATATATATATATATATATATATATATGTGTATGTATGTATGTATGTATTACTATTAGTATTCATATACATGTGTATTTATATGCATAATTAATATTTTTTTCTATTACAATGATGCGATATGAATACAATATCATTAACCAGTGTATTCCTTCCGTATAATATTACTAAGTGTAGTGAGAATACATTGATAATACATACTTTCTAAATATATTATTTAAGACTATTATTCAAAATGCACTTTTTCTATCCTTTCTTTCTAGTCTTTCATTCTTTCTACCCTTTGTCAAAGAGCTAGCTTCATTCGTATCCGAAAACTACAATACCTAGCAAAAAACCAGTACATTGAATGTCTTGATATTTACACCCATTTGTTAATATTGATCGCTATTGTGTTGAAAGGTCCCATATTGTCAATTTCTGCTGTAGTTTGGACTAAGGATTGAGTATAAAGAAGATAAAGTTCTCACAAATAAGTTTTTCTCACAAATAAGATGCATTTTACGGGACATACTGACACGTAATATGGTGGAACAGCGGGTCGTAGACAATAATTGACTCAAAATCAGAGCACAAACTTCGTGGAAGGAACATGGGGTTAGTTTCTTTTTATATCTGAGTAAGGTCCATTGACCTTTATGGATGGTCATCTGACAGACTGTATTAAAAAATGATATTTCATTTCTGAAATACGCAACAAACTCTGTGCCATGCCCTAAGCTCTCTATCATCGATTCCCCACAATTTTATATTTGCGACATCCTTGAGAATATGATTAGATACTTGTCGCAACCTTGGTAGAATGTTAGCCTTTTCAATTTTTACCTCACCTTATGGGGTGGTATAGCATGATACCAAGAAAACGGATCCAAGAAAGAATATATATATATATATATATATATATATATATATATATATATATATATATATGTATATATATATATATATATATATATATATATATATATATATATATATATATATATATTACAAATCGTTTATCAGAACATCCAGGGGACTTTAAAAACTTGTTCTTATAATCGATAGTTTTTATATCCGATAGATAACTTACAACTGCTGGAAATACCAAATTCATTGTTACATAATTTCTATTTACACCTTAAACATGACTTTCAGAAAATGGTTAAAAGGTTCAAGTTCAATCAAGGATAATCACACTGCTCATTTTCATATAAGTATGTATTTTTGAACTTTTTCAAATTCATAGTTCTAAAAAACGTTAAAAGGAAAAGTGAATAAAATTATGTAGCTATTATCAATACATAATGGAATATTTTGTTTTTACATGTTTATTCATTTTCTGAAAAACAGTCAGTAATATTTGTTTGTTTATTTTATTTTATTTTATTTTATTTATTTTTTTATTTATTTATTATTTATTTTATAAAAATACCCTTCGGTTAGCGCGACAATGTCTTTGACAGTTTTTTTTTTTATCACATCCTTCACAAAAGCGTCATTGCAAGCTAAAAATTTATTTAAAGTATTGATTGCTGAAAACATTTCTTTTAAACTCGGACAAAGAAACGCGTTTAAAAGATCTTCTGAACTGGCACTGTCGTCAATATCATCATCTCTGCCAGAAATCTCTGCATTTACGCTTGCAACAATATCTTCATCCGTCACTTTTTCATGAGTTGCAAGAGCCAAATCTATGTTTTCATATTCCTGAAGTGAATCTTGTTCAATTGGCAAATCTCGAACCCAGTCTTGAAGCGTTTGATCTCTAGCGTCTCGAGTTTAAAAAATTCGAGGACTTTAACCCTAAGAAAACCAGCAGGCAGGAAACAATTCGATTTTTTTTAATTAAAGATTGCAGATTTCATGGTCTTCATAAATTTCTCTTAACGTAGTCCAAACGGTTTTAAGCCAGATATCGGAAACTCTTGGTAGCACGGCGGCCAGTAGATGGCCGAGTGGCTAGGGCACTGGCATTCGGTTCAGATCCTGTGGGTTCGAGTCCCACTGTTGGCATGGCTGTTTGTAGCCGTTTGAATCGGCTTTAAACTGTAGGTCCCGTTCTAACTAGCCTTCTTGTAGCAAAAAGTTTACCGTAGCACTCCAAATCAAACCTGGTGGCATGGCCTTCGATTCTTCACTGATTCTCCCGAACACAATGGAATGCCTCCCGAAATCTCTGGATCCACGGAGTTGAACAAACGAAATGTTTTCAAAGCGCTTCGAAAATTCATTTGCTTTCGCTTGCAAAATCGCTCCGATTAGTGAAATGTTGGCACGCCTTTGAATTATAAACCAATGCAAAAGGGCTTCTTGTATGTCAACATGTGGACTTTTTCGAAGTTTCTTAATTTTTCCGTTATTTTTAAATAAAAAATGGATAAAAAATGGTTGAAGAACAACGTGCTGCTAATTCCCAATTAACATGTTCTTATAAGCGATTTATTTTTCCAGAAACAAATTAATTTTAAGTCACTAAAAGCGATATGTTCTTATTAACGGTGTTATTATAACCGGATTTTATATCCATTATTACACATGAGAATTGGCCGAGAACTAATAATTCCGTCCTTTTAAGCGATATGTTTTTATAACCGGTGTTCTTATAAACAGTTTCTACCATATATATATATATGTATATATATATATGTATATATATATATATATATATATATATATATATATATATATATATATATATATATATATATATATATATATATATATATATATATATATATATATATATATATATATATATATATATATATATATATATATATATATATATATATATATATATATATAACCCCCTTAATGACCGTTCTTATAAATGGAGTATGAAATTTCCAGTTCTAAAGAAGGAATCGGATATATAGGCCCCTTAAGCTAAAGGTTAAATTAAAGCGGAATATATATCAGTAACATGTTAAATTTAAGTTCAAATAACTACTTTCTCTAAGGTTCATTTTCTTTGTTCATTGAAAGTAAAAAGTACCATAATAGGATGTATTAATACAGTTTCAAATATATCCATGGTATGTAGTATAGGATTACACTAGAGGGCTACAATGGAAATCGCTATAAGGTTGTTCGTTTTATTAATGTGGGACCTGCAACTGATGCTAAGAACACAAATATTATTCATATGAGGCCTAACAAGTTGTGGCTGGGAAGGGAGATAATTCATCCCCAGGAACGGGTTCATCGATCTTTGTCACAATCTGTCGGGCGTGAGATTCATTAATCCAAATTAATATTTATTTTAAGTGGGTCCAACTAATATTTTTCTGCTTATCCATATATCTCGTGGGACAACTGTCCGATCTCACGGCACCTTAAAGTGTCATGCCACACCGATTAAGATTCACTCCTCTATATGAAAGCCTTATTTCAATAGTGGGCCAACTTCATTTTTGCTCATTTTGAGATACAGAGCCATAAAGTCTAATGAGTGCTGATAAATGACTGCTGCTTTCTGATATGTAATGACCTCTGTTGGAAGCAGAAATAAGCTGGAGGTGTACCAGTTTTAAAATAAGGTATAAATAAGGTATAAAAAAAGTCATTTATTCAAGGTTAAGATAAGGTATAAAGTAACGTATAAATGACTTGTATGAACATGAAAGTGAGGCTAACGCCATTTTTAAAAAAAGGTGAGTTGGTCCAATATTCATATAAGGCCTTCACATCTTCTAAAAATTGCCCGTTAACAGGACATCGATTTTCATAAATTTTCTCCGGCTCTAAACTTTTCAGTGATAAATATTAAATCAAACTTGAATCCCTGGATTGAGGCATTGTGATGCCTCAATCCAGTGATTAATTATGGACAATCAATCTTATTTATATTATCTCAATCTTAATTGTGTACTTAATCTGATTAAAATACTTATAATCATATCAAATAATGTATGATATCGTTCAGTCTGAACATTCCTCGCATTTGGTAAATGTATATGTAGCAAAATATAGAATACCGTTAATTCTAATAATACCCTAACATGCACATAATTATAAAAACATTCTGAAGCAGTCCATACTCTGACACCTCAAATTTTATACGTTAATAATTTATCTATTTATGGAGAAAACAATTTGGAAAACATCTCTTTTAATAATACCAAGAAATTGTTTAGGTAATAGTATTACCAGCAAACTTTTAAGAATGCAAACAGCTTCTTTACATAATTAATGCACCACTTAAATATTAATCAATTTTGCAAAGAAATATGTACTGTTTTAAATACTATAACAAAACCATCAACTTACTTAAAAGACACAATTTTTTTCTTTGTCTCTTTTTAACAAACGATGTACACATTTAGTATTATTAATGCGCATAAATATACAAGATACGAATTTACTTTAAACATGACATTGTCGTGATATGTTGAAATTTGTCTTTACTGCTGTTATCAGTGACTTAATCCCATAAAAACTTGTTCCATTACCATTTTCGTTTCTTTGAATATCCGCCCATAGATTGCCTTGATGTGACTTTATTGAGCATTATCTAAAAATTATAAAAGAATCGCAATTTATGTATGATAAAAATAATTATTGTGTCGTAGAATTTAATAATGAAGCAAATTTCCTAAAAGTGGTACTTGTACGTAATTTTTAATTATGCGTCAGAGTAATATATATATATATATATATATATATATATATATATATATATATATATATATATGATACAGTGCTTACACCGCGTAAACTTTATCTAAATAATTAATCTAAAAGACAGTCATCATTAAGGCCTGTGGCAAATAGAGACTATTTAAATAACAATTAAAGAACTTTATTAATACTAATTAACTCAATTCAATCAGCTACCGCTATTTCCCTCATCATCTCAGATCACGACACGCTACCCCATTCAACGTCTGACAACTCTAATCTATGCTTTATTATTTTTCACGCGTTGCAATAACGCGGACGAAGCATTTTGTGACATGCGTGAATCAGCCTTCACGCGCTTTTCCACATGTACTTTTTCTGAGATAATCTTTGGTCAAGCTCAAGGACTCTCTTAAACCGAGAGATAGGAAGGGTACTCCGATGTTAATAGTTAATGAATTTCTAATAGTAAATTACCGCTTAACGCTAATTCACCTAATTGTAACCCTAATTAATATAGTTATATATAGTTTACATTCCTAGCATTACATATATATTTTAACCTGAATTAAATGTAAAGAATAGAGTGACCTAAATAACTATCGTTTCAAGTAGTAAATTTCAATTTGCTGCAGCATTAAACATTAATTATAAGAAAATACCAGCTTTCTAATTCAAAGAAACTCTTTAGAAAACAAAATAAATTAATTAATCACGCTAATTGTGTTTTGTGTCTTCCAGTGTATTGTGATTCTTTCGCGATTGCTAGAAACATATACATTTCCATTTTGTTTAGTGACTGGATACGATTTTTTTATCTCTTTCGCATTGACTATTAAATAAAAGTAATCATTCTCCGGCAGCTTTCGGAAAATGCGATCAGGAATAAAAAGCTACTTGAAATTGAAACTTTAAGACGTTATTCTTTGAAGTATGTGTTTGCTGAGTCTCCCTTTTTCCATACTACTCATTTTAGCTCAAAAGAAAATATTGAACTTTAAAATTAATATTTTCTGTCGAAAGTAAGGAATATAATCTCAAAAAAGTTTCCGCACACTTTCGAGACTGTAAATATATATATATGCTCGTCTTGAAATAAATACAGAACGTAAATTTATGAAAATATTTTTGAGTCAAAAACGATGAGAGACGCCGAAAAGATTATTTTTCTTGATTTTTTCCCGCAAAGTTTTCTTTGAATTTTAGTAATCATGCTTGATTGAAAAATGGGGAAAAGCTGAAAGCTAGTTGTCTAGTTTTAATACTAAAACTAACATCATTTGTTTAGTCCTTCGACTTTAATTAAAAGATAAAAAGATGTTGAAATAATTAGCTTATGGTTTTTCAAAAGTATCATGGCATATTAAAAACGATAACTAACATCTTAGAGTTCTAAATAATAATGAGATATCATACCATGACAGCTGCCCTGTAAAGTAAATCACACTGTACTCTGACATATTTTTAAATAACAGTAGCTGGGGAGAGTCAGACTTGTAGCAGAGCTACCTAGAAAATATGGACGATTGTCAATTCAGGAAGTGATTAAGGATGTACTAACCCTATTGGATTCTCTCACCTCAATGTTAACTTATGGAGAAAATTTGTCCAAGGATTGCCGACTTGGACTTAAATATTTTTTAACTGTACTCTGTAATAGAGAAACACATTTTACACCCTGGGGAATTTTTCGTTGAAAAAAAAATCAATTAATATTTTTAAGTTTAAATTTTTCGGGGAAAAATCTGGTATAGGGTGGTTTAAACGCTCATATATTCCTTTACTGCACGAAATTTATAAAATGAATTC
Source organism: Dolomedes plantarius (assembly GCA_907164885.2). NCBI lineage: Eukaryota > Metazoa > Arthropoda > Arachnida > Araneae > Dolomedidae > Dolomedes > Dolomedes plantarius. The sequence continues at coordinate 67,203,206 of OU015502.1, forward strand.
CGTTGCAATTCGCAGAAAAGTTCAGGCTATCTGAAAATACCATTTCTATTGGATTATCAGCATTTATGAACCTACAACTAACAGACACAATTTGTCCAAAGGTTTACATTGAGGTGAGAGAAACCAATAGTGTCAGTACTCAGCAGCCTTAAAGTGTAAAGGTATAAAACAAGGGCACCAGAGGAAATATGCTTAGTTAAAGGAATATGACGAAATTTTAAACTTCCATTTCCAAATTTGTTAAAAATGAACGCATGAATGCTGGTGTAAGCCCAAAAAGAGGTTTTTAATAACAATGTTGAATTATGATATGAAGAAAGAAGCTGAAATCCATTTTTCTTACTGCGGAGAAAGATTGAAGAGGAAATGTTTATGAACCGAAGTTGTGTATGTAATCGACTGAATTTGTAATTTTAACGTTACTGATGTTTTAATAACTAACAAACATGGAAATTACGTTTATCGATAATTGATATAGATAGCTGTATTAATTTTTAAACATTTATAAACCTTATTTTTTCCCCTTAAATTGTGTTTTTTAATGTTAAATACCATATAATATACTGACATTGAGCGTTAGATTTCAGTATGTGACCCTTTAAGCAATATTTTTGAGAGTTTTGGTCAGTTAAGCGATACATTTGGAGTCATTTTGAGAGTCCAGTCAGGAATTTACCAAGATGGCGTGGTTGCGTTGTTGTTTGCCAGTTCGGGGCTTTTGTCAATGCAGACATTTGCCATTTATTTACTTGTGACAATCAATTAGTGGAATATTAAAAAATGTCGCCAAGTTTTTATAAGAATGCCTAACTCGACTCGTAGGTGGTCATTCATTCATTTCCTAGTTGAAGTTCAACTGCTTCTCTGAGACTGCTTCTTTGAAAGTTCATTTGTATATAGTATCAAATCCGTAGTCTTGCGGAACTTAGTTTTAATCCTAAGTTACTGTTTGTATCATTTATTTACTGCTTAAAACTATAGAGGAAATAAACTTGTGACGTCATTTTCATAAGCCGTCATTAAAAAAAAAGTATAGTCATGCGAAACGCAACATCATTATTTTGACATTGAAAATGGGATTTAAAATCTTCAGCATAAATCTTTTACCTACGAAATCATTACAAATCTCTTCAAGAAAGTTTCCGAAAGCATCCTACGGATAGTTTGTGGTTCTGGATGATGGATAGTTGATTCAATGTATATAAGTGTCTCTCAGTCCCTAGATGTTTATACCATGAAATTCATTTTAGAAGAGATGAAATCAAACTTTAAAACAAAGTGTATGTTTACCCTGATAACGCATTAGAGTCTTGCATTACTCAGTCGTGTAATACCAGATTAAAAAAAAATTAAAATCCATCTCGAAAACAATCAGCATAAAAATATACCAAAAGAATATATTTGCTTTCAAAGCCATCGATAATTCATTTTTGACAACTAATTTAATCGCAACCAGTAAGAATTTTGGGAATTTTATTTAATAAAACAGCATGTGTCCATTTAGATTTGGCACTATTTTATTGTTCTATCTATAGTGCTTTATAATGATTGTATTTAGTTAATGCTCTAAAGACAGTGAAACAAACATTTCAACTTTTCCAAAATTTTAAATTTTAGGTTAGAAAAATATTTTAGGATGATATTGACCCATGTTATACGTTACGTTTTACATAATTGTTTTGAAATGCTATTCAAATATTTATTTTATGCAGCTGTGTTTTGATATTATTTTTTAAATGTAAGTACCTTAAGATTATAAAACAATGAAGTTATTTTAATTTAAGAAGTAATGCTCATCCATTTAAGTAAAGATCGTATCGGAGCACACAAGTTCTGTATGAAAGACTAAAAAATATTTGTTTTCTTTCGTCACTGAAGTACTAAAATGTAAATTAATTTGAACTATATAATACGTTGACATTATGTGACTTCTTTTGGGGCAGGTTTTCCCAACATTTCTGTTCCATCTTCCGAGAGATTAAAACACCAATGTAAGATAATTCTGAATAAAAAACAGACCATCAGTAAACACATTTTTACAAAATCAATTATTTTTACAAAATCAACATTAATTTACTTTTAGCATAGTATGTCGTAAGGAAGTGGCAAGTGTAATCAACTAAATACTAATCGATATTTTTATAAAAAAGCAGGTGGTTTTATGGAATTAAATGTAAAATTTCAGTCCTTTCTCATGAATTTTTTTTTATAAATACAAATATCAATAAACAAAAAATGCACATAGAACCAAATCTGTTGTTTATTACATTAGTACCATTAAAAATGTATGTGGAAAATTTCATGGGCAAATCATAATAATATTTTTAATTTTCGCAATAGTGATAAAGATTTTTTGTGATAATTAAGTTTTTTCAGGAAACAGAAAAGAAGTTTTTAATTGTGTTGAAAATGACTTCTGCTGCCCTTCTTTAAATCGTTCTCATTTTATTTCTAATGATCGTGCAGTAAAAGATCAAAAGCAGATTTAGACACATAAATTTATATTCTTTATGGAATAAAATAATAAATTTGGAATTTTCATAAAAATCAGCGTTTTACACGTGGATGGATACTTTCATCTCTGCAAAATAATGTGAAACCTCATAGTTACGTTTATGTACATGTTTTAAGACTTTAAGCACAAGACAATGACACGTCAAACATAGAAGTAATTCAATACGAAAACTGCCTATGAAAAATGCGTAAATGGAAATGCACTTTATTATGCAATTTATTAAAGCACAAATAAACCACGAAATTCAAAATTACGTTCACAAATTACGTACACTGGAAGCACTGACTTCATTTGGGGAATATGGAAAAGAAGAAGCCGGGTTTTGTTAAAGACTCTACGCGTTGGTGTAACAATCAGCCAGGTTCAAATATTAATTCCGAATGAGATGAATAAATTTTCTGTCCTCTGCATGTGAAAATATCCCTCATTCAGCAATATTTATGAAGTCAAAAACTGAGTGAATATTTATGGCAGACAGAATAATGAAACAGCTCAGCATGAATAATAAATTAGTATGCCAGCGCAAAGCTAAATGAATTCAAATTTTAATGATGAGTAGATATACATATGATATTATAATGATGAGTAGATAGCATAAATACTTTTCTGGGAAGGAGTTAGAATTTATCAAATTTGATTGGGAATAATGAATAAATCTTGATAGAAAATTGCAAAAAGAATGAAAACTAGGAAACGAAAATAATTAAGAAGTGTTTCAGTCTTGGAATATGTATATGTTAAATTATGAATGATCATAATTTTTCCACAAGCATACAGATAGACAGAATATATGCTTGATTTCGTAAAGGGTCTGTTATAATATTCGTTAAACGTGGGGTATTCCATTATTCGTAGAATTGGAATAATTCAAAATGAACTGCTGTTACTTAAATATATACCTATTTTATTATGTTTTGTAAAACGAGGTTGGAAGAAATTATTTCTTATGACAGTGTGTTTATGACACACACACACACACACACACATATATATATATATATATATATATATATATATATATATATATATATATATATATATATATATATATATATATATATATATATATATATATATATATATATATATATATATATTATATTTAATGAAACATTTTCCTAATCACCATTCATTTTTTCAACCATTTCTTTACTTATTGAAAGCCACATTCCCAAAGAAGTGAAGATTTTTATGATGATAAAATTAATTAGCCATCATCAAAGTTGCTTCTTTGAAATGACAGATTGCTGAAATGCATTCTATAAGCTTGTGCCTAAATTTAATGATTTTTGATGCTATTAAGTGCAAATACAATAGTTTTTAACGTACAACGAATACAATCAATGAATTATGATGATTATAAGCCATTTTAACCTATTATAAATGCCTATAGTCAATAACTGATCGATTGAATTCAAGGTAATCTGCTTACTATACTTTACATAATCTAGGGGTACAGTATCCTTAAAAATTATGATACTTTTATGTGCGATTCTTGCAGTAATGAATAAAACATAATTAAATTCTGTTGCATTAATGAAAACAAGTTATTACCGATAAATTTGTATGATAGAATATAAATCTAGAGCTAAAATGTACGTTGCTTATCAGCAGAAATTTAAAGTGTCATTTGTCGTTTGATCTATCAGAAATAAAATATAACAGAACAAATCTGTTCTCGAATGAGTAAATAGAGAATAAATTGTTGACTATAAATTACATTATCTTGTCCATGCATAATTCCTCCGATTTCATTTGAACCCTTAAATTTATTTCATTCTGTTTCTGATTTATAGAATGCATTAAATTCAGTTACATCTCATTTAAAAAGAAAATGCGTATGTCTCGATGAACTGTTTGTTCATCTAGGGAAATAACGTGCCAGTAGAAAATAGAGTGATAAATTTATTAGAAATGTGAAATTACATATCAGTTAGGCATTCAATATTTTGAAAATGACATATTAAATTGAATGATGAGATTTTTCTTTGAGAAAATAGATATTTTTTCTTCAATTATAATGGAATATTTTGTAATTATGCATCAATTTTCAGTATTCATGAATGTAAATGAAAAAGGAAGTGACGGAATTCAAAAGAATTTTGATTTAATCGAAAAGGCTGAGCATTAGGTGCAAATTGCGATTTTGAATTCAAATTTTTTTTCTTTTTCCTTTTTAGGAAAATCTTGACGACCTGCTTATATCTGGGTAGATAGTCAAAGAAAGAGAACTACAAATTGCTATGAAAAAATATGCATTTTATCCATTTTAAAGCAATTATTTTTTATCTTTTAAATCATGTAGTTTCTTTTGAGAAACTAATTTGAGTGTTATCGATTATTTATTATTCGATTTGCATGAATAGAAACGGAATTGCTAGAAGAATGTTGGAAGCAAGCTGTGAGAGATATGTGTGACATTTTTTATTGGAAAAATGAATTAAATTCTTATTTACGTCTAAATTATATGTGAATTAAAGAAAATCATTTAATAAAATAACGTGTTCCATACGACCCATCCAGGTAAAAAGATCCATAGAATATTCTTATGGTTATTCATTTAAATATACTTCATTCAAAATATAATATGAAAACCTATTATAACTTATGCAAAGTATATTATGAGAAGAAATATTTAAGTAATTTGATAAATGTCATAATTTGTATAGCATTAATATTACTGTCCAAAAATATATCTCAGCTTCATTAGAAATACTACATAAATACTCTTCATAAATATACTTTTTTTGCATAAAAATATTGCATTCAAAGCATATTATTAAACCCTATTACAATTTATACAATGGTATCTCATGGTAATAAAATTTTAAATAATTTCCTAAATCTCCTACTTTAAATAACATTTAATTTAATTTCTAAAACTATTTTTCACCTTTATATTTTATTATCAGCTTTTACCATCATAATATGTTTAACAATATTCATTCGTATTTTTTTTTTATATTTTCTTACATCTATTTTTTATAAATACATATGAATCCGAATATATTTGTTTTATGTAATTTTCCACAACGTTTGTAATAAAAATACAGTTTAAAAACAATTTTTAATATTAATCTGCAACTTTAATTGATATCTCCAGGCTGGTTCTGAAACTGTCACATATCCCAGTGGCTTGGAGTGGTGAATTTAGCTAGGATGGATTGCTTTAATAATTTTGATTTATCTGAGTATTTTGGACAATTCAGAACTCCATAGTCTGTTTATCTTAAAGACCACATGAACACTAGAACGTTCACCAGATTTGAACTACTGAGTGATTTGAAGGTAAATACATTCACTCTATACAATAATATAATTATATTATTCTACACTTACTAATGGTAGTTTATAAATACTTCTTTTTACAAAGATTTTAAATTTACAATTAACAATTTTGTAAAGGGGCTGTTATAATATTCGTTCAATGTGGGGTATACTATTATTCGTATAATTGGTATAATTCAAAATGAACTGCTGTTTTGTAAGAAACTTAAAAATATATCTATTGTATTATGTTATGTAAAATGAGGATGAAAAAAATTATTTATTATGACAGTGTGTTTATCACACGCACACACACACACACACACACACACACATATATATATATATATATATATATATATATATATATATATATATATATAATGTTATTATATTTCAATGTTATCAAGGGAAATATTAAAAATAATCCATTTTATTCAAATACTTACATGATACTAGAGGCTAATGTCATCTTGCTTAACCTGTTTTACGATGCACGTTTACTTCATACCGTTTTTCAACGGTATGAGGTATGAGGTCAACCACCCTCGGTTACAACGGTATCAGGTCAACCACCCTCGTCATGTAGTGGATAGCGTCTTGAGCTTCCTCGCTCGGAGCTCGGATTCGGATCCCAAGAAATGCATGGACAGCTTCTTTCATACACAGTGATGTTGGTCCACATATGGTGTTCCTACAATAGGCAGACCAATAAAATTGCGGTTTATATATGGGCGAAAGAGAAGTTTATAACGTATTGGGGACAAAAACACAATATTTTCAATGTTATCTAACTTTGAAAATACAGGATATCCGGGCTAAAAGAAACAAAAGTCATGGTTTATTTTTACCGAACTTCCCATTAGAATTAAAAAATAAATGTTCAAATAAAAAGAACATCTCCCCAGTTTTTAATATCAATAATATATTTCAATCATAGTATAATATATTTCGATGTGTGAACCTATTGTAGCACGACATACGTCTAAATGGTAATCCAGTTCTTTCCAAGTGTTTCGTAGTATATTAGGAGTTATTACTCGAACTAGCCGCTGCGCGACCAGCATGGTCGCTTTTAGTTTTATATATTCTTTTAAAAAACAACTCAACTCAAAGAAACGTATGTAAGGAATGTTATCATTACATGTCATCATAAATATACGTTGTTAAGTGGTAGTGGGATCTCAGCCAAAATAATTATAATCATTGCAAAATTCTCTATAAAGGTGATTCTAAAACATCGGGATTAAAAAAATATGAATTTCCGTTACTTCAGAACAGAGTTAAAGATAAGACTGAGAAACCCAACAACAAAGATTTTAAAAATTACATTCCTCTCTGCATGTAATATTTTTTTTTTAAATTAAGATATCTACACTTTATCATTGCATCAAATAAGAAATTGTTAGAGACAAATTTTTTCACTAAAAAGGGAGTAAAAATTTTCGCAAGCACTAAAATATAGTGTGGATTACATCACTCTCTATATGTATTATTGTTCACAATTCAGATATCTACGCTTAATCATACCAATTAAAAATTTGTTGGGAAAATTTCTTTACTTATAAAATGGAGTAAAAATTCAGCAAGTACTACTACACAAAGTGTAGACAATTAACTCTTACTTACTATTAAGATATTATAATGCAATTATTAATATTTTACTATGATATTCTTCAAACTTCCTGATATACACAGTTGAGTATTTCAGAAATAGGAGATACTATAGTGGCAGAATCAAAAGAACAGACTCTAGAGAAACCTACGTACAACTGTCCAGGACTAAACACTGGATTTGATAGGTCTAAACATATTTTGTCAAAAGTTTGTCCTCTTACATACATTTAGAAAAACCGATGGAACAAAAGAATAAATTAAAATTATTCACGTGTAAAATATAGCAATAAAATTGCACCAGATTACGTGCTATCGTTGAACCGCTGGCTACATACACGCGGTTGGCCGCTAATGTTTACATATGGCAGTTCCATCCGTTGCCATTCGGACTGTAGAAATATCGCTGATTTTTGTGCCGCATACCTACGCGTTTTATATATATATATAGATTGCTGGAATGATACTCTTCTTCAACTAATCCACAGTTTCAATTTTTTTTATACACAACGGATTTAATGAATCCCCAAGGAAACACGTCTAATAACTTCTGATATGCTGCGAAACTCTTGGGAAGAACTGAATTACCATTTAAACGTTAGTCGTGCTACAAAAGGTTCACACATCGAAATCTATGATACTATGATCAAAATCTATAATTGACATCAAAACTTGGTGAGATTTTCCTTCTATTTAAATATATTTTTAAAAAAATTCTAATCAGAAGTTCAGTAAAAATAAGTCATAACTTTTGGATACTTTTAGACCGGATACCCTGTATTATGAAGAAAATCCTTCTGTTACATTTTCTTCCTTTTGCTGCCTACTTGTTTGAAAAAAATGTTTTGTGCATGCTTTTTTTTATATATATTACCAACAATAATATCAACAAAAGCACAATGGATGTTCGTTTTGCATAATACTTCCGGAAATGATGCGTTTTTACTGCAGACAGTTCAAAAATATATTAAAAGATATGAACTTGCCATCTTCTTGATAGTAGTATCACAGGAAAAACTCTAATGATCTGGCGAGTATTATACATGTTTCATTTGGATTTAACCCTGAAAACTGATTTGTTCTCTTTTCCCTAATCTCTGCTCCCACGCTAAGAGGATGAGTAGCATGAATTTCTCAGTACTCTTTTTTTTCTCATACACTCATAAACCAAAAGAATTGATAATTTAGATTGGAGATTCACATGTTTAATCACCTTTTTGAAACTTCATTCATACATTACATCCCGGAAATTTGCTATAGATAAAAATAATATCTATTATGCTCCGTTCACAGTCCCTGAGAAGCATGTTCCTTTGTGTAATATTTTTTAGTAAATTATGCGAAGTATGTACTGAGATGTTCCTATGTTTATTTACAATAAACTCCAGTGGTCGCTCAGCAACGTATGTTTTGACAAATATGGGAAAATTTGGATAAATATGGGAATTTGCTCATACATTATTCCCATTTTTTTTCCATTTCTACATTATTGGCAATGTTTTCTGTATGTATTGGAGTTAAAACTAAACCTTTGAATGAAAGGGCAATTTATATTTGTTTGTAATAACTATTTGCCTTCTTCGATATTTTTGCCTGGCATAAATCAAATAATGAAAATTTAAGGCAAACCGCTTATATTAAATCAATGAAGTTTCGTGCCAATACATTAGGGAAATGGTGATAAAAAATAGGAACAGCAAAATCAGAACATGTAGCTCTTTTGCGGAACTTGCAAAAGATGAATGAATGCTTGGGAATTATTATACTTTCTCAAGGTCGTAAAAAGAGATCAATTTTTATCGTCAAAGTAATTATTGTTCAGATTATTTTACAAGTGAAGATGAAGAAACGCTAACTACTTCGATTAGGACACTACAGAAGATTTAATTGATCGCAAGGGTATATATTCAGTTGAAGTAAGTTCGGAAGTAAGAGAATCCTTTGGCGGTGCCCTATTTAGATCATTCTATTCCAAGATCGTGGACTTTCAAATCTTTTATAAACAGTTGGTGAAGAGGGTAGTGGCTTCTGTTTATAGATAACTAAATTTATTACCCCGCTTCAATCGGAATTGTTTCTTTTATTATTTTGTTTCAACGATTAGCCTCTTGTTATGATGTTCTAAAGTTATAACAACTCTTAAACAAATTAATTTCATTTTTTCAGTAATAAAAATCATTTATTAACTAACTTGTTGTTATTTTAATATTTTCCAGTACACAAAAATTTTTGTTTATGTTTTATCATCTGAGACAATGTATAATTCTGATTGATTACTTGCTCTAGACATTACATGTTTCATACTCGGAATTCTTTCTCAAAACTAAATCGTCTGCTATGGACTGAGAACACATTCAATGAAAATGAATGACTTTCCATCTTTATATTGTCGTTTTTAAAAAGAAATATTCCAGCGTTGCCACGTACATGAAAATAATATATCAAATTCATTCTTGCATGCGCCAATATATGAATAAATCACGTTTTTAATTCACGCCTATTTATTTTTACTCCAATGTTATAATTTAATTGGCAACAACGAAATGCTACAATGGATTTAAATAAAAATATCCACTGATACCGCGCAAACTTGTTCTAACATAATTCAGGAATGGAACGTCGTAGCGGGATGAAAATAGTCACATTCCTCCTGATTTTCCAAGCACATTAAACCGTGTAAATTTCATCAAGGTAGGACTCCCGGTTCTTGAGTTTTTGTGACTCACACACAGATACAAACACGAACCATTTCCCGTTTCTGCTTTATATGTAAGACTAGCTGAAAACCCGCGCTTCGCTACGGAGTACATTCAAATTAAATACAACGGTCAACGTATGCAATTTATGCCAAAAAATAAATATATATATTTATAATAAATGCGAAGATCAATGTATACCATTGATGTAAAATATATATCTATCTATGTATACATATTTATAAAAAATCGTAAGGGATATGCATTTTTTTTGGATAATATCCAATCGTCTGCTGCATTAGAAAGAGAAAAAAATATTTTTTGTCTATTTAGTTGTTACGCACGTGACGATAAATTTATTGAAAGTACCAGAAAAAGAAATCACGTGATCAGCATTTAATAAATTAAATTCTAAAAATTAATCTTTAAAAATTCACGAAAAATCAGGAAATGGACTTAAAAATTCGAAAAAAATTTCATTTTGAAGGATTTTTCATGATCTTTCTCGTGATATAAATTTTATAACCCTCAATGTATTATTTTAAATGCAAACGTAAAAAAAATTTAAAAAACAGCTTAAAAATTTAATTTAAAAAAATCTAAGAAGAATTTTTGAAAAATCTTTCTCAATGCACACCTACACTATTAGAAGAATCGCCATGCAAAATTTCAGCCCTTTAGGTCCAGCGGTTTGGTCTGTGCGTTGTATGTCAGTCAGTCAGTCAGTGAATGAATGAGTGAGTTACGGAACTGTTTTATATATATAGATAGATATAGATTAAACGTTTGTCATTTGGAGAAACGTTTAATTGACAAAACGTTTACAATATAGACGTTTACAATATAAACGTTTACAATTGACAAACGTTTATAGATACACATTGGTATCTCAAAATTAGAGTAAGAGATGAAATAAAAATACAAAAATAAAAAAGGATTTTAAGTAAAGAATGTTTTTTTAATTACTTTAAGCACCTAAAATAATATTCAAATTAATATTACGTTACTTAATAATTGTGTGCACGTCCGCCATCTTGGATTTTTTTGCTCCAACTTGGCGATTTCACCGTGTTTTGAGGAGTGGAAAATTTCTCGCCAATGTGTTTTAAGCGGTGTTTTCAAAACGCTGGACTTTGAATTTTTTTAGCTTTTTTAATAAAAACCACCTGTTTAAATTATGAAACTTAGAAAATTTTTTGAAAAATAATTTAAACGTTGGACTTAGATTTATTTTTGGGTTTTTGATAAAAACCACTTTTTTCTGAAAAAATCATTCTCAAATATTGGAAATTTTGGGTTTTTCTTTTAGCTTTTTTAATAAAAACGACCTTTTTAAATTGTGAAACTTAGAAATATTTTTGAAAAATCATTTAATCGTTGGACTGAGAATTTCTTTTTGTCATTTTTAATTAAAAACTACCTTTTCAAATTATGATCCATATGAAAAATTTGGTCAAATGAATTTTACTTACAGATAAAATTTCAATGCCATCTATTCAGTTTGCCCTAACTCTTTGACTAATAGCAATGAATCACCAAAATATTATGCCAATATATTGTTAATTAGAAAAAAAATACAGCATTTTCGTACCACCTAAATAACTTGCAATTTAAAAATTATCTAAAATTCAGCTTTGAAAAATGTAAAATAATTATGAACCCATAAATTTATGGTGAGTAACCAGATCCTCTTCTTTTTTTTTTTTTCTTTTTTTTTTAGGGCATTGTGGTAATGAAATTTTACTTCAGATTTGACCTTAACCAAATATTTGGTGCATACAATAAAATCGGGACAAGGATTATTTGACCATTTATCCTGCTGTGTTGGAAATAAGAAAAAAAAACCCTTTTCCTAAACCAATAACTTAACCTTAACTAACTTTTTAACTTAGGTTCCTGGGGAGAGAGAAGTTGAACTTCAGTTATTTAAATTTATTTGTAATCCACTACAACTTGGAATTATAAAATATTTTAAAATATATAGTATTTAAAATGTATACTGTATTTTACATTTTACGAAAAAATGATGGCAGATAATTTTTACTTCAAATAAATGAAATGGTGTATCATTATAGTATACTAATTGACAATCGATAAACAAAATTAAAAGCAACTTAAATTTAATAAGTTAACGAAAAACTGATAATGGATTCAAAAAGTTTCAACAAAAAGACTCTTAGTTTTAAAAATAATTTACTCTTTTGAGTCTAGTCAATTTGACTCAGATTTCCAGGTCAAGGCCAAGATCTGACCTAAAATTATTATACTGTAATTAAAAGATCACATCAGAAATAACTGTTTGATCTTAAAATTAGAGAATTTGACATTGGGTTATTTTTACCATAACGCAATAATTATCGCCATGCGAAATGCGCCAAACCCTGGCGGAAAAATCCAAGATGGCGGCCGTGCACACAAATCTAGAGTATCCCCCCTAACTTTATTTCTACTGATCAGATATACATAATATATAGCCTATGTCCATCTGGAATAATGTACCTTTCAAACAGTGAAAGAATTTTTCAAATAGGTGCAGTGGTTCCGGAGATTACCCTCCACGTACAAAATCTGCTCTCTCTTTATATATTAGTATAGATGAAACATCTTTATATCATATAATAGTTTGCTATGCACTCAAGAATTACTACTTGTAGCTATTTAACGATTGGCTTGTTGAAATATTACATATGACAGGTTTAAAAAATATTCTCTTTATAGCAGTGAATGATGTTCGTGCCTAATACTCTGTGATCTGATTCACAGAGCCTATCTTTTCCATTCGATTGCATTCAGATATATTCGTATAATTCTCTTTCAGTAAAACATTCACAGGAACACAAATACGACTACGGCAAGAAATTAACAGTGAAAAATATCCGAAGTCTGTAGATAAAAAAGGAGCATCTTTCAAGCATTCAAATGTAATAATGGCATATATACAAGGTAAATTACCTCCATGATTTAAAAGCATGTCTGACGTTCGCAACTCTAAAAGTAGTACGAAGAAATTTTGCGTCAGTTAATTTTAGTTGATATGTCTCCGTTTGGCACACATAATTCTAAATTCTTTTGAATTAAAAAAATATATTTATTTATTTATTTTTATTTAAATGGCAAGCAATAGTCAAACGTAAAAATAGCAACAAGATATAAGCAGCCTCCCAATATGAGCTACAGAGATCCCAACTCGACACTTCTTCACTGGTTTGAATGTTGGAAATATCCAGATGTTTTGCTAAGCAGTCGTGTGCAATTCAAAGCTGGATCATATTTTCCGAATCCTTCTTTTGAAAATCTTGGATGAATGCACTGTTAACTACCCATAATATATAGTAATTTTTATCTATTGATTCCTGATAATATTATCTAGAATTAAAATTAGGCTTTACCGATTTATTCGAGTTACAGTAAAAACCAACTGCGTAAAATCGTTGGGTGGAAAGCAAGTCGAAATGGCGCTTGCGAGTACCCTAAAGTGACTGAGATTTCTTCAAATTGTCGCTAAGTATATTACATAAATATTTGGCTTTAAAAGGTGGGTCGAATACGTAGTTTTTTTTATCCGGTTGATAAATTAAGAAAATGTTAACCTTTTTCAAGTCTTATTATAGACATAATCGTAATTGGGCGGGTATATTGTACCGTTGGGATTACACGAATAATAGGTTTAAAATTACATACTTTTTGGAAAAAGAAAATAATCAAGATTATATTCGCGCTCGTCTTATTTAATCATAAGTTTCAAATATACACAAAAATCTTACATAATATACTGGCATGAACAAGTAGATGAACTGCCATGAAATTGGAGATGCGATGGACAAAAGAAAGGCAGCAAAATGGTGGTTAAGAAACAATTTTGAAGAGACATTATAGTTTATTAATCTAGAGCATCCCTTCATGTCACCATAACAGAGAATATTTTTTTAAGGATTAAACAAATATTATTTTTTCCTTTTTATTAAAGTTGTGACTTCGGCTTTTCTGTTCATGGACATATATACATATAGATAGACAAATAGATTAATTACACTGAATACACATTAAGATTTTGTACAAAAATATGAAACAGAGGGATGTTTGGAGCCAAAGCACCGCGAATAAAAATCAATAAAATGAAAGCATATACAAGTGACTCGTCGAATGACAGGCTTTCGATAATCATTAGCCTAGGATTCATGACAACCTTTAGCATACAGCTTATGCTGCATTTGACGCAATATCTGCTTGACGCGATTCATCCCGGATAAAGTGGCCAAGCACTTCTTGAATTCTAATCAATTGCATTCTTCTTGGCATACACTGTTGGCTGATCTTCATCTCGTAAGGCATTTTAGCAGTTGAATGACCTCCCATTTTCCACAATGTAACGTCAGTTGCTAATATTTCATCTCTTTGTGATCTATTATTTTAAAGCGGCTTTTTAATATTTGTTCCAAGTTGGGAAAAATAGTTTTTTTTGTTCGAGATCGTAACATTTCTGCATCCTTTCTCAATGTTCAAATTCTCCATATAGCATACACTAGATACCCCTATAATATTCCTTACAGTATATATATATATATATATATATATATATATATATATATATATATATATATACTATCTAGATAAACATGCTAACTAGCTCTCCACATGGCTTTACAAAATTTATCTGGATTTCTAGAAAACTCTACATCTTTAATCAATCATTCTATATGGATATATCTATATGGAGTGGATTTAAATGGGGTAATCCAATTATTTTTAATATTTTTATTGCAAACAAATATTACAAAATATCAATACGATCAGAGTAAAGTTTGAAAACGACACATTATTTTCTAATCAATTTATATCTTCAACTTACAAAGTAAGCCTAAAACGGTACCATTACTTATAGTTATCATATAAATTTCTGTATATAAAATTATGGTAAATAATTTTTTTTATGTTGAACAGCAACACTCGTTGTTCTAAATATATATATATATATATATATATATATATATATATATATATATATATATATATATATATATATATATATATATATATATATATGTCAAATGCTCTAAGTAATTAATATAATTAATCATGTTGAAGTCTACAAATTTCTCTCACAGACATTTCTTAAAAGTTACGTGAACAAAAGCAATATATATATATATATATATATATATATATATATATATTCACTAGGAAGTGCATAAAACAGCTAGTTACGAAGTTTCTTTATTCTTCCTGAAAATTAATTGTCTGAAAACGACTTGTAATGCAAAGCTCATCTAACGCTCGCTCAATCATTGTCTGCATTATGACGTGGCCGCGAAATGGAATTTTTATGTAATAGGACTAAAGAACAGCGGGCTCGCTGAATAAAACAGTAATGGATGAGGTTCCGGAATCCTGTCTAACATACATTTGCGTTTTG
The DNA here is from genome assembly GCA_907164885.2 of Dolomedes plantarius. Taxonomy (NCBI): domain Eukaryota; kingdom Metazoa; phylum Arthropoda; class Arachnida; order Araneae; family Dolomedidae; genus Dolomedes; species Dolomedes plantarius. Next base: position 67,218,711 of record OU015502.1, read on the forward strand.
GGCTACCGTAGAAAAATCAATGATACATCTCACATGCTTTGATTCAGAGGATAATAATACAAGCGAAGCTTATCAATGTGTTAAACGGATGTAGGTGCCTTACTGGTGTTGCGAAAGGGGGTAGGGTAGTAAAATTGAATTAATCATAAATGTCTGTTCTTTGTAAATACGCAATGTTATTTAAAATTTGGGAAATACTTTATTACTCTGCGGTTCTTTACGCCATCAAAGAAACGTGAAATTTTAATACCAAATACAATCTTATTGAAAGACAACATTAATATCAAAGACAATCTTATTCAAAGACAATATTAATATCAAAGACAATTTATACAAAACGCTCAAAATGGCTTGGTATTTTATTAGTTTTTATGGTATGTGTTTAAATTACTGGTAATAAACTCAAATAATTTTGAAAATATTATTATGATATTAATGTATGGTGTTAATATATTAAAATTATTTTCAAATATTCAAATTTCTCTGTTCAAAAATAACATATCTACTTAATTTTAAATACCCCACGGTTGTTTATTTTCCATTGATTGTAGAAAAGTTAATCATGTAATATTTTCTGAACCCTAAAATTAAACTCGAGGTTTATTGTAAATGCTGCCTCCAAATTATAAAGAAGAATGCTTACTTGTAATTAACTTTCTTTCAATAAAATATTATTTCAAAGTACATCCAGCTGCGTGCAGAATTGTACACAATTTACGTCAGTTTTACAGTTTCCCGTATTCAGTACATTCCATATAGGATATATTTTAAATTTCAAGTTAGAAAGATCTTTACAGATTCATACAATGTTTTTTTTAAACTTATGAAGTTTATGAACTACAGGATATCGGCACAAAATGAAATTAAAGTAAACTTTAAGTATACAATTTGTTAAGTGAAAATTAAAATTTACAATCCAGCAAAAATGGTAATTATAGATAAATTTTGAAATATTCTATGCTGTAATTTCTTCTTGATATTCCATCAAAATTACGCATATTTATTGGCTATGTTCTTTAAAATCGCGCTGTCACTATAGACACTGCACACAACTGTAGCGAAAATTAGCAAACTATTGAAGGAATAACATTATTGATTTACGATAACTCTAAACAGCTAATCACGTTTCAGCATTAAATTCTTATTGAATTCCCCAGATTACAGCTGAAACTTTCAGACTCTCCGGGTGTCAATTATCGCAAAAGGACTGCAGGATCGAAGCCTCCCAAAGATTGAAACTAATATCAGTTACTTCAAATAAAATTTTCATTCCTCGTTTTCTATACATATAGAAATATGAGTTAAGTTCTCAACATTAAAAGCAGCATAAATTATACGGTTACACATTTGCGATTTCGAGATAAACCGTACTTCATTTAAAAATGGTGCCAGTTAAATTTCCCTCCTGTATTATTTTCTAGGAGACATATTTCTCCTCGTAAAATAAAACATAATTAGATATTTATAGTAATTTTGTTTTATCCCAGATCTTCATTAAGTGGCATTATTTGTAGAGAGGTTGAGAATTTAAACAAAGGTATTAAATAAAATGACCTTTAACTTCCGGTAATATTAATCTATATATAAAACAGTTCCGTAACTGACTGACCGACTGACAAATAACGTACAGACCAAACTGCTGGTCCTAATGTGCTGAAATTTTGCATGGCGATTCTTATAGCGTAGGGGTGCACTAAGAAAGATTTTTGAAAAATTCTTAGATTTTTTAAAATTGAATTTTTAAGTTGTTTTTGTAATATTATTTAAAGTTTGCATCTAAAATAATAATCTGAGGGTTATAAAATGTATATCACATATCATAAAAATTCTTCAAAATGAAATCTTTTTCCAATTTTTATCTCCATTTTCTGATTTTTGGTGAATTTTTAAAGATTAATCATCAGAATTTAATTTATTATAAGCTGATCACGTGGTTTCTTTTCTTTTTTGTGATACTTTAAATAAATTTCTCGTCACGTGCATAAGAACGAAATAAATTCACAAAAAATATTAAAATTCGGTAAAAGATAAAATTTAACCACTAGATTAATTAAGATGGAACCTTTTTAAGAATTTAATTCCAATTAGTATATTTTATAGATATTAAACATACAAATTAATTGCATACATTGACCGTTGTATTTATTATATATATATATATAAAATATTTCTCTATTTCACATGAAAAATAAGTGTCAAGTTCAAATATCTCCAACAAAAATATCAAGACTTGGTGCGTTTGAAAATGTTTTTTCTTTAATATTTTTCGAACTTTTTGCATTTTAAGTTATGACGGAAGAAATGTTTTTAATATAGGTCGAAATTCTTTTATTATTACAGTTATTTTCTAAGGAGGCCATGAAGAAAACCTTTTTATATCGTATATCAAGGTCTATAATTTAGTTTTACTTTTCTCAGCATTTTACGTTGTCCTGTACTGTAAATTTCATATCCTTTAAGCAACTGGAAGTCAAGGTTTACTGATAGGGATAAATATGATGAATTTTTGATACATAAACTATTTGAAATTAAGTGAATATTTTATTTTCTGGAAAATAGATAAGTAGTATTTAAAGAAACACTTCCACAAGGAGAAAATTACGATTATTTATAAATTTTAAAAACACAGACATAAAGGAATTTATTCTAAGTTCTCGATATAAATAAAGTATCCTAAATAGAATAATATACCCAGTGAGAAATCTGACTTTGACCCTTTTTTTATGTCTTTTTTTACTTAATTTCAGACACAGTATTTCTTGGGTTCTCAATGGCTCTTTGGTTAGAAGCCAGTTTTTGTCATAATTCTCAATCAGCAACTACAGCTTTGTGATCGTTGTACCACGTGAAGGACAGGACGATCTCATGATACTAATAGAAAAGCTTGTTTATTTTTGTCTATAACATTCCTCCTCTTCAGGTATTGCTCTAGAGTGATTGCCTCCATACTGAACATTTGTTCTGAGGAACATTGTCTTGCGTTACAAAAGGAAAGATATCTGGTGGATATTATTCTACTAAATTTTGGAGTTTTTTTCGGGTATTGAATAAAACATGATGATATATGCTCAGTGTCTGTGCTTATTCCGTAGCCATACATTAATTGTTCATCGTAATAACTTTTATTTAATGTTTACTTATTTTTTAATCCCCCGATAAAATATGTATATAATTCCAAACTTATGACGTATTTCTATGACGTGCGTTTTAGACACTTTTAGCTAATTGCATTACACAGATTTGTAGGCATTTGAAAGGAAGATATAATGCTATCTCCTCCAAAAGATAAATATAGAGTTACGAAATTACATATTTCTCCTATATGGTCACAGGTAGGAAGAAGCAATAAATTGTTAGACACTGAATAATAGATACCGTGTAAATACACTTATAAATATTCTGCATTTCTAAAGCTGTACAGCAGGGAATTCAGACATGAAGACATTGTTGTCACACAGGGAAATAAGTTGAATGAGTTATGTAATGCTAGTTGATATTAAGTACATGAAGATCTATCATTTATAATCAGTGCTCATAGTACATTTACAGAAATTATGTTTGATTTTCTTATATGTAAGTTCTAGCAAATACTATGGTGTATATCATCTTCATCATGCAAAGAGAATCAGGTATGTATATATACAAATACACACACACACACACACACACACACACACACACACACACACATATATATATATATATATATACACACTGAAGGCCACTGAATTAGGGATAGCAAAGCCTATGCAAATTGTGTAGCGCTGCGCATCATGTATGCGCAAGTGAGGGCGCTGTGGTAACTGCATATATAGCGCGTACTATGGTTGTTCTGAATTAGTTGTTGGAATTACCAGTATGGGTAAACTGCCAGATTTAGACGCCTTCGATCGCGGATAAATCGTAGGTGCGCGACGCATGGGCCATTCAATTTCCGAAATCGTCAGACAGCTAGGGTTTTCAAGGTCGACAGTGTCAAGAGTATACCAAAGTATGGTGGAAAAAAAAACTAGCGATCGGGCAAACTGCAAAGGACAATTAGCCTTGACAGTGCGTGGTGAGAGACGGCTCAGGCGTATTGTACGTAGCCAGCGAAGCCAAAAATTAGCTCAAATTACCACCCACGTTAATGACGATGCCAGTCGTACAGTCAGTAAACGGACTGTGCTCGCTTCACCGCTCGCTTCACCGTATGGGTTTCGGGAGCCGTCGACCTACGAGAGTACCATTGCTCTATATTCGCCATCGGGCTGCACGTCTTGCCTGGGCAAGAGAGCACAGAGACTGGACTGTAGAGGACTGGAAACGAGTAGCATGGAGTGATGAGTCTCGATTCCGACTACTTAACGCCGACAGGAGGCTGAGAATATGGCTCATGAAGCCATTGATCCTGCATGCCTGGCTGGAACTGTACAAGGGCATGGTGGCTCAATCATGGCCTGGGGTGTTTTTTCGTGGCACAGCTTGGGATCTTTGGTGCGTGTACCAACCTCCCTCAATGCAATTCGGTACGTAGAGTTGCTGGGTGATCACCTCCATCCGTTTATGATGTTCTGTTATCCGCACGGTAATGGAGTTTTCCAGCAAGACAACTGTACCTCTCACAAGTCCCGGTTGGCCAATGGCTGGTTGGATGAGCATTCCTCTGACTTCTGTGTCATGAATTGGCCACCTAGAAGCCCAGACTTAAATCCTATTGAGCATCTTTGGGATGTTTTGGAACAAGGCATGAAAGGCCATCACACAGCACCAAAGAACCTTACAGAATTATGGACAGCTTTAGCCAATATTTTGCAAGCCATTCCCGTGGAACGTTTCCAGAAACTTGTTGAATCTATGCCTCGTCGTGTGGCAGCCGTTATCAAGGCCAGAGGAAGCCCAACTCGTTACTAGGTAGGTATCCCTAATTCAGTGGCACTTCAGTGTATATATATATGGAATCTCGATATTTCGTTTTTCAAGGGAGCGACTATACTGACGTATAAATGCGGGAAAACGATAGATGGTGGAACTTAACAAAGTCAAAACATATTTTGAAGTTTTATGAATCATTAGAAAATGAAGCTCATGCAAGTTGATTTAACAACAATTATTTGTGTATACTTCAATCATGGAATCCTTCTCTTGTGTTACCTTATCTCGCATCTTAGAAATTCCGTTGTTTGTAAGAGTGCCGGACATCCTTCTAGCAATTATTCTAAATAAAAATTTGGTCCGCTGTTTATAGAACATGAAAACGTCATTTCTTTGATTCGCAACAGCCTTGACATTGATTTACTGTGTCCGTGTTTTGCATACGCATACAAGCCTTAAAATGCTATCATTTTAGATTGCAGTAGCGAGTTTTTATCCAATGATTTGTTACATATCTGATTAAAATTGCATGTTCCTGACGGGATGATGGAATTTTAAAAGATGTTGGCCTTATTTTCCAATTGCTAAAATTATTTTTTTCTAAATGAAGGTAACCCAATTAATTAAATTTATATTTATATGATTGACTAGCATTATTGCCCGGCGTTACCCGGGTAGATATATAGAAATAAATTTTTTCATGCATTCCATCAAAAAATACTGGGCTGCACCCCCGTTCTTCATGTTCATCTGGCCAGGTAGAATGAGCTTAGCGCGTTTCTACTGAAATGATATACAAACAATAAGAAAGAAAAAAACTTTGAGCCTGCGGACCTTCGTCTGATTTTATTGAGAATTAATAACACCGTGTTGAGTGATTCGCACGTTAGGATTGATTAACTTTACTGTTTAATTATATTTGTCAGATACTGTTTAATTAGATTTAATTAGATTTGTTTGATCCACTGTTTAATTAGAAATAAGTTTTATAATTTACATTTGCCTTTATTATTTATTTTTCCCTTAAAAACGCACTTTTTTCCACATCACCCAAGAGGTAAATTGCAAGATGCGTTATCCCCTTTATTTAATCAAACTAAGACGGGATTCCCCCATGAAGCCTATTTTCCTTAATCTTGTATGTTTTGTAAGAAATGTTTTGAATCAGATATATTACCGGTGAGTAATGTTCTCAAAGGCTCGGTTGGTTGTGGAATTGCAGGCAATTCTACTTACCCATTACTGCGATATATTCCTGGGGATTCTCCAGACCACTTTTTAGCACCACAGCTGTCACATATGTTTGACATTGATCCCATACTTACTTCATTAGCAGATGCATAGTTACATTCTGGATTATCACAAAGGTTATCTGGATTTCACAAAGCAGAGCGAGGAAAGTTGTGTTTAACTGGGGAGCCAGGGCCAACTGTCATTCCCAATCCACTTCCTCCCGCGCATTGGAATTTGAGTCCCCCGTCACCCCCAAACCAATCCTCTTAACGCAGCTGGTTGTGAAAAGGGGCTGTATCCACAGGGGGTACGCGCACCTATTAGGGGCACAAAAATCATTAAAAAATTAATTTTAAAAAACTAATTCAGCCACAAATTTCGTTTTCGCTGCTTTAAGTTTCTCGGATCCTAAACATTAACTGTGCCGAATTTGGTCCCGGTGGGTGAAACAGTCTATGATTCCATAGCGGTCAAACAAACAGACGAGCTCTTTTAAATATATAGAGGAGGGTGCAGACATTCTTTGGCTTCAACTACAAAGACAGTGCTACGTAAAAATAAAAGCTTAAATTGAAGCTTTTATTTAAAAAATAGTTTAAGCCTTAGAAACATTGTGAGAAAATTATTGAACGGAACAAATTTTGAGTTAATTATTTAAAGATTATATCAAAAGAATTAAAATATACATACAGATCTATACATATATGTATAAACAGACGCACACTTATATACTCGCACACACACATATATATATATATATATATATATATATATATATATATATATATATATATATATATATATATATATATATATATATATATATATATATATATATATATATATATATATATATATATGTATATATATATATATATATATATATATATATAAGTATATATATATATATATATATATATATATATATATATATATATATATATATATATATATATATATATATATATATATATATATTCACAATTATACATATTTTAGTTCTTTTATTAATATCTTTAAATAATTTTTTCCTTACATGGTTTTATCGCAATATTTCTTTAGCTTAAAATATTGCTTTTTAATTAACAGATCATTTTATAGCTTATTTTTTTAAAAACCACAACTTCTTTTCTGAAGCCAGATAATTCCTGCACTCTCTTAAATCATCTAAATGAATATTTATAATCGATTGAGTCCCATGCAGGAGACAAAATAATTTTAACAGTCGAAAAATAAGGCCAACATCCTTTAAATTTCCATTATCCCTTAGGAACATGCAATTTTAATCAGACATGTAACAGCAAATCTATAGATAAAAACTCGCTACTGCAATCTACAATGATAGCATTTTAAGGCTTGTACGCTTATGCAAAACACGGACCCAGTTAATCAATGTCAGGGTTGTTGCGAACAAACGAAATGACGTTTTCGTGTTCCAAAAACAGAAGAACAAGTTTCGATTTAGAGTAATTGTTAGTGGGATGTCCGGCGGTCCTACGAACAGTAGAATTTTTAATGTGCGAGTCGTAACACAAGAGAAGGAATGTATGATTGAAGTATACACGGATAATTATCGTTAAATTAACTTGAATGAGCTGCATTCACTAATGATAGTTGCAACTTCAAAATACGTTTCGTTAACTTCTTTTTTTCTAACAGGTTCAAATAATTAAAGTGGCTATCAGATTTAACTACTTAGAGTGGTCTTTTAAAATATTTAAAACTCGAAGACCCTTCCATTGGCCGTATTTTCATGCTTTATTTTGTGTTGAACAAATGACATGTTTTATACACAATTATTATATAAATATAAATAAATAAATAAATAAATAAATATATATATATATATATATATATATATATATATATATATATATATATATATATATATATATATGTCAGATCCGGGAGTAGAACCGAATTCCAAATGTAATGTCCAGGGGTATTTCCAATAACTAAACGTTAATTTACCGACTAATATTTATTAAAGATTAGAAATGTCGGCACATCACATGAAACTACAATATAACATAAATCATAAACTCGTCCAGTATTTAACTCTGATATAGTTCTAGCTTTAGTATACGGCCCGCTATGTCCGCATACGCCGGCTTCCACTCGCCGAATGTCCAGATGTGTAGACGTTCGCTCTGGTCGCTGCGTACAGCGCCCGCTGGTGGATTTTCCACTCTACATCGCTCGGCCATCAGACCTGCAGAGTCCTCGCTGCACTGGAACAAATCTGAAAAACAGAATAAAACAGGGGGAGAGAGAGGGTATTTACAAAGAAGTGTGTGGATAGGTTAGTTTGTCCACGGTTTTAGCATATCAGCCGAAGTGTTGGTCAGGTTTGGACCTTCATGTTCTCCTAGTTTCTTAACTTCATATCTGTCCTTGGGCTTTACACGGATCACTTCGTAGGGTCCGAGAAATTTTGGTCTTAACTTCATTCCACTACCAAATTGAATACGTTGGATAGCCACAAGATCTCCTTCTTTATAGACATGGGATTTTTTCCTTTTCTTGTCAAATCCTCTTCGGTATTCTTCTTGTATCTTTAAAATATTCTTCTTCGCCTCCTCGCGGATCTCTTTAAGGTTATTCATCAAAAAGTTGATTCTTTCCTCTTCTAAAATTTCTAAAATTCTGGATTCCTCTTTGCTTCTCATCTTGACTCCTGTTAACAATTCGAATGGTGTCTTTCTGGTACTTCTCGATACTGTTGAATTGATCGTTCTTTGCAAAATGTCTACATGTTTGTACCACTTGGTTGGATCGTCTAATGATAATTTGGAGAGAACTGGGATCAACGTTGCATGTAATCGCTCTACCTGTCCGTTTCCTCGTGGAACTCCCGTGGTAACTTTGATGTGTTCAATATTTTCGTACTCACAATAGTCTTGAAATTCCTTGGAAATAAATGCTCCACCACGATCAGAGATAATACGGTGAGGATTTCCAAATATCGCTTGCTGTTGTTTTAACTTCGCTATGGCATCTTGGGCGGATACAGTCTTTACGGGATATAACCATGCAAACTTTGTGAAAGCATCTATCACGCTAAAGATGTGATTGTAATTTTTGTTTGTGGTCGGAAGGGGACCAATAAAATCAACATGGTAAGTAGACAAAGGTACGTCTTCTTTAGGAATCGGATTTAAGAAACCTTCTGCTTTTCCTGCTTTCTTATTTACTAAGATACATTTAACACAGTTATTTATGACGTTTTCAACACATTTTTTAATATTGGGAAAATAAAAATCGCGTTTAACTACATCCTCAGTTTTTGCTATGCCAAAATGTCCTAACTGATGGGCGTTTCTAACAACCTCAGTCTGCATCATTTGCGGTACTACCAAGACTTCTGAATCGTTTACAATTTTATATAGCACATTGTTCTTCAAAATAAAATCTGTTGTCTTACCATCTTCCAATAATTTTTTAATGGTTTCTATATACTCGTCATCTTCTTGGGATTTAATTATTTTATGTGTTATACCTTCACATGTGACACTCATAACTGGATGTCTGCTAAGTGCATCGACATGTCTCATACATTTACCAGGGCGGTGTTTGATTTCGTAATCGTATTGTTGTAGGAAAAGAGACCATCGTGCCACTTTAGGTGTTGTTTCTTTTTTATTCATGGTTTCCACAAAAGCTGAACAATCGGTATAAATTTTGAATTTTGTACCTAACAAGTAGTGTCTGAATTTTTTAAGAGCTTCTACAACGGCCAGTACTTCTAACTCATAACTACATAACTTCTCCTCTTGTAATGAGGTTTTGCGACTCATATAATGAATCGGGTGATAATTATCATCATCGTCCTTTTGTAGCAAAATTGCTCCAAATCCTAACTTAGAGGCATCCGTATGGAGTTCTATGCTTCTCCCCGGTTTAAACAGGTGTAAAATGGGTTCATTACTTAAAAGTTCCTTGAGTTTCTGAAAGGCTTGTTTTTGATCATCATCAAACTTGAAAGGTGTTGAGGCACACAGCAAGTCACTTAAAGGCTTCGCTATTGTAGCATAGTGTGGGATAAATTTTCTAAAAAATCCGGTTAGTCCGAGAAAACTTTGAACTTCTTTAATATTCTTAGGTTCAGGAAAATTTTGGACGGCTATTGTTTTTTCTTTAGAGGGTCGAAAAAGCCCCTGCTCCGAGTACCCTGCAGGGAGCGAGTACCCTGTTCAATAATATGTCCTAAGAATTCAATCTTCTTTTTCATAAACTTGCATTTCTTTAAATTTAGTTCAAGGCCGTATTTAGCTGCTGTATTTAGAACTCGTACTAATTTTTCTAAACCTTCAGTTTCATCCTCAGAGGGAATAATAATATCATCTAAATATATAATCAAAGTACCATCCCTTAACAAATCTCTAAAAATATGATTTATATATCTCTGGAAAACCACGGGACTGTTAGCTAACCCGAAAGGGACTTTCAAAAATTCGTATTGTCCGCTTTCTGTAACAAACGACGTGTACTTTTGGCTATTTTCATCGATGTCAACGTGAAAAAAGGCATTTTTAAGATCAAGAGTAGTAAAAACCTTACCCTTTTCTAATTTATCTATAACCTCTTCTAAATTTGGCAGAGGATATTTATCCTTAATCATTTTTTTGTTTAATTGACGGTAGTCAACACATAGGCGCATTGTTCCATCTTTCTTTCTACAAATTACAACTGGTGATGAATAATTTGATACGCTTTCTTTTATAATACCTTGTTTCAACCACTCGTTGATTTGGCTTTCAACTTCTCTTTTTTCTATCAGCGGTAGACGTCTATTACGAATCGAAATTGGTTCCTCGTCCGTTAAAATTATTTTCATTTTTAAATTTGTTGTCTCTGTTTTAATCGGGTTGTAATCGGAAATTAAGTTATTTAATTCATCTTTTATCTCCGCGTTCGAAATATGACTCAAATCGTAATTACAGTCCTCGGTCAGCGATAAATTAACTAAAAAAGATTCAAAACATTTTTCGCTTCCGTTTTCTAAACAACTGTGGTTATCGCTTAATCCCGTTTGTTTTTCTCGATTATTCGTTTCAGGGCAACGCAAAATATCACGCTCAGAAGTATGATTCACTGAGTCATCATTTTGTTCAACAAACATCGGATGTTTATGGATTGTTTCTTTCAATGCATGTAAAACTTTAGGAGGAATAATAAATGGTACGTGTAATTTATCTGTGACAGCACAATTTACATTGGAAGGTTGCTTTGAATCTTCCAGCGACACAGAAATAGTCGCGGTATCAGCAATTATTTTTTCTCCAAACGCTGAAGTTAGTTCGATTTTCCCGTCACACTTGATTGAGACGTTTGGGATGTAATTCGGATTTAAAACACAAATTTCACTTCCTGAATCAATTAATGCTTTAATTATATTTCCATATACGTTAATATTCACACGTTCAAGAGACTGTGAAGAGGGGATTTTAACTTTAGCTACCAATTTATTTTCAGTTTTTTCACTTTGTTTCGAGGGAATAGATTGTCTTTCGGTTTGGTTTTTAATTCTATTAGTGCAATATTTTGCAAGATGGTTAAAACTTCCACACGTGTAGCATTCTTTGGACGGATATCTATATTTAAATGAATTGTTTCTCATATGGGGTGGAGTGTACTTAGCCTCTTTGGGAAATTTCTGAAATTTATTAGTGTTTTCCTGTGTCTGAAAATTTACTTCACTAAAAGATCTACCTCTATTTACAAAGTATATGTCAATTTCCTTTCCTAAAGATTGCGGATCTACGTATTTTTCACCGAACTTTATATTGATGTATGATGACACTTCTTTATCCAAAGTTTGAAAAAGCTTATCGGATACGATTAATTGACACAACGTTTCAAAATCATTAACTTTACGCAAACTACAATAATATTGAAAATTAGCCGACAATCTTGACGCGAATTGAGTATGCGTTTCATTGATTTCTCTTCTGGCTTTCCGAAAATTATTTAAGCATTCTTGCGCGGTAGGTTGGAATTCTTTGCATATTAACGACTTAACGGTATTGTAACATTTAATATCATCTTCACTTATGTAAAACAATATGTTTTTCGCTTTATCACCGAGAAGGTTGATCAAAATTTCTGCTTTATACTCTTCTGGTACGTTTTTAGTTTTAAAGGCCCTTTCTAAAGTTCTAAAAAACAAATTAAAGTTTTCTGGTTTTTCTGGAATAGCAATTGTTAAAGTACGTATACTGTGAATCAATTTTTCTAGGTTACATGAACTAGATACTATGTCACTACTCGAACCAGTGATTTCATTTCTATCTGCCCTTTCATTCCTAACTTTCTCTAATTCAACCTGTTTTTCTAATTGGGCAAGTTTAATTTTCTCTAATTCAATTTTTTTGTTTTCTAGAGCTAACTGCTCTTCCCTCGCTCTACTTTCGTTTTCGATTTTCGATTGTCTGTCCTCAATTATGGACGTTAGTAAGTATGCAACATGTTCGGGGTCATCTTTAAATGCTTTACATCCTTCAATTCTATCCTTTAATTGTACTACTGTCAACCCAGCATGTGGTGTTTCCTCAATTTCACTTAGTAAATTGACTAAATCTTCTTTCTTTGAATTTTTATACATTTTCATCAATCATTTATATTCGCTAGCAGGTAAATACAAATCGAAATTCGCCTACCTGTTTTCACTTGAGCTGGAGTCAGTCCTGGTTCAAAATCACAATGAATAATATTATCCACATAAAGTTCATCACGGCCAAGGGATCATCCCGGCCGAGCCCCCACTGTCAGATCCGGGAGTAGAACCGAATTCCAAATGTAATGTCCAGGGGTATTTCCAATAACTAAACGTTAATTTACCGACTAATATTTATTAAAGATTAGAAATGTCGGCACATCACATGAAACTACAATATAACATAAATCATAAACTCGTCCAGTATTTAACTCTGATATAGTTCTAGCTTTAGTATACGGCCCGCTATGTCCGCATACGCCGGCTTCCACTCGCCGAATGTCCAGATGTGTAGACGTTCGCTCTGGTCGCTGCGTACAGCGCCCGCTGGTGGATTTTCCACTCTACATATATATATATATATATATATATATATATATAGACTTTTTTTCCTATTTTGTTCAATCATTTTTTTAAACTATTGACATATATAAAAAATATGCTGTTCTAGGCATGGGTGTAGCGTGCTTCTAACTTCTTTTCTGTGTAGCGTGCTCTAAACTTCTGGCATGAATTGAATTCAGCTAGGACCCTTATCAGAGTACTGACTGTCAGACGGTCCTTAAAATATAATAATATTATAATTTTTTTAATTGAATACCAATAGAATTGATGTTTGAGTAGTATTAAAAAGTTATAGAATGAGAAATATAAATATAATATAAATAAAGTGAAAAGAAAATATAGCATCGAATTTTCGTTATGGATCATACTATCATTGTTAAAAACTATGTTAAGGCTAAAGACATTATCGGAATCATCAGTTTCCCAGTTTAAAAGAGCGGGAAAAAACCAACTTTCTTAAAAGTTTTCTATATTTTTCCGATTTTAACTAAACTTCAACTAACGTTTTAATATATTTCAAGTTAAATAACCCCCCCCCCGATGCTAAGCCTATGTTCCTAGGTATAATACACCAGATTAAGGGGGCATTTATAAATATTCTTTTTATAATTTAATTCTGTTCGGAAATATTTCAGAAAACAAAACTAATACCCATGGCCCATTTGCAACCGTGTAAAGTCTACCTAATGATCGAATAACAATAATCAATCATTTGATTTGCATAAATACAAAGAAGCTACAAGAAAATGCTAAATTTAGCACAAATCATTACTATAAATACCGCGTTACCAGATTGTGAGAGAGACTGGTTTGTTTGGAGATGTTTATGCGAGTTGCCTTCAGTGGTTCATGGCTAGATCGCTTCTAAGCCTAAGCTAGTTTTTGCCACTCTGGCATAAAGAGTTTGTTGTGTTAGTAATAGTGGTTTACCGGGCATCATCACTGGTCTGACTTTATGTATATTGTGAGTACTTGAACTGCATTTCCTTGTATAGTGTTTATAACATTTTATACCAGTCTTTACTAATTATTGTTTTTACACTGCATGTTATATGTGATAAGGGAATAATAATCTTTGTTCTTTATCTATTGCAAAAAGTGTCATTTCTTCTTTATTAGAGGGTGACTTCGATGTGCATATATCCTAGAAAGGGTAGAAGTCAGATATCTCTATAACCGTTTTTTGGATTATTCAAATTTTGTCAAGAGAAATGTAAGGTATATATAGAAACAATTCTAGAAATTCTCTAGACATAAAAACAAAACAAAAAACCTTAAAACCTTAAAACCTTAAATAAAAGTCCTTAAAAATTGCGAAATATCTGAATAATGGTTTTAGAGCAGTGATTCTCAAACTGAGATCTGCGCTCCCTAGTGTGTGCGTGTGTGTGGGGCCGGGGGGGGGGGTTCAAATGGTTAAAAAAATTGTAGTAGAGCGTATTTTACTACTCTTATTTACATTTTATAAGACTCGGGGATTTGAAGGGTAGAATATTATCCACAGGGTATAGGAGCGTGAACTAGACATAAGAAACGGTGAGAATTACTCTTTTATAGAATAGTATTTTCTATAAAAGAGTAATTCTCTAATTCTAGCGGAGTAATTCTAATGGTTATGCTTGTTGAACTTTATCGTGTCGATATACGTGCAAAAAGATATTACTTGAGAATCATTTTCCATTTGTTTTATATATCTATTGAGAATGCATGGCTTCTTTATCGAAGACATTTGCAGAAAATATCAGAGGCAAAGGCAAAGTATTTGCCATTGTATAACTTCGAATCATCGGTCTCAAAGGCACTGTTGATGGCTAATAAATTCCAGTGATCTAGCGGGAGACCACAAAACTCTGACTGTTCTCCAACAGAAGTCAAGAAATCAAAAATATCAAATCCCATTGCTGACGTCAGATTTGACAATTTAGGCAATTGGCCTGTTCATATAGAAGAAAAAAGACGGTGCAAATTATGTATCAAATCGTGAACCAGAACAATGTGTGAAACACGCAATGTATCACTTTTTCTTAACAAAATTAATAATTGTTTTAAATTTTTAATAATTGTTATATATATTTTATTAGTAAAATACGTTATTAAAATTCTTTAAAATATATTATTTCCTTCCGATACATTTATAGATCAAAATATATTAAAATATTTACTTGTTTCCACATAGCATCAACTCCCAATGATTCCAAAAGGCATCTACTCTACTTTTAACTCATGCACTACTTAATTCCCAATGATGACATTTAGAATTATTTATAAATTTTATTAAAAAATTTAATTTTTTTTTCTTTCTGTTCTTTTATACTCTACATAAAATAAGTACATTTCAGGAATTTCATATTTTTAGTATGAGTGATAAAATTTTGGACTGAAAGGGTTAAGAGTGCCATTAGAAATTTTATAGATGGGTCCTAAGGGAAATATATCTAAGTAAGCACTCCAAACTTGCAACTTGTGAGACGAATACTGTTGTAACATCGGTACTCTAGATTTGAAAAAACAAAATATGAAGATTATGATCAGGTATAGCATAATTCAAAATTGGTAATAATTGCAAGATAAAAAGAACATTTTATATATCATCTTTTTAAAATTTTCTGTTGAATCATATAAACTTGACAATTCTATGTATTAATAAATACTTTTTAAAAAATTTTTGACGAATTATCCCATCAATTTGAAAGAAAATGAAGTTAATTGGAAGTTAACTTGCATTTAACTTTTCGTTCCCGTCCCGGTCGATAGATGGCTGCACCAGTCTACAAAATAAAATTAACTGAAAAAGGATTAAATTCTGCTTAAAAATGGCTAAAAATATTTAAAAATGCATTGTCATCGTGTACATGAGCTATTCTTTAAGTTTCAAACGTCTAGCTAGTGGCGAAGTTGGTTAAAAATCGATTGCAAGATTTGTACTGGACAAACGCACACACAAACAAGAAAGCTAGTTAATAAAAACATGGTAAAAAATAAGAATAATATAATCCCTAATAAATGGAACACCATCATCCTGATCAGTTGAACTTAAAAAAATGGAGGGTGAAAATCGTTTTCTAAAATGTGGTTACTTCACATTACAGGCGACAATTCAGTTACAGTAGAACCTCGTTTATCCAGATCTCCGGATAATCCGGATAGTATTTGTAGACATTATTTATATTCACATTAGATAATAACTTTTAACTATGTTAGTACTATATAAGAACGTAACTATAAGTACGCCAAATATTCGTTTTTTAGTTTGATTCAACGTATAGTTCCTGCACAGATTGTACAATGAATAATAATAAGAAAATGCTTTTTGTCGAATTCAAGAAAGCTTTTCTATACTTATCAATTCTTTGTTAATAAATGATGTGAAACTTTATTTTTATAATTTTTAATGTCTTGTAAAGAATACTACGTAATTTTGTTACAGAAAATAGTTTTTATCGTAATAAACGGTAAGTATGTTTACTTAAGGACTTCGTTTCGCTTATTACCCACATTACCCAGATTATCCGGAATTTCGATTATCCAGATTGCCTATAGTCCTAGTTAGTCCGGATAAACGAGGTTTTACTGTACTAGAAAACATCTTTTTAAAGGTTTTATGTAAGATTTCATGTGTATATACGTAAGAAGTGTTAATAACTTAAAACCGCTTAAATTAAAATATATTACTTTCTTTTTCATATACTTTCAATAGACCAATTTATCTAGAAAAAGTTTTTGTTAAACGAAATATTGTCATCATCTTATCCCTGAATTGCCTTTCTCTGTTATGTATATCACAACCCCCAATAAGTAAAAGATTACTATGACCTACATAATTGGAACCACGCTTACAGTCATTTTAGTAATCAGAATAAGCGATGTAAGCCTGTTAACTTGGCATTAATATGTATAGAACAACATATATGAACAGATTATTATATAATAGTAGGACTAATATATGAGGCGGTTAAAGGCAAAGTGGTGGAAGTCAGTAAGTCAAGTGGTGTAAGTCAAAAGCGTTTAACTGCAGAAACTACAAAAAATTCCACTAAAAATTGATCAAATTATAATTCATAATAATTATTATAATATTGAAGATAATAATTATTTGTAATTCTACTATAAATTGAACATGGAGATTACATTTTTGCCCTCAAATGAAAAAAGGTGAAAATGTGACTTACACCACTTTGCCTTTCACCGCCTCATATGTGTCTTTATGTATATTTGCTAGAATTTTACATACATCTACACTCATTGAAATCATGTCAAAATATTTGGTCATTGTCTTCCTGAGAATGTGCGGTATCATGGACATAATCTAGCTCTGATGGGTGACAGGGATCAGAACAACATGTCAAAATATTGGCAATCATCTTACTGCTGATCTACTTTACTCTTTTATGAGTCAATATCCTGGCTTGCAGAAGATTGCAAAAACCTTCTTTATCGGAACAAAGGCTGGGGTCATTATGGTAAACAGAATAAGCTGGTATTCACGTCTTTAGTCTCAGTATGTACTTCGTATTCGAAAATATCACAATAAAATAGTACGATTAATGTATGTGTCTTTATGCATATTTGCTAGGTCTTTGCACACATGTACAGCGATTGAAATATGTCAAAATTCTTCAGAATTTGTAAAATAGTTTCGTCAAGATTATGAGACAGTTTTGAATTTGTAACATTAAGCTGCCATTGCTTTACTGCCAAAGTTATAAATATTTCTCCAGTTTTCACTAAATACAACAGCTCAATACTTGTGCATTAATTGGTAAAATGCATTCCTTGTTTAGCTATTCTCCACGTGGAATCCAAATTCTGTTTTATCATCTTACAATGATATTACACAGAAAATCGATGATTTAAACACACCTTGAATTCCAACGCCTAATACTAAAGCCTTATAAATCTTTCGTTAGATGCTTAAACTTTAAATGAAGCACTTATCCTACGCTTTTCGCATCACAATAATTTTCCTTTATGGAGCCAGACGGACTATTGTAGCCACGTGAATGAGAAAATCCTAAATGGGACTCTCTGTTGGAATAAAGGTCCCGGCCGGGATCAATATTTGTTCAGGCATTTGGCACAAAGACTACATATGCAGCTCGATAATGAAATAAGTTTTTGCTTCATTCCAAACTGTCTTAATGTGGGTTCGATATTCGAAATGCTTTTATTTCATAGAAAAGACACTCGGGTTGTTTAATTTTATTAGGAATATATATTAACCAAATGTCCTTTGGGATGCTTTACGACACAAAGAGTTCAGAAAACACTAGATTTTCGTTTACTCAAAGACTGAAGATATCACAATATATGCTTTATAAAATGTCATTATTAGCCTTAAAATTATCTAGGATTAAAAACTTCCTTTATTCGAAATAAGATTACACTTATTATTTTTATCAGAAAAAGTGAGATTTGCATGTTCTTTTGGCAAAATATGTACGTACTAGAATAGAGCACTGTATAATAGTGCGACTTATTAATGTGTTTTTATGAATATTTACTAGGCTTTAAACACAAATGTACATTCATTGAAATTATATCACAATAATTCGTAATTTCTAAAATATTATCATAAATATTCTGAGACAATTTTCAATTTGTAACGTTAAGATGTCATCTCTTTTTTGTCAAAGATACATTTACTTCTCCAATGTTCACAAAAGATCACAGTTAAATATTTATATGTGGATGGATATAATGAATTCTTTGCTTAGCTATTTCACAAGATGAATCCGACTTCTGTTTTACCTTCTAACCCTGCGATTACATAGAAATTCAAAGATTTAAACACATCTAGAATTCCAACGCCTCAGACTAAAGCCTTGTATATCTTCCCTTAGACGCTAAAACTTTAAAAGCAGCAATTATCCCACGCAATCGAGATCAAAACAATTCTCTTTTATGAAGTCAGACGGGCTATTGTAGCCAAGTGAATGAGAAAATCCTAAATGGGAATCTCTGTTGTAATAAAGTTGCTGGCTGGGATAAATATTTGTTTAGTCATTTGTTGCAAAATATACAAATGCAGCTCGATAATGAATTAGGTTTTTGATTTATTTCAAACTGCATTTAATGTTTGTTCAATATTCAAAATACTTTTATTTCATAGAATAGAAGCACGGATAGATTAATCTTATAGGAAAATGCATTAACCGATGTTTCTTTGTAAGGCTTTACGACACAAAGAGTTCAGAAAACACGAGATTTTCGTTTACAACAAATACGTAAGTTCTCACAATGGATGTATTCTTAAATGTCAATAATTGCTTATAAATAATCTCAAATAAAAACATCGTCCAGAAGATTTTAGAGTATTTTTAAATTATTTACAGCATTTAAATTATATACAGAATTTTGATGTAAAAAGTTGCAAGCCACCCACATGGCATAGAAGTTAACGCAGTTAACCTCCAAGCAGTGGGCTCGCTTTCAAATCCCGAATAAGTCTGGGTCGTCAATGTGCAATCCCTTCAGAGGGAGAAATAACGAAAAGGCGAATGTCTCACGACAAGTGACACCGCTTAAGAAAAGTGTATATATATATATATATATATATATATATATATATATATATATATATATATATATATATATATATATGCACCCAGAAGGAATCGAGCTACTTTCACGGATCATAACATGCATGTAGTGTATGAGAAAATAAGCAAATGATTACAAATTCTGAAGAACAGACCGTTTTATTAAGAAGATATGGCATAAAAAAGGTTACAAATCAGTAAGTAGTAAATCCACATCTCACAGATATACAAGCCGAAACACGAAGTGGTATCGAATCAATGAGGTCAAATATGACCTACTGCGAAAGATCATGCCATAAACTTTGCAACTTGGATGTTAATTAACCAGTATTCCGGGACGGCTGCAGTTGACTTACAAGCACGTCCCAAACGCGCACTATTGGCGAGAGGTTTGGTGAACTGGCAGGCCATGGGAGTGCGTCATATCCTTGAAGACATTGTTGGGAGATTCATGCAGTATGTGGACGAGCGTTCTCTTGCTGAAAAATAGAACCTGGGCAACTTGATAGCATAGGCAGTACAACTGGCGTTAAAATCTCGTCTACGTAACTGCGTACCGTCGAAGTGCGTTGAAGGACGACTAGAGGTGATCGTGTGTACCAACAAATCGCTCTCCTCACTATCACACTTTGTGTAATCGCCGTATGCCTCTCGACAACAAATGCCGGATCGGGCCGGTGGCCTGACCGCCTCTACACGCTTATGCGATGGTCATCAGCATTGAGACTGAATCAGAATTTTATCGCTGAAGATCAGACACCTCCAGTAGGTCACACTGCAGATTGCCCGAGGTCAGCAATAATCCAATCGACACTGCCTATGATGTAGGGTCAGTGGTAGGCGTCTTAATGGACGTCGGCACCTTATACCTGCGTCGGCCAGTCGTCTCCGAATAGTTTCCCTTGATACCAGCGGATGTCTGGAAGGTGGTAAATGGCGTCGAACCGATTCTAGTGACGTTGTTGGTGCGGACTTGGCCGCTCTTATGATTGCGCGATCCCCGCGCGCATTTGTGTTCAAAGCTTACCACATTTTCATTACTTACTTACACACACACACACACACACACATATATATATATATATATATATATATATATATATATATATATATATATATATATATATATATATATATATATATATATATATATATATATATATATATATATATATATATATTAAAATTATGAGGGACAGTTAAGTTATACAAAACCAGCATTTAAGTTTTAATATCTCCTTTTTAGAGCATATTCGATAAATGGATAATAATTCGTAACCCATTAAGCAAAAATATATGACGACCTTCGATTTTATATACATTCCAGTGCCTCAATTTAAGCATAACAAGATTTTACTAAATTAAAATTCGCAATCAACTTATCCCTGATCTACTTTTCTCTCTTATACACCAGCTCCTTTACGCTCAAAATATTACTATGGCCACCTTTATTCGAATTAAGATTACAGTCATGATTATTACGAGGAAAACCAAATTGTGCATGTTCTTTGGTCTCAATATGAATATGTACTTCGTACTTCAGTAGATCACTATATGATACCACGACTAATGCATGTGTCCTTATGCATATTTACTAGGCATTGAACACACATGTATATTCATTGAAATTATGTCAAAATAAATCATAATTTCTAAAAAATTGTCATGAAGATTTTTAAACAGTTTTGAACTTGTAACATTAAGCTGTCATTCCTTTTCTGTGAAAGTTACAAATATTTCTCCACTACTCACTTAAGTTCACTGGTAATATTTTAACGTTAATAAATATATTATATTCCTTGTTTAACCATTACAGAAGCAGAATCCAAACTTCGCTTTTACCTTCTTACAATACGATTACACAGAAATTCAAGGATATAAACATGCCCGGAATTCCAAAGACTGGGATTAAAACCTTAAAAGTCTTCCCTTAGACTCGTGAACTTTAAACGCAGCACTTTTCTCACGCTTTAGATATCAAAACAATTTCCCTTTATGGAGTCAGACGGGCTATTGCAGCCATGTGAATGGGAAATTCTCAATAGGAATCTGTTGTAATAAAGATCCTGGCAGGGATCAATATTTGTTCAGGCATTTGGCACAAAGGTTACAAATGCAGCACGATACCGAATTACTTTTTGCTTCTTTTAAACAGTGTTAATCTTGGTTCAATATTTGAAAATTTTTATTTGATAGAAAAGATACATACATTGATTAATCTTCATAGATAATAAAGATTAAAGAATTTTCGTTTGTTAACCTATACGACACACATACTTCATAAAAGACGAATACTGAATAGCTCAAATTGACACTAATACTGAATATCTCAAAATGAATGGATTCTGAAATTTCAATATCTCCTTAATCAGGATGAAAAACACGTATAGAATATTTTATGGTATTTTTAATTGCTGAAAGGGAATATGTAATGAACTGAAAGCTTAACAAAATACAACATATTTTTTTCTTAAATCCCTAAATGCGATTTTTATAAAATAGATGCAATAGAGTTTGTGAACTAGAACATTTACAAAAAGATATGTAATAATGCAACTTCTTTGTTACTATTAATATAAAGATATTTTTTCATCAATAAAAACTAAATACAAAAGATTTTCAAAAACAAGTAATTCAAACTAACTATCGAGAATTATTTTGGTTTCAATTATCATCCAAAATGATTTATTATAAGTCTTATATTACCTATATATACAATATATATATATATATATATATATATATATATATATATATATATATATATATATATATATATATATATATATATATATATATATATATATATATATACATATATATATATATATATATATATATATATATATATATATATATATATATATATACATATATATATATATATATATATATATATATACATATATATATATATATATATATATATATATATATATATATATATATATATATATATATATATATATATATATATATATATATATATATATATATATATATATATATATACATATATACATATATATATATATATATATATATATATATATATATATATATATATATATATATATATATATATATATATGTGTGTGTGTGTGTGTGTGTATACCGTAAAATATTGAGTATAATACGCACTTTTTTACTCATATTAATCCGAAAAAATAAGGGTGCGTATTATACTAGTGTAGGAAAAAAGCTTTCTTTTAAACATTGAATAATAGACAAACAACGGATGAGCTATATTCTAGTGAAATTGATTACGACTCATAATTTGACAATATTGTTTGTTTTGAATTAAAAATTTAAGTTTTTTTTCTACTAAATTTGACGTTTTGTTTCTTTTTATTACAAATTTTATTTATGTAAATAAATATTCGTGCAATTTTTAAATAAAATATTGAAAAATTATGGGTGCTTATTGTAGTCGTATTTAATTTTTTCTGAAAATTTCGCGCAAAATCAAGCATGCGTATCATACACGTGTGCGTATTATAGTCAAGATTTTAAGACATATCTATATATATAAAACGCGTAGGTATGCGGCACAGAAATCGTCGATATTTCTACACTCCGATTGGCAACGGCTTCAACTACCAGATATAAACACTAGAGGCACGATCAAGTGAAAATTGGGAACAATCCCAAGAGCGAAGGCGAAGAAGAAATAACTTATTAAGAGATAGGCGTGAAAGACAGAGCATAAATGATCGCGAGGTTAGGCTTAGCCGTCGCCGGCATAGCAACCGACATCCAGTAATAGTTTTCTACACTTTTTTCAGTTCTTGCTGAATTTTTACTCCATTTTATAAGTGGAGAAATTTTTCCAACAATTTATTATTTGATATGATTAAGTGTAGATATCTGAATTGTGAACAATAGTACATACAGCGAGTGATGCAATCAATACTATATTTTAGTACTTGCTGAATTCTTTCATTTTTTGTATGTGAAAAAATTTTTCTCCAACAATTTCTTATTTGATGTAATTATAAAGTGTATATATCTTAATTTTGGAAAAAATAGTTCATACAGAGAGGGATGTAATTTTTAAAATCATTGGTGTTGGGTTTCTCAGTCTTATCTTTAACTCTGTTCTGAAGTAATGGAATTTCATATTTTGTAATCAAGATGTTTTAGAATCAGTCTTATGAAGAATACCCCTTAACAACGTATATTTATGATGACAGGTAATGCTAACATTTATAGAGAATCTATGCTCACTTCTACCCAGACGTGGGTGTATATAATTTGAAGTGGCACTCTATTTGAATTTGAAGCAAACACAGTTTATACATGAAACAATGTTTATTGAATTCGTTGCACATATAATTGGCTTTTACAGCAATAAGCATGCGTACTACTTGTACGGAATGTATAAACACAGCTTTTTAAGAACAATATATTTTTATACTCACGAACAGTAAGTCAAACCAGCAGTACTGCCTTGTAAACTTCTGGCCCTCTAAGCACTAGCGCAGGATAACACCTTTTCAACCTTAACAAACTCCCTTTTTTTCTATTAATGACGCTGCGTGGCATTTATACTAAGAGCGTATGCCGAAATTAGCATATCTGAAGCAGCTTCTTTAATTCACTCAAAAGTTCGATTCTTGTGAATCGAATCTTGTGTATACCTTACACTGGCCTCCCTCGAAAAAAAAATTAGGTAACTGAGGTCTGAACGGCTTCAGTTAACTAATTGAAAACGCGTGCTGGTCTCACTTTTTACATAATGGGTGGCAAAGCCAAAAAACCTTCCACACGTTGTGTGGGGGAAAAAACGCCACTACCATTTTACAAAACTAACCCCGAAGGGTCCAGGTGACACCATCAAACAGTGGATTTGCAGAGTTGTGGATACTGGGATGGCCAACTGCGCCCTAGAAAAACTGTTTTAGTTAAAAGTGTCAACACAATTGCACAGCATGACATTTCTTGACTGTTTGTATCTGCTCTCCCCCAATTTATAATGCACATGTGTCATGATTTGTGAAGTTAGTACATTAGTGGTTAATTATTATATTATGCAGTATGTATTTTTCTCTAGTTCCTACATGTCCCCTTCAAAAATTTATAAAACAACAGTATGCCGTTTTTTTTTCAGTGGCTCACTCCTTCCCCTCAAAATGTTTACACAGTATATACAATGGGGAATTTCAAACCAATTTGGTTCGGTTTTATTAAAGGGTGGGAGTTAGAATAAGAGAATTGATACAAGACTTGTTCCTCATGAATGCAGCAACTTCCTTGCACCAGTCTGTCCAATCCGTGGAACCTCTCTTGATGGTCGCAGTCCTAGTAAAGGGGTTCGTTGACCGTGTGGGCATCCTTCGTGCAGCAGTTCGTTGGTCCTGAGGCGCTGGTCCGGCTTGACGATGGACAGGAGGTCTCTTGGGAGGAGGCCAACCTTGCTGGGCGGCAGAAATCTTGCGCTTCCTGTACTTATGCAAAGGAGCTTTAAAATTGTCATTCTTCCTTTTGATAACCTTGTGTACCTTATCAGCGACGCATTCCTCCTTTGATGGAGTTTTTGTAGTGCACACTTTACCTTTCTTCGTACTTTTGCTTGTATCGGTATTAAATTTTAATGCAGATTCTATTTTTTCAACAACCTGACTCTGCTTTTCTTATTTGTGCTTATACGACTTCTTGTTTACCGCCTTAATTACTTCAGTATTTGAAGTTTTAATGCTGGAACCTGAAGGCGCTTTTTCACGTTTTTTATCCCCCTTAACTTTAGTTTTATCCTCTTTTGACGAAAAAGTCTCTTTGAAACTTGCGACATCAGAATCGTTATCATTTATATTCGTTAACACTGCTTCAGTTTTAGGAAGATTAAGCTTTTCGTACTGGTGCGTATTAATGCAAACGACGTCTATAACTTCCGAAGCATCGGCTAAACTACTTACAGTATAACTCTGTGTCAACTTTTCATCCTGATTCTCAGTCTGGTTTTCATGTACTTTATTTAAAACCATATTATCAACCTGGCCTACACAATCCTCATTCGGATGGAAACTTGAAATAATATCATCATTACCTAGCGAGTTCCTACTATCGTTTAAAGAATTTTTATTGTCGTCAACTAATAAGTATTCACTAACTTCCGTAACGCATACTTCGTCATCTACTAAATTTCCTTCATTAACAGATGTGTGAATATCATCTAAAATATCAGGTATAGCATCAATAATATCAGGTATAGCATTAATAATATCAGGTATAGCATTAATAGAAGTGTCAGATGATTTATTTTCTAAACCACTAGCATTATTATCGGCACTATTTTCAGAAATTTGTACTGGAATTACCTCATCATTCCAGCTAGACTCACTTTCTTTATAAGCCACAAAAATACCCTGACTTTCACTATTCTCAAAATAATGATTACTACTCGGACAAAATAATACATTTGACCAAACAGTTTCAACAGGTTGAACCATATCATGTGAATCAACTTGCCAGTACGAGTAAGGTGCTTCCATATTATTTACTTTAAGAGCACTAATTTCATTATAACGCCGTGCGCTTCTATTATTTTGCCTGCGGTACTGCTTACGCTGCTGGTTTGAAACTCGCGAAAAATTTTGGCGCGGCTGTATAAAACTTCTCGTACCTGAATGACGGTGAGGGGTAGCGAAGAAATGTCTATTGTCATGTTTAGCTAAAGCTTGAAGGAGGGTAACCTTGCTTGTAATTGTTTGATTATCTAAAAAATCTTGAACACTTGGCTTCAAACGTTGGATAACTATTTTTAAGATTACCGCTTCCGTTACCCCTTCTAAATATTCCTCACACTTGGAAATCTTTTCCGTAGCAAAATCTAATGCAGACTGACCTTCACGTTGCCTTAGCGAATAAATTTCCGCTTCAATTTCCCTTTGATTAAAGGTCTTTGGAAAAACGCTAAGAAACTGTTGCTTGAATGACGAATAGTCAAAAATCAGATTACTGCTTTTCATACACGTGTACCACTGATATACACTACCTCTTAAAGCGGCTAGAGCAATTTTAAGTTTATCCCCCTCTGGCGTGCATTGTTGCTGAAAGTAATGCTCAATTTTCTTTAGGAATTGGCTTGAGGGGCCGCCATTGAAGGTGGCTTCGAATGGCGCAAAATGCTGAACCATAATTACCCGAGGGAAATTTCCAGCAGGGTTTTGTTCTACAACACTCATTTTTAAATAGTATATAAGTACTTGCAACAATTTTATCAATATAAGTTCACAGTACGCAGTATAATGTCAATTATGTTGTTCGTTACAAATTTATCGCTAACTACCAGGGTATATATATTTTCGGGCGCCAGTATAGAGATTCTTAGGGGGCACTCTATTTGTATTTTATACAAACACAGTTTATACATGAAACAATGTTTATTGAATTCGTTGCACATATAATTGGCTTTTACAGCAATAAGCATGCGTACTACTTGTACGGAATGTATAAACACAGCTTTTCAAGAACAATATATTTTTATACTCACGAACAGTAAGTCAATCCAGCAGTACTGCCATGTAAACTTCTGGCCCGCTAAGCACTAGCGCAGGATAACACCTTTTCAACCTTAACAACCTCCTTTTTTTTCTATTAATGACGCTGCGTGGTATTTATACTAAGAGCGTATGCCGAAATTAGCATATCTGAAGCAGCTTCTTTAATTCACTCAAAAGTTCGATTCTTGTGAATCGAATCTTGTGTATACCTTACACATTCCTTACATATGTTACTTTCAGTTGAGTTGTTTAGCAAAAGAAAGTGCAAAACTAAAAGCGCCCACGATGGTCGCTCAGCGGCTGGTATATATATATATATGTATATATATATATATATATATGTATATATATATATATATATATATAAATATATATATATATATATATATATATATATATATATATATATATATATATATATATATATATATATATAATTAATTACCTATGATTTAAAAATATTATGGTATGCCAAATCATATATGTTGTATAATCAGGAATTCAAATAATAAATAGATGAGAATTGCTGAAATATAATTATTTCAATAAAATACAATTTATAACCTTCCTTCATTAACAGTTAAAGTTGTGAAATGTAAAACAATTCTTTGGATAGTACTATAATTTCTACGGTGGTATTTTATGTTCGGAAAATGAAATGAATTATATGTGACACGTTTTTAACTGAAAGAGTTCATCGGCCCTTCACACCAGAATATTTAAAAATCCAAAATAGATGCTGTATTTTTTTTATCTTCTCCAACTCAGATTTTAGCTTGTAGCATTAGTTCCACCTAAAATAACTCGGAAGTAAATTTTAAGAACTCCATTTGGAAGTCAAAAGCTAATCGTCTGTAACTCACGAATTATTTCTTAAACTATATAAGTTAATTATCACATATCACGTCATCTTATCTTATCAACGAGGTAATTTGCACGATTACGCAGACGAGCGATGCATATTTTATGCAATATCCTAAAGATGTCATATAATATTGACGACTATTTTCACTATCTATTACTCCATTTCCTTATTTGTAATGACACTGAATCGTACTTTATCCGTCGAAAAGTTATGTAATAGTTACTATTCACTTTCCAGACTACGACGGCAAACGTATATGTGTGCCAGACATTTATTGCAAAGAGCTGAATACGAAAACATTGAAATCTATTTACTGCTGATCCGAAGGGATTGAGGCTGCAATAAATATTTATATAGCTTTCGGGGACTTAGATGAAAATGTTTGTATTTCAACGGCATAGGTTTTGTTTTTCATTTTGTATTTTTTTTTACCATTCTAGATGATTCTAGAATTCATAGCCCTGTCAGTGCTTTTCACACTGATGCAATATATTGTGATTGGTGTATTTTTTGGTAAATTCTAAATTTCTGAGGCATGTGCCTTATAACTAGAATCTCATAGGAATTATAATAATATAATCATTGTTTTCATAAGTATAACATAAAATATTTCTCAAATAAAAACAAATAAAACATACTATAGCAAACGAAATAGAAACAAACTATGAATTTCCCTTAAAAAGGCATAAATTTAATACAGTATTACACGATCTACTCGTATTACGATATTACACTTTATACCGATAAAAGTGGCCGTTTTGAGAGTTTGCAATCTACAGAAGATTGTATGTGTGTGTATGTGTATATATACACTGCTGGCCACCCAAATTGCAACACCAAGAAAGACAAGAGATACCGCAACAAAATTTATTTTGTAGATAACATGTTGACCAAGTATTAAATGATTAAATTTATAGACTTCTGTGAAGTGCGGTTCCTGCCAAAATCAGTAGCCAGAGTAGCCGCCATTGTTGGAGATCACCGCTGCCACACGCCTCGACATTGATTCAAAGAGACTTTGGATGAGTTCTTGGGGTACAGCAGACCAATCAGCTTCCACACGTTGCCAAAGTTGATCTGCTGTGGCAGCTGGGAATGGAATCTGGGTCAATCGTAGAGCAAACATGGACCACATGTTTTCTATCGGCGAAAGATCCGGAGAGCGAGGCGGCAAGGGAAGCAATTCAATCTGGCGATTGACGAAGAACCGTTGGACAGTGCGTGGCACGTGTGGTAGCGCATTATCCTGTTAAAATATAGCTGTGGGCAAGCCCTGACGGTAAGGAAGGACAACTGGCTCCAACACCTCGGAGATGTAGCGCTGGCTGTTTAAAGTACCGGCAATGCGTACTAGAGGTGTGCGAGAGTGATATCCAATACCGCCCCATACCATAATACCCGGTGCAGGACCAGTGTGGCGGTGCATAACGCAGCTGTTCAGCATCCTCTCTCCACGGTGTCTCCAGACTCGAATGCGACCATCGTGGTGTTGCAGACAGAAGCGTGACTCGTCAGTAAAGACAATTTCATTCCATTCTGCCGTCCACATCCTTCTGTCATAGCGCCATTGGCGGCGGAGACGTCTGTGGTTCTGTGTCAAGGGTAGACAAAGCAATGGACGTCTTGCGGACAGAACACTCTGCTGTAAATGGCGTCGAATGGTAAGCGCAGACACTGGATGATGCGTTACAGACTGCATGTGCTGTGCTATGGTTCGTGATGTGACTGAGCGATCCGTCACTGCCATGCGCACAATTTGCCTGGCATCATGTGAAGTGGTGCGCTGAGGTGGATGCGATCGAACACGCCGGTCCGTCGTACCCTCCTGCATCCAACGATCACATATCCCCATTACAGTTGTTTGGTTTCGTCCAACACGACTACCGATTTCACTGAAAGATAATCCACAATCTCGGTAGGCCACTATCCTTCCTCTGTCAAACTCGGATATTTGATCAAAAGATGATCGCTGTTTTCGACGAGGCATAATTGATCGTGTTTTTGAAAAACCACAAGAAAAACACAATTGCCGAACTTGAAATCGTCGAAATATCCAAGCCTTAAATAGCGCTTTGAAGTGGCGCCACAGGCGCGCGTGATGTGAGTCTGCGCTGAAATTCTAATCATTTGCATATCTCACCTCCGCTAATGCCTGTTGTAAATTTCATGTTATTTGCATGTTTCCTTCAGGGTGTTGCATTTACAGTGGCCAGCAGTGTATATATATATATATACATATGTGTGTGTGTGTGTGTGTGTGTGTGTGTGTGTGTGTGTGTGTGTGTGTGTCTGTGTGTCTGTGTGTGTCTGTGTGTGTCTGTGCATGCCGTTACATTGTTGGTTTCATGGAGAGGATTTCAAAAGCTGGAAATTTCGTTGGAGTAATTTTCAAGTAAATTCAAGCAGTAAATTGATGTCTCGAACAATTTGCCTTAAGGAATATTTATGTAATTTCTAAAGGGATAATTAACACAATTCCTTTATTTACACAATTTAAGATCCTGATGCACTTGCATTATATCTTATAATTATGAGCAGATGTATTATGAAATCTCCCATTATTTAAATGAAAATGACTTCATTTGGCAGTTTGCTTGTTTTTCATTGAAAGGTTTGAGGGATTGCCCCGTAAAGCACACATCGCGTGACAATTACTGAAATGAACACTGGGAATACGAATACATCATTAAACAAGCCATTATTTGTGATTGGACATTTTCATTGTTTCCGTCACATTTCCTTCCCTGCACATTTTCCTTCACAATTCTTAAATGAAAGTCGTATATAATTTGTGATGATTTCTGAGAGCGGACCTGCATTTATTTATAATAATGAGCATTACAAGGGGGAAAAATATAGCTTCATTACAAATAATCTTAATGTGACTAGAATTTTTTTTTATCTATGAATGTAATTATTTTTCCATTTCATTTTTTGTTTTCTTCGTGACTGTGTTGTGCTGGTATTTCATATTTGCAGCATAATTAGTTTTTTTAATTCACATTTATTAAACTCTTAAATGCAATGACATTTTAGAGAGAAATTTAATTGCATTTCTCTTTTTGAGGGCTATAATTTGCATGTGGCACTAGGAGCACGTTCTCTTCTCTAATATTTTTCTTGTTAGAGTGTTAATTTATAAAAACTTATTTTATACACATTAATAAATCATTTAAGTGCTTTAGATTCCATTTATTTTGTTTTTGTTTCTAATGCCCCATGGCCGTAATTTATTCGTGACAAGTTTCATATATGCTAGCGAGATCAGGAGTGTGGCTTCGGTTTATAGTGGAACCACAACGGTCGGAGTCAGATTTACCCAGGTGCCACTTCGAGGTGCTGTGTTGCTGTTGTTTCTAATGCTCCCTGGCCGTAATTTATTCCCGACAAGATTCATATAGGCTAGCTAGCTGAGGAGTTATGGCATCGGTTTATAATGGCACCTTAACGTTTGGAGTCAGATTTAACCAGGTGCCACTTCCAGGTGCCGTGTTGTTGTTGTTGTTTCTAATGCTCCCTGGCCGTAATTTATTCCCCACAAGTTTCATATAGGCTAGCGAGCTAAGGAGTGTGGCTTCACATTATAATGGCCCCACAAGGTTTGAAGTCAGATTTAGCCAGGTGGAAAATCCATGTTTTTGTTGCTGTTTTTAATGCTCCCTGACCGTAATTTATTCCTGACAAGTTTCATATAGGCTTGCGGGCTGAGGAGTGTGGCTTCGGTATATAATGGCACCAAAACGGTCGGAGTCAGATTTAGCCAGGTGCCACTTCCAGGTGCCGTGTTGTTGTTGTTTTTTCTATTGCTTCCTGGCCGTAATTTATTCCCGACAAGTTTCATATAGGCTAGAGAATTGAGGAGGGGCTTCGGTTTATAATGGCACCACAATTGTCAGAATCAGATGTAGCCAGGTGCCCCTTCCATGTGCCATGTTATGGTTGTTGTTGTTTCTAATGCTCCCTGGCAGTAATTTATTCCCCACCAAGTTTCATATAGGCTAGCGAGCTAGTAGTGCGGCTTCGGTTTATAATGGCACCACAAATGTCGGAGTCTCATTTAGCCAGGTACCACTGCAATCGTAACAGTGTACTCCCCATTGGCGGCATCTGAATGATCGTACTCTGTCCCACCCTCTCTGGCCCTATAGAGGACTTTCCAGTCTACGGATTTAACGTGCCCATATATGGCGTAGACTCAGAGGTATTTAATGGGTCCTGTCGGGACTCGATCCGAGCACCCACACCACTGAAAGCCGACGCGTTACCACTAAGCTACCTCGACCCCATGTACTTTCGTAACCGAAACAACTAAATATAAGCAATTTATTTACTTTAATTGAAATAACAACAATTTAGCAAAGGCATCGATTCTATTCCCTTAGGGGAGAGGGAGGGAGATCACCTTTGCATTAACAAAAATACACTGATTTTACTAACAAGCTTAATGTGTTGTAAAACAATTAATTTGTAATTAAATTAAACTAATTTTTAGGGTGCAATGAAAAAAATTTTATCTATTAGAAAACAAAAGCAAAATTTTGGGGAGATTATAAGGAATTATTTTATGTAAAAAAATATTGTTTTATGCATAATAAATCTCAGGTCAATGCATTACACGAAAACATTTATAAACACTATAAGAGATGTATATTAAATTATTTCTGTATATTTTATCCATAGGTAATACTTTAATCTACACCTAAAATAATTACCATGCTTCACATAAAAATCGTTTTTCAGGCAAATATATTGTAATGTGCAAGAAATATCATAAATCTTTTTCACAAAAATTACTGTTAAAAAAATAAGTAATATGTATTTATCTAAATTTAGTTAAAAATTGTATAGACATGCTAGATATACATGTATATACAATTTAGCAATTTGTGACCATTAGTTTTGTTGTTGTTGTTGCTAATGCCCCCTGGTTGGAGGTTCCATTCACGAGGTCCTTATTGGCTATTGGGCTGAAAGGGGCAGACGCTGTTTTGAATTAGCACCATAAGGGTCGGAGTCCGACTTGGGTAAATGACCGTACCCATAATTTCAAACCGAATCAAGTAACCAGACCGGAACACTTGGCCTCGCACCTCCGGAGTAAAATTTGAGAACTTGGAGGACATTGCAGCCACGACCTATTTTACGTGCCCCGGCTACCATTAGTGAACACAGTTGTGGGTTTGCAGGTGCGAATGCGGTACAATATGAAAATGAAAGGCTGTTTCACATTATAAAAGCTACCTGTTTCACGGTGTAATGTTACTAGGATATGGGTTTACCAATTTTCCATATCCTACTTTTGTATGTTAACCATATTTTCTTAAATTTTTAGTTATAAATATTTGGAGTATGAACAAAAGAGCAATTTAGTTTTATAGCGTGGGAAAAATTTCTAAACCTAACATACTTTTCAGGCTATCCAATGTCTATCAAAAGACATTACATCATTTTATCGGATACATGGCATCATGTACACTTTTTAAAAGAATGCTTAAGTACAGATGGAAGTATCTGACAAACTATCAAGCAGACAAATAAATTACTCTTACGGTGTCCTGTTATTCGCATTTTCAAATTCTCCCAGTATATTTAAGGCTATATATAGTAAACATAATTTTATAAAAAGACAAGAACAATTTTAATTAACTCTTGCTTATATTCTTCACATAAAAAAATTAAATAAAAAGTATATCTCCATTCAAAATAAAAAAAAATCGCCCTGGAAAATAAAATAATTCCTAAGGCGTTTATGCTCTTTAATGTGCATAAACTTTTATTTAACCTTTTTTTTATTATTTGCAAAGCAAATAAAGACTAGCTTATCCCTACATTAACAAAGTTCCAATATCATTCGTCTTATTATTTTTTTGGAACTTCTTCTGAAAGTTAGAAAAAATTCCCATAATGTTTTGCAGTTATATTTTTATGGCAGCCTTCTATTACAAAAACACAAAAATATTCTGAATAAAAATTGTCATTAGATGTGAAAAATAAGTTTATTGTCGTTGATTAAATAAAGAAGACATTCTTAAACGGGTCTCAAAATTTAGTATCTTTAAAACAGTCTCTATTGTTAAATGTGGGCGTTAATGAAGGTACATTTAAAAAGGTAATTTTCTCCGAATTTTCTAAGTAATTAGGTTTTACCCGTATTTGCATTTCTAAGAGAAGCGTATAATATAAAAACTGTGGCAGCAAAAAAAAACGTTTTTTTTTGCGATTATCCGATGATTAAAACGCATTTTTTCCAGGTGTGGTAATTCGCAGTTACCATATTTCCATTTAAGTTAATTGAAACGACAACTGTTGACAATATGTAAAAGGTAGTTCTTATTTCCTTTGCAGCATAGAAATATAATTGGTTTAAAGTTTAATAAACTTGTAAAAGAGTTTCTCGTTACTTACTACAGATACAAATTAAATGTAATTTCCTTTCTTTGTTCAAATTTTGTTAAACTAAATATACAGTATCTTCAAATGGGTCATTTTACAAAAGAGGGTTTTTAATAATCTGCCTTTTTAATTGTGAGTTTTCTTACATCTCTATTGAACTTAAAATATAATTTGCTACTCATAATAAATTAGTTTCACGATAGAGTTATTCATTTTAAAAACATACTTTTAATAGCTTTCGTTTTCATCATACCATATCTACATTATTACCTAATATGCTTTAAGTATCATTTGATTATAAATTATCCATTATGCTAGGTAATTACCAAAAAATAAAAGGTACGTTTTTGTTTCAAGTTCAAAATTTAAACATTTTATGCCTATTATATATATATATATATATATATATATATATATATATATATATACAAACATATATATATATATAAATATATATATATATATATATATATATATATATATATATATATATATATATATATATATATATATATATATATATATATATATATATATATATATATACATATATATATATATACATATATATATATATACATATATATATATATACATATACATATATATATACATATATATATATATATATATATACATATATATATATACATATACATATATACATATATATATATACATATATATATATATATATATATATATATATATATATATATATATATATATATATATATATATATATATATATATATATATATATATATATATATATATATATATATATACATATATATATATACATATATATATATATATACATATATATATATATACATATATATATATACATATATATATATATATATGTATATATATATATATATGTATATATATATATATATATATATATATATATATATATATATATATATATATATATATATATATATATATATGTATATATATATATACATATATATATACATATATATATACATATATATATATATATATATATATGTATATATATATATATATATATATATCATATATATATATATATATATATATATATATATCTATATATATATATATATATATATATATACATATATATATATATCTTTATATATAAAAGGCAAAGTCTGTGTGTGTGTGACCGAGTTTTTGTCTGCTCGCGGCGCAGCGCAAAGACGGTAGGTCGGACAGTCTTGAGATTCGACACGAAGATGCCTCCCGAGGTCTCATTATGCACCTCGAAGCCCTTTTTTCGATTTTTTAATTAGATTTTCCGTAATTAAATATTTAGTCGCGATTTGGAGCTCCCGGACGAGTAAAAGCCCCGTAAATCCTAACGTATCCGTCCAAGAATTTTTTTTTCAGACGAGCCTATACGGGAAAGATGACACTATACGGAAATCACAATTAAAATTGTCTGTCTTAATTTATCGATTAATTGTGATTTTTTTTCGATCGCCTGTACGCACCCGTTTTTCGGAAAAAAACGCGATTTCGTCCGTGACCCTTTTTTCCAACTTGTCGAATCGATACGTAAATGTCCTTACATTTTTACGAAATTTTTATCTCAGAGACCCTAGACATCACAGTTTCGAAAGCCAGAACCAAAATTAATTTACAAATTGTAGTTATTTTTTAATAATTTATTTTATGATTCGGAAACTCTTGCGAGAAATCTCATTTTGGAGATTTCGTTCTTCATTTCCGGACGAAGGTAAAATAGGAGAAAAACCAGTTTTTCGACGTCATGCACGTGATGTGTTGGGGCGTTTGTTTTCTATGAGGGATTCGGTGGTTAAAGTAAATCGATTACTATTGCAGTGATAATCGATTAAAAAATCACATTTAGTAATGCCGTAATTTTTTTGACCAGCACTTAGTTAATATCATATAATTTGTGGTGTATTTGTGGAAAAAATCTATGAAGATTTCAAAGAATTTCAGCATGTTTAGGATGTGATATATTTGCTTTCAAGGAAATCGATTACTATTGCAGT
This sequence comes from Dolomedes plantarius, assembly GCA_907164885.2. Classification (NCBI taxonomy): domain Eukaryota; kingdom Metazoa; phylum Arthropoda; class Arachnida; order Araneae; family Dolomedidae; genus Dolomedes; species Dolomedes plantarius. The sequence goes on from OU015502.1 coordinate 67,255,175, forward strand.
GATATTCGATTAGTAATCCTATGTCAAAAATTTTGCCAAAATGTGCCAGAAAGGATTAAATTTATATGGGTAAAATAATGCATCGTGGTGAGGAAAAGGATGACAGCGACGCCCATTAACAAAGGGTTAAGGCTACTAAAAAATTGGTAATTACATTACCCGAGCAACGCCGGGACGGGTACAGCTAGTATATATATATGTATATATATATATATATATATATATGTATATATATTATATACATATATATATATATATTTATATATATATATATATATATATATATATATATATATATACATATATATATATACATATATATATATATATATATATATATATATATATATATATATATATATATATATATATATATATATATATATATATATATATATATATATATATATATATATATATATATATATATATATATATATATATATATACATATATATATATATATATATATACACAATTATTTCTCAATACCTTACTCAACATTATGTTTTCTTTTAATTTCGTGCTGTATCCATCATGCACTTAATAAACTAAAGAACTTAAAAAAATATATTTTTTTTTTCATGATCTGTCAAATACATCACAGAATAAATAGAAATCATTGATTAGTTTCTCCGGGGCAAAACAATGTTTATTTTTCATGTTTCTCATGTATTATTTTCCACGGATCACTGTGAAAGTATAAAAAATAAATCTCAGCCGCGATAAGTTTCTGATTTTTGAACCTGTAAACACAGCATCAAGGCCCTGTAAAATATTTCGCATTTTTTTGTTTCCTTCCTTCAGCCAAACAATTTCTTATCACTAAATAACGACTTTGCCTGTGGTCGCCAAGGAAAAGGTTTTATTTTTCTTTTTTACCCTAAATTTCGTCTCAATATTTATGACTTTTTACAACTTTCCACCAGCAGATGGCATAGAAAAAAAAAAGCGAAAACTGAAATAAGGAGTTAATACTAAGAGAGAGAGAGAGAGAGAGAGAAAAGCCTGGCCGCCAGAAATCGTTTTTATAGCTGGCAAAATTTCAAGATTTCCTCCCTCTTAGATAAGTAAAATAGAAAAAGAAGAAATTATTTGTCTACTTTTTTTCTAGGTTTCTAAAAATGGAGTTTGAACGATTTCCATTTTATAATATATCTATAGATGTATCTTTACTTGTGGCAACTCTCATGCATTTAAATTATTATGTTACACTCGTATACTTGAACAGTAATGTCCGTTGGAAATACAAACTTGAAGCAGTTGAATACAGATTTAATATCTGAATGCGATTATGCAAAATTGTATACAGGAGGTTTAAATAGTAGGATTTATCTTAAATTAATGCATAAATTTATAACAAATGGATTTGTATTAGACATGTTTTAATGTTTTCTAATGTATGTAAAAATATCGAGTACATTTAGTCTATTTTAAAATAAAATAATATCTACATAAAATTTATTTATTTGAATTCAAATGGTATTAGGCATATTGTATGTGTTTGTGCATGTACTAAAGTATTTTGGCAGAATAGTTATTTAGTTTCAGAATGCAAAACTGTAAAAAGTATATTTTTCCATTCTGTTTCTATAAAAAATAAATATTTAATGCAGTATTTTTTTGTATTTAAACTTTTGCATACATTCAGATGGCGGCATGATGTACTTTGACTGCGATAGACGAACATACTGTATTTGAATTGGGGTTGCGTGATAAAACTTTTATTTAACAGTATGATACATGTAACAAATTCAGCGGTGTAAAATATGTGGCATTGTAAAAACATAGAATCAGAATATATGAATTGCATGTACTGAAGTGAATAGCCAATCTTTATGATGACTAATAACTTGAAAATTCATTGTCAAAAACATAATTATAGCTATAAAATAATGGTTTTAGAACATATAGAATGTTGAAAACCCTGTAAATTTTTTTCTTCCTAGAGAAATATCTTAAAAACGATAAATCCATTCAAACTTAAAAATATTACAATCTTTCTTTGAATTTATTATAGACATTTAGAGATTATGTTCATCTTCTTATAAGTAATGTCTTAGCAATCCTTTCATAGCGCTAATAAATAATTAATTTTTATAAACATTTTTGTTATTAGTGGCATACATATAATACAGTATAGCTCGAACTAACTTCGCTGATACCGGAAATCCGTTTTAGATACACCTGACGATTTCCCTGAAATAAACGTCAAAGCCTAAAATATCCTAAATTGACTTAGCTCTAAATCAACAATATATGAAATTGCTAGATATTAATGGGTGTTCTGTGGTCCCTTTACAAGGAAAAATAATTTTCGAAAAGCTAAATAGCGTCGTGTATGGCACTTAGAAAGTACGTAGGCTTAGGTTGCTTTGACATTTCTGAGTAAATATTTTTGAAAATCAATAAAGGTATTTTTCCTAAAAGCAATTCTTTAGGAGCTGTCCCACAATAGCTCTGTAAATGCAACCTTTTGTAGGACTGTCAGATTTTTCGTTTCATGGATATTTTTCTTCAACTTAATGATCCTATAATCCAGGTGTAAAGGATTCAGGTGTTATATATACCTCAAGTCTTATTCACCATCGAAGAAACTTGGTTTTGAAAGTTTGAATTACTAAAATAATGAGTTGTATCATACTGCCCTGGAAAGAAAATGTGGTAAAATATATTTCTGGTTACTAAAATCATTTGTAACCAGACATATCTTTTCTAGAAATATTACTTCAAAGGACCTCCGTTTGGATTATCTAAATTACTAAAAAATATGTCAGTTACATCATAGTGCCTCAGAAAGAAAATATGGAGAAAAAAAATTCATGATTATAAAATCCTCTGTGACCAAATATATCCTTTCTGGACGCATTATTTCATAAGGTTTGGTATTAAAATTTGGAACTATTTTAAAAATGTCAATTATATCACAGATCCTGGGAAAGAGAAGCTGAAAAAATATATTTCAGGATATTAAAATCCTTTATAAGCAGAAATATCTTTTCTAGAAATATTATTTCAATGGACCTCTGTTTTAGTTATATGTATTACTCAAAAAGTGTCACGAGACTCATACAACCCTTTGAAAGGAATGAAAAAATATGTTTCTGGTGACCAGAAGTATATTTTCTGGATGCATTATTTAATATGACCTCGGATTTGAAATTCTGAACTGCTGAAAAGAAATTTAGTTATATCACATATCCTGGTAAAGAAAATATAAAACTATATATTTCTGGATATTAAAATCCCATATAACCGGGAATATCTTTTCTAGAAATATTTTTTCAATGGACCTCTGTTTGGTTATATGTATTACTGAGAAAAGTGTCACATGTTTCATAGAGCCCGTGGAAGGATATATGGGAAAAATATATTTCTGGTTACTAAAATCCTCTGTGACCAAAAATATCTTTTATGGACGCATTATTTTTTACGACCTCGGTTTTTAAATTATGAACTGTTTAATAAAAAAAACACAGTTATATCACATATCCTTGTAAAGAAAATATGAAAATATATATTTCTGGTTACTAAAATATTCTGAAAGTAGAAATATATTTTCTGGACATATAATTTCAAAGGAGCTCGATTTTGAAAATAATAATTGCCAAAATAAATTGCCAGTTACAATATGCAGCCTGGAAAAATTTATGGAATAGGATATTTCTGGTCTTTTGTAAACAGAAATATGTTGTCTCTGACAAAAAAAAAATTAAAACAAAAGCTGGTAATAACACGACTAAAAACAGATGAATTGTTATATATATATATATATATATATATATATATATATATATATATATATATATATATATATATATATATATATGGACATGCAAAGCCATGTATTGATCGACAATCTGTATATTACACAGGTCTGCAAAAAAAAAGTTGTTTGTACTTTGATGACTGATTTCTATGTATTTTTCTGTGCTGATTTCAAAACTTAAATCCATTTTTTTCTATCACGTCAGATTATCTCACAAAAAGGGTGTGTATTTAGAGTGAAAAACTCAATTTTACGCAATTGTGTGAATTTTTTCTAAAGGTTCTAAATTTTATTAAACAGATAAAAGATGCCATAATTTACATTTACACAACAGGATATTGAAAAAAGTGTATAACTATAGAGTCAAAAGTTCTTGTAGAAGTGCTTTCGCTTCACATCAAATCCTCTTTTTGTGCTCTTCCGGGTGTGGTCCGCTTGAGGATCGTCCCTTTTTAATATCAGTAATCCTCTATCATGTTAACGTTCAATCTTCCTTGGTACTTTTTTTCCATTTCGTTGATGTCTTGATGGAACCTTTCGCACTGCTCTTCACTGAAATCACCTAGATTTGCAGGGAAGAAGTCAAGGTGTGTGTGGAGAAAATGAACTTTTATGTTCAAAATACAACCCAGTTTCATGAAGTTGTCTTGCATGTCAGCGATGATTGACTTGTAGTTTGGTTCCTTTTTGATTTCCCCAAAAATTGTTACAACTAGTTTAAAAGATACCCATGCTACTTTTCTTTTGTTTCCATTTTTTTCTCAAAGCTGGCATCCCTCGTTAGTTTTCTGATGTCAGGTCCGACAAACACTTCTCCTTTTATCTTTGCCACGGATAACCCAGGAAACTGCTCACAAAGGTATCTAAAATTTCTCTTTCTTTTGACAATGCCTTGACAAAAGGTTTCATCAAACCCAATTTAATGTGTAATGGTGGAAGTAATTAATTTTTGTTATATACAAGACCCTCTCAACATTTTAACTCCAACCTGCAAGATTTTCTCAGCGGACATTCTTTCTTTACATGGTGTTGTTTCCTATCACGACTGTCCCATTTGCAGGGAATGCAAGGGGACGTTTATGTAGCCACTCTGTTAACCAAGCACCTTTGAAATAACTTTTAAATCGCCACAAATCATCCATTTATGATCTCAATAACAAATTTTGGGAAAGACTAGCTCAATATTTTCATAACATTCTTTTAGGATCAAATGTCCAACAGACACCGAAACCTGATTATTGCCGTTGTGTAGATGACCTGCTTTTAGGCTTCTTTTTGGACGAATCGATAAAAAGTCTCCAATCTTCAGGCACATATTCTATTCCAAAACTTGTCATAACTCCAAGAATATCACTGAAAAAAACAAGGTCACCTTCTTGAGAGAAAAAAAAAGGCACAAACACCTTTTCCCTAATTCGATACCAAGAAAAGCATGTACCTGGAGCTAACAAATGTTTATCTTTCAATCTAGATCCTAAAACTTCTGCTGAATCCTTTGGGAGCCGTAAGTCTCTAATTAAATCGTTTAGCTCAGATTGGGTGAACAAAATAGATTCACTTGTGCCAGGGTCGGAGAAATCACTGTCTTCATGACTATCACATGGTGGAGGCAATGGTTCGTGATCTTCTAAAATACTCGTATCATCCAGAGAATATGGAGGAGAAGGTATTGGTACTTCGGGTCCATGAGGAATAGGACGAATGGCTGGCGGGATGTTTGCATAAGAAATAACTTTCATATTTTTTAAATTGGAACCTTGCACGTTACAGGAACAATAATTACAAGATAAAAATAACCTTTTATATACCACGTTTTTTAATTTTCTTTTGAATCATATAAACTTGACAATTCTATCTATTAATAAATACTTTTAAAAAAATTTCGATGAATTATCCCATCAACTTGAAAGAAAGTGAAGTTAATTGGAAGTTAACTGGCATATAAACTTTCGTTTCCATTCCGGCCAATAGATGGCTGCACCAGTCTACAAAACAAAATTAACTGAAAATAACAGAAAATTAATTAATTCTGCTTAAAGATGGCTAAAAGTATTAAAAAATGCATTTTTTGTGTTCTGAGCTATTCTAAAATTTTCAAATGTCTAGCCAGTCGGGAAGTTAGTTAAAAATCGATTGTAATATTTGTACTTGACAAACACACACACAAACATACAAACAAGAAATAAAGTTAATAAAAACATGGTGAAAATAACAGTCATCACTATGGTCTTTGGGCTCTCTCCAAACCATAGGTATTCCAAAACGAAAGGACTGTCTTTTTAGCTGCAGGCACTGACACGAAAGATGTCACCGGAGGGAGATAGTAAGGGATGGAATGGAAGGTCGACAGACAGACACTAATAGGAAAGTGAAGCAGTTTTAATCGTATTTCACTAGTTTTAGTACAACTGTCCAGTATATATAATAGTGTCTATTTGATTGCAAACGCCTTAGAGAATTTCTCACATTTCTTTTTTAAAGTGTTTGTAAGCAAAATATAACAGTTTCTTTGGAAATATTTGAAATTTTGTCTAAATTCATAGTGCTACTTTCCTTTCAAAAATACACAAATTCGACAAAACTAGACATGCTAATTGTAACAAAACTGTACGTGATGTAATATTTTCAATAATTTTCCTATAATCAGCACCAAAATTACTATAAAAATCACTGATTACATTTGAGACAAATTTTTAGTCGTAGACCTGTGTTATTAAACGATTCAGAAAACATTTTCAATAACTTTAAACAAATCAGATATTAAATCATTGTGATTGTAAATGTTACGAAATGGTTACTCGATCATTTCACTATTTTAACATTTTTGCCAGCCTATTCGTGCTTTTCTTTAAACTGCGTGTCTTTAACAATTTTCCCGATTCTCAGTGTCTCCATCGCCAAAGTGCACGAATTTTTGCTTCGCGTGCTATAAAAATCTCTAACTGGGTCGTAAGGCTTGTTTCAGCAAATGGCTTTCATGGATGTTAAGAAAAACCATTTTGCTCCTCGTTATAAAAACATTTCCCGTAGAGGAAACGAAGAATGTAAGATGTCCTTTAGAAGTGTAGTATTATCAGCGGAAGGTTCTGTAATTATCTGTAGCTAGTCGTTTGCATATATTCCATTATATGAGAACACTAGTGAAAGCGAGATGCATAAAATAGATTAAAAACTTAGTTTTATTGCTCCTTGCTATAATTATTGAAAAGTTTTACTTACTAAAAGTATTGCTAAAACTCTGAAAGTAAAATAAATTTTAAATAGAATATCAGGCTTGATGTTCTTTTTGAAATAAAATCTCGTTGAGTTTAAAGTCACTTTTACGTGATACACTGAAGTTTTTATCGGAATTTATCAAAATTATTAAGATTTAAAGTTTTAACACGATTAAAAGTCTCCTCGAAAAGACGGGGGTAATATCCCCACCCTTCACTTTTTAACTTTCTTTTGCACACTGGCTTGTTTTATCATATTTCATGTTGTTTTACATATGCATTTTTAATACTTCTTAAATATCACTTTTTTTAATGAGATAGTCTTTTATACTTTTACATGTCACTGATTTTATCATCTTATACATTTACAGTTTTTGTCATCTTTTACACAATATAGATTTTGTCACCGTATTATATATAACTATTTTTACCGTCATGGCTCTTATCATCGTGGCGTCACAACTGACATCTACTATATTATCTTATCTATATATATAAAACAGTTCCAGAACTGAATGACTGACTTACAGATAACGCACAGACCAAACTGCAGGACCTAAAGGGTTGTAATTTTGCATGGCTATTCTTCTTATAATGCAGGGGTGCACTAAGAAATATTTTCCAAAAATTCTACTTAGATTTTTAAAATTAAATTTTTAAAATGTTTTTGTAACATTCTTTAAAAATTTCATTTAAAATAATAATAATCTGAGGGTTATACAATTTATATCACGAGAAAGATCAGAAAAATTCATTTAAAATGAAATCATTATCGAATCTTTACATCCATTTTCTGATTTTGGCGAATTTTTAAAGATTCATTTTTTAATTTAATTTATTAAATGCTGATCACGTTTCTTTTGTTTTGTGATACTTTAAACTAATTTTGCGTCGCGTGCATAACAACGAAATAGACAAAATATTATATTTTTTTCTTGCTAATGCGACAGACGAGTGGACATTTTCCAAAACAATATTAAAAAAAGGTAAAAATATTTTCCTCAAACTGTACTATATTAACTGTACTACATTCTTTAGTATGTTCTATTAGATTTAATTTCAATATTTTCTTCTACATTATTTTGTCTATAAAAATATCCTTTCCGATTTTTTTATAAATATATTTTTTCTTTGTTTTTTGGCCTTTATTGCATACATTGACCATTGTAATTATTATAAATATATTTTTTTGTTTAATTTTGGCATTAATTGCATACATTGACCTTTGTATTTAAGTTGAATGTACTCCGTACCGAAGCACGAATATCCAGCTAGTATTTTTATATATACGTTTTGGGTTTGCTCTCGACATGTGTTTGGCGCAGCTTGTCCTTTCAAATCATTGTGCCATTAAACCTTAAATAACCAACCAACTAACCTTGGAAAGACGTTAATTTCATCTTTCATTTCCTTAAGTAAATTGGAGTAAAATAGCAAAATTATATGAAACAGTAAAACAAAATAAAGTAAAGCAACTTTATCCTTTTGGAATTCGTAGGATAATGGCCGAATTCCTAGGGTGCTGGCATTTGTTTCCCAAGTTTGTGGGTTCGAGCGCCACTCTTGGAGTGAATACTTGGAACCATTCGAAATCGGGTTAAGCAGTAGGTCCCGGTATAAATATCCCTCGTGTAACAGAAGTTGACCGTAGCGCCCCAAACTAATCCAAATAAATCCAAACCTTTTGAAATTGTACAATTGCATTGCTCGTCTATTCGAGGTTAAAGTGGTGGATTTGTGGCGAAAAATAAGTGAGATATAGAAAGAATAAAAAAAGTTGTTCTTGACTGTAGCCAAAATGTAATTTATATTCAAAGATTTTGATAAGGGTGCTTTCCATTTCGATGCATGCATCAGTAATACCAGGAAACATCAGGTCTTTTTGCTTTAAGCTACACTGCTGGCCACCCAAATTACAACACCACAAAAGACAAGAGATATCACAACAAAATTTATTTTGTAGATAACATGTTGACCAAGTATCAAATGATTAAATTTATAGACTTCTGAGAACTGTGGTTCCTGCCAAAATCAGTAGCCAGAGTAGCCGCCATTGTTGGAGATCACCGCTGCCACACGCCTCGGCATTGATTCAAAGAGACTTTGGATGAGTTCTTGGGGTACAGCAGACCAAGCAGCTTCCACACGTTGCCAAAGTTGATCTGCTGTGGCAGCTGGGGATGGAATCTGGGTCAATCGTAGAGCAACCATGGACCACATGTTTTCTATCGGCGAAAGATCCGGAGAGCGAGGCGGCCAGGGAAGCAATTCAATCTGGCGATTGACGAAGAACCGTTGGACAATGCGTGTCACGTGTGGTCGCGCATTATCCTGTTGAAATATGGCTGTGGGCAAGCCCTGAAGGTAAGGAAGGACAACTGGCTCCAACACCTCGGAGATGTAGCGCTGGCTGTTTAAAGTACCGGCAATGCGTACTAAAGGTGTGCGAGAGTGATATCCAATACCGCCCCATACCATAATACCCGGTGCAGGACCAGTGTGGCGGTGCATAACGCAGCTGGTCAGCATCCTCTCTTCACGGTGTCTCCAGACTCGAATGCGACCATCGTGGTGTTGCAGACAGATCGTGGTGTTGTGACAGAAGCGTGACTCGTCAGTAAAGACAATTTCATTCCATTCTGCCTTCCACATCCTTCTGTCATCGCACCATTGGCGGCGGAGACGTCTGTGGTTCTGCGTCAAGGGTAGACAAAGCAATGGACATCTTGCGGACAGACCACTCTGCTGTAAACGGCGTCGAATGGTACGCGCATACACTGGATGATGCGTTACAGACTGCATGTGCTGTCTGAGCTATCTGCACTGAGCGATCAGTCACTGCCATGCGCACAATTTGCCTGCCATCACGTGAAGTGGTGCGCTGAGGTGGATGCGATCGAACACGCCGGTCCGTCGTACCCTCCTGCATCCAACGATCACATATCCGCTTTACAGTTGTTTGGTTTCGTCCAACACGACTACCGATTTCACTGAAAGATAATCCACAATCTCGGTAGGCCACTATCCTTCCTCTGTCGAACTCGGATACTTGATCAAAAGATGATCGCTGTTTTCGACGAGGCATAATTGATCGTGTTTTTGAAAAACCACAAGAAAAACACAATTGCCGAACTTGAACTCGTCGAAATATCCAAGCCTTAAATAGCGCTTTGAAGTGGCGCCACAGGCGCGCGTGATGTGCGTCTGCGCTGAAATTCTAATCATTTGCATATCTCACCTCCGCTAATGCATGTTGTAAATTTCATGTTATTTGCATATTTCCTTCAGGGTGTTGCATTTACAGTGGCCAGCAGTGTATTTGATGCCATTTAAATGGTAGATTTCTGAGGAAAAATGACTGAGATGTAGCAAACGGCAAAAAATAAATAAACAAGTTGTCCTGAAAGTAACCAAAATGGACTTTACATTTAAATAATTTGACAAGTGAGCTTTCCATTTCGATGCATGTATATGTATAGCCATTGATATCATATCTGTTTGCTTTTAAGCTATTTTACGCTATTAAAATGGCGGATTTCTGGAAAAAATATCAAGGCTATATTATACAGCAGAAAAATATAAGTAAAATAAGCTGTTCTTGTCTGTAACCAAAATGTAATTTAAACAATTTTGCAAGAGTGTTTTCCGTTTCGATGCATGCGTTAGTATAGCAGTCAATTTCATGTCTGTTTGTTTCAAGCTATTTTACTCTATTAAAATGGTGGATGTCTTTGGAAAAATCACAAAGTTATATCATGTAGTAGAAAAAATAAATTAAAACATCATTTGTTTCATATAGTAGAAAAAATAAACTAAGGATTGGATTTATGTATTCCTTGTCCAAGATTTCCTCCTTATTGTACACGTGCATTGTACCTCTATAGTCATCTTTTGAATGGTAAGAAGAAAAAACGCTGAAATTCCATGACGATTTCAAAAAATGTTAACTATCATAATATTTTCGTATTTTAGACTTAGTAAAAATCTATCTAAAATCAAAGACGACAGATATTTTTGGCAATTCCTAAAATTATATGTCACTCCAGTTCATTCCGCATACAACATCAGACGCTAGAAATTTAGGAAATAGATGGTTAAAAATGTATGAGAAAGTAACTAAAATAAGTTCCGTATCCCCAAAATAATTTCACAAGTCAATAAGTTCCGCCAAACTGAATTTTGATGCCGTTCGAAATATACTTTTTATTCATGAAGCTCCATAACACAGAATACATTTAACTATTCCCGGAAAAGGGACTATTTGTCTCCTTGATGTAAAAAATATTTATTCTCACTTAGAACAAACGGAATATGTTATTTTCCATAATATCCTCCTTTCGTTAAAATATATCAAGAGAATTCGAGTTTCTAAGAATGTTAGTATAGTTAAAAGAATAGCAATCAGTGCCTCAAAGGATTTTAGTAACAAGAAATACATTTTACCATATTTATTTTCCAGACCATATGATATATCTGCCTTTCAACTTTTAGCGAGATTATGGCTTAATGACTGAATTGCTGGCACTCGGTTCAGATCCTGTGGGTTGGAGTCCCACTGTTAGCATGGATTTTTGTAACCGTTCGGAATTGTCTACAAACTGTAGGTTCCGTACTAATTAGCCCTCGTGTAGCAAGAATCTGACCGTAGCGCACAAACCAAACGTGAAACTTTTTTCAGTAATTCACATTTTTAAAACCAAGGTTGTTTGGCTATAAGTATATATATATATATATATATATATATATATATATATATATATATATATATATATATATATATAGGTAGGTAGGTGTGACTGTGTGTGTGTGTATGAGAGAGAGAGAGAGAGAGTATATAGAGAGATTATTAACTAGTTTACATTTCAAAATTTATTCGTATAAGATAAATTTAAAAGCCTTTTGGCTCCAGCTAAAGTACGAATTTTCAAATCTTATATAAATTCCATGACTGCTCACTTCTCAAAAGATTTAAAATATGACATGGACTGCCAAATCCCTTTATTAATAATTTTCTTTGGGTATTGTTTTCTCTGAACTCAATAATAAAATATGCAGTGCATTTTGACACTGTCCGAAGAGCCAAAATAATGGCATCTTGAAAAATTAAGATTTTATAATTAAAGTATAACTCTTTTATTGGATATATTTAAATAAAAGCTTATTTAATAATATAACTGTACAAGTTCAAAATTGGTGGGTGGATACTGAAATGGTTTATTATGATCAGAAGAAATCACATCTACTTTGGTGGAGAAAAGGGGCATATTTAAATGACCATGTAGACACTGCAATTTTCTTTCACTGTAGATTATACTACATAAGGACGCATTTTTAGCCTTCTAAATTTGGAAGAGATATTATCATTAAATAAAAGCTCAGTTTAGAAATTGGACTGTACAAGTACAAATTTTCTGGTGAATAATGTAAAGTTATAACATGTTCAGCAAAATTCACATCTTCTACTTTGGAGAGTAAAGAAACAGATTTAAATGACCATGTAAAGACTTCACGTTTTTTTAACTGTAGATTATAATATGGAACAACTGATGTCTTGTTTTAGAAATTTTTGAGAGATAATATCATTAAATGAAATCTCTATTGTGTAATTTAACTGCCCAAGTTAAAAATAGCAGGGTGGATACTGAAAAATTATATCATGATCAGAAGAATTCGTATCTTTTAACTTATGAATAACATGGGCAACTGTAAAAGATCATGGAAATGCTGTTTTTTTTCTATTTTTTTTTTTTTTTGCATAGAATATACTACAAAACAAATGATTGATTTTTCTGAGAAAATTTTATTCAAAGTAGAAACAGTTAATTTTCTCGATGTTCAAAAAGAAAGCATACATGAAAAGAACGATACAACCACATAAGCCCATCTAAACGGCATTTATTTTGAAAATCACTATTTACTTACGTTATCAATGTAGGGCACTCGTTTCGGAACCATTGGAAACGCAATCCTTAATATTTATATTACGACATCAGTTGCTGTATGTTATATGATTAAATAGGAAAACTAAGAAAATTATTATTATACAAGTGTAAGTAAGGTATTAGTATCAGAAGTAATTTCTTATATCTTCCCAAATAAAACTACTGTAATATGACACAGCGTTCAATTACTACACGGATATTTTTTCTAGCAATAATTAATAATTATCTAATTATGGTCTTTTAAGTTTTTTTAATTCAATTTTAAAAATCTTTAATTATTTTTCAAGATAATTGATCTCTTAATATTTAAATGATGTACTGGATGAATCATAGATTTGCAAATATTTTAGTTTACAAAATATAAGAAAATACTTCGTATTATGTAATGTATTGTAAAATGTAACGATGTAACGTAAATTTTTTAATAGCGTTTTGATGTAAATTAATGGGATGACATCTATTGTTTTCCCTGAAATCCAATGTTTGACCAATTAGCATCAAACAGTTTTAAGCAAACCGGCATGACATGGATTGCTATACTTATACATGCTTCGAGAATAAAACTCCTTTTTTTTTAAAATATGTAATTACTAGCTGAAAACACGCACTTCGCTACGGAGTGCATTCAAATTTAATACAATGGTCAATGTATGCAATTAATGTCAAAAGAAAAACAAAAAAATATATTTATAATAAATACTAAGATCAATGTATGCAACTGATGAAAAAAAAATATATTTATAAAAATCGTAAGGCATAGATAAAATAATGTAGAAGAAAATATTCAAATTAAATCTAATAGAACATACTAAAGAATATAGTATAGTTAATGTAGTACGGTTTGAGGAACTTATCTTTAACTGTATTTTAATATTTTTTTGGATAATGTCGAATCGTCTGCCGCATTAGCAAGAAAAAAAATTTTTTTTGTCTGTTTCGTTGTCATGCACGTGACGATAAATTAATTTAAAGTACAGAAAAAAATCACGTGATCAGCATTTAATAAATTAAATTCTAAAAATTAATCTTTCAAAATTCACCAAAATTTTTTTTCGTGATATAAATTTTATAACCCTCAAATTATTATTTAAATGCAAACTTAAAAAAAGTTACTAAAACAGCTTAAAAATTTAATTTAAAAAAATCTAAGAAGAATTTGTCAAAAAACTTTCATAATGCACCCCTACACTATAAGAAGAATCACCATGTAAAATGGTGATTAGGTCCAGTGGTTTGGTCTGTGCGTTGTATGTCAGTCAGTCAGTTACGGAAGTCAGTTATATATGGAGAGAGATAAATAACGTTTAAATATGATAAACATGTTCTTGGGTATTTTTTACAATAATTAAAAATTTTCTAAATGTAATCATCTAATTTTTTTTTTTGTAAATGTTAAATTCTTTTTTGAAAATTCTTGTTCTCTAAAGTATAATATTTTAAAACATTAAATAATAATTAAGTATACATTAAACACTATTTTGAACATATTTAATTCTAAGTTACGTTTAAATATTATTAACATAGTCTTTGGTATTCTTTACAGTAATTAAAAATTTTCTAAATACAATCATATATTTTTTATTTAAAAAAAATGATTATAATTCTCTTAAAATACTTGTTAATTTGAGTATGATTTATTTAAAAATAATTAATAATTTTCTAGATATGATTATTTAATTTTTTTTAATTGTCAAAATTGTTTAATTCTTTTTGAAAATAATAATTCTTAGTATCTAAATGAAGTATACGATGAATCGTAGATTACCAAATATTTGAGTTTACAAAATATCTGAAAATACTTCGTTACATTGTAAATTAAGAGGAATTTAAAATGTTTCACTATCTTTTTGACGTTTACCGACACTGCAAAGTTAATTGGAAGGCATCTATTGTTTTCCCTGAAATCCATTGTTTTACCAATTAGTCTGAAACAGTTTAAAACAAACAAGCATGAAATCGATTGCTATACTTTTACATGCATCGAAATGTATACATACATTTTAAAAATATTTAATTTTAAATATTTTTTTTACAATAATTTTCTAAACATGATTTCGTTAATGTCCGATTCTTTATTAAAATACTTAATCTACGTGTAACCGTATGCATTTTCTGTGGGACGTCATTTATATGATTTACAAAACAACATGTGGATGAAAAATGTATAATGAACACCTTTTCAACTGCACAATAAATTAAAAACGGGGGTGGCTACGTGTTTAGAATTTTTTAATAATTCCTCATCAGCAGAAGACCAATAGATTGATTTAAAGTTGTCTGTCGTCGATCCTACGAGATTTTGCATCAAAGAATTTCGTCAAATTTCCCAACGGTGAAAAGTTAATTCTGACAATTCCACCAATGCACCTCGACCTGGAGATGAACTTGTTGAATATCTCGAAACATGTAGCCACAAACTTCTTCTTTTTTTTTGGTGGAATTGAAGAATTGTTCATTACTGTAACGACTAGAAGAAGACGCCGCCATAGCGTTCAGATGGGGGCGCTACGCGATTGTGTGTTTAGTTTAAAACGAATAAGGACTCCTCAATTAAACGCTCCTTGACCTTCACTTTCACCTTGGAGTCGAGGGTGTGTGTGTGAGATATACGTTAAAGCGAATTAGATCTGTTATTCGGAAGCTTTCTTATCTGAATTTTTATGTTTTGTGTGATGTCTAAAATAAAATTATGAATTTGTTTGACGGTCTAGACTTATTAAAACTTGCGCTACCGTACAATTATATATTTTCCATCCACAAATTTACTGTACTTCATATAAATGACGACTTACAAAGATAAAAGTAATTCTATAATAGAAAGGACTACTGTAGAATTATTGTAGAGTATCGTGCATTGGTGTCAGAACCATCACTCACTTTATTTTCTTATAAATTAAATCCATTCCATTAGAAAAAACAGATGTCTTTTCGATATAATTTATCACATTCGGATTATTCCAGGACAGAATACATACCCTTTATTGTTGAACTGATAGAGTGTTTGCTACATCATTCATATTTCTTAAATGCTATCTTGGTAGCTGTGTTAAGAGAATTTTTTATTACTCAAAATACTTTTCAAAAAATTCATTCTTAAATGTTATCTTGGCAGTTGGGTTAAGATAATTTTCTATTACTCAAAATACTTTTCAAAAAGTTCAACCACTTTAAAAAAAGTATTTGTAGTAACTGAACAAAACAATGTAATAATTACATTGAAAAATGACATGGGGAAATACGTAGCATTTTTATACGTTAAGCTTGATAATATTGTCACGTAGAAGTATGAGATATACCGAATAAACCAACACGCTGTTACGGCCAAAGGGTTTCATTAGCAGGATGCAAGCAGGAAGCAATAGCAGTAATGAACTCCCCTCAGTTTTATTTAGTCTGTTATATACAATTTAAGAACTTTATTCAATTAATAACTTAAGAACTTTTAGAAATAAGGCAAATTAGCATAATAAATTAGCATAAGGTAAATTAATATAAAAAGGATCTTTGTGAAATTTTAAGAAAGGTAACATAAATTAGAATGAAAGTAAAACCAGATGTCACTGCCTGGATTTCAACCGACGACTCGTCTGACCAGTTCTTTAACCATTTAGACGTGTTGCTACTTCCAGTTACCTTCAAAATGTGCCAATATACTTTGAAAATCAGGAAATCTATTATAAATGAATTTATCAAGCAATATATGCTATATTTTATTGGCTATAGGGTGTTTTAAGTTGTTTTATCCTACTGTAGAATGTAAATGCTTATAGGTACAATAGCGTATACCATCAATACTAAAAGAACATATATGAGTGTTATAGTTGTGTGAGTAAAAAATCTTAGGTACATCCCAGAAATTAAAAAAAAACCAAAATGTATCTCAGTAAAAGCAATAAATTCATCTAACGTAAGAAACATTATGCAATCGAACGAGTAATTTAGCACATCTGAATGTCCTCTTGAACAAAAGTATGATTAAATCTCCTCTTATAAAAGCAAATTATTTTAAAGTGGAATTAGCTCATTTTGAAACCATAAGCTGTTAAAAAAATTGGGAAATCTATTATAAACTAGTTTAATATCAATTAAAAGATATGTTTGGTTTCTATCTTTGGTTATAGGGTGTTTTATCACGTTTTATCACGTTATAGGACGCAAATATTCCTTGTCCTGAACGCGAATAATCAGACTTACATGCAATAAGTAGTTTTTCTTGATTCAAATCATATAAAAAAAAACTGACTAAAACTCGGAAGATATAAAGGAAGAAAATATACATAAATCATAAATTTTATTTCGCTTTTACACCAGAAAAGAAATTTAACGACAAACAAATTCGGAAACTTATTTCCAGCTCAATATATTAAGTTATGAAATATTAGGTACGAACAAAAGAATTGAAAAAACTAGAAATACAGATATACGTGTTCCACATTACAGAAATGCGTTTGAGAAAATTACGTTATTTTCCCCGCCCAGAGGAAATGATAGCGTCTAGCGGGAAATGAAACGCATTCAGGGAAATCACTTCCGGGGAAAAATTCCCCAGCCGGGCGTAATATTTTCTCCTTAAACAGAAATTAAAAGGGATGCGAGACTAATTTCCCCATCTCAAGGATTCAGATTGAAGTGCGCGAATATTATTGACAACTTATGGTTTAAAAGTAAGCTATTTCCACTCTAATAAAATAATTTGCTTTAATTATAGGTAATTAAATCATACTTTTTGTTCAAGAGGGCATTCATGTGTGCTAAATTACTCTTTCGAATGGGTAATGTGTTTTACGTTTGGTGAAATTATTGCTTCTATTGGGATATATTTAAATATGTTATTTACATTTCCTTGGTGTCATTTAAATTTATTTATTCACAAACAGTACTCACATACAGTGCAATTACAAGTCATTGTACTTAACAGTATTCCCGTTCTATTGTATTATAAAACAATTTAGCCCCTATAGCCAAAGGTAGAAACTATAATTTTTAATTTATAATAAAATAATTTGCAATAGATTGAGGAATATTTGAAAACGTATGGTTTCAAATTGAGTTATTTCCATTCTAATAAAATAATGTTCTTCAATTATAGGTAATTTAATCATACTTTTTGTTCAAGAGGGAATTCATGTGTACTCAATTGCTGTTTCTAATGGGTAATATGGTTTACGTTTGGTGAAATTTTTGCTTTTATTGGGATATGTTTTAGTATTTTATTTACATTTCCTGGATGTCTGTCAAATTGATTTCTTTACAAACAGTACTCACATACTATGTTATTGTACTTAAAATAATTCCCGTTTTATTGTATGATAAAGTATTTTAACACCCTTTAGCCAAAGGTAGAATCGATAAATTTTTAATTGATAATTAACTAATTTTAATAGATTTCCCTATTTTTGAACACCTTATGGTTGCAAAGTGAGTTATTTCCAATTTAATAAGATAATCTACTTTAATTAGATATGGTTAAATTATACTTTTTGTTGAAGAGGATATTCCTGGCTGCTAAATTGCATTTTCGAATGGTTAATGTTTCATACGCTTGGTAAAATGATTGTTGTTTCCATAATACGTTTTACTATTTTTTTAAATGCTGGATGTCTCTAAAAATGTTGTTTATTTATTTACTACAAATGTCCAGAAGACTGGCTATGACGTCATTAGTTCTCTTGCCTTTCAATACCTCTGAACTTCACAGTTTAAGAACACAAGTGCAGATCACGAGTCCAGATGAGTAACATAAAAAATTTGATCTTTTCCGCACAAAGGACATAAGGGGGAGCTCCAAAGTTTGAGTCGATGAAAATATGTGGTCAAATAGTCTTGGCCTATAGTAAGAAGGAAAAGTGCCACAGCTACACTTCTAGGAAAATTAGAGATGTTCTGTGTGACCTTAATCAAAGGAGCCTATGACTTCTCGGCAGAGTCACGTCTCTAAAGATAATTTAGTCACATTTTGTTTAAGGCCATATATCATTGTGCTTAGCAATATTCCCATTCTACAGAATGATAAAACAATTTACCAGCATATAACCAAAGATAGAAACCATATATATATATATATATATATATATATATATATATATATATATATAGATAGATAAAATTGATAATGAACTGATTTAGAATATATTTCTGTATTTTTGAACAACTTATGATTTCAAAGTGTGTTATTTCCACTCTAGTAAAATAATAACTTTAATTATAGGTAATTCCATCGTTTTTTTGTTACAGAGGGCAATCAGGTGTGCTAATTTACTCTTTCAAATGGGTAATGTTTCTTAAGTTTCATAAAATTATTGCTTGTATTGGAATATATTTTACTATTTTATTTATATTCCCTGGATGTCTTTGGAATTGATTTTCTCACAAACAGTATTCACATGCAGTGCCATCACATGTCGTTTTAATTTACCGAATTCCCGTTCTATTGTGTGGTAAAACAATTTAAGGCGACAATGGACCATGAAAATATTTTTTTCTATTTATCAACCAATTGCTAAGAAATTTTGTATACTTATACAGTGTTGTTTAGAGATGAAAATTGTACATAAATAAAAAAACAGAATGTAATTAATTAAGATATTAATTAAAATCAGTTTGTTAATTACTCTATTTAAAAATGCTCCATGCGCATCAATTTTTGTCTCCGATATCTAATTTTTTCTCTTAAGTTAGCTTTATATAGTTATAATAAAAGTTACTAGCAATATTTGATTTACAGTCAGATTTATAAAAACTAGCAAAGAAATCAATAAAAATGGGTCATTTTATGGAAAATTTTATATATTTTTTTTATTGTAAAAAGTTTTAAGTTGTTTTAAAATAGTATAATGAATTTATTAGTAAGTTTATTCTAACATATATAAATAATCCTTTTGTGAAATTTTATGAAAATTCAAGAAAAATTATGACGCATGCAACATTCTGAACTTACCGAAAGGACATGAAAACTTGTTTTGAGAAAATAGCTTTTAAAGTTTTAATTTGAGTAACATTTCCATTGTTTATGTTTGAAAAAAATACTTATAACTCGGTTAATAATGATCGAATATACATATTTTTTTTTTAAATTTAAAGCTGATAAGTTTCAGAATAATTTTCTGAAAACAAAAAAATCTTTTTGGTGTCATATTTTTGTCCATCTGAAGGTCCATTGTCGCCTAACACCCTATAGTCAGATGTAGAAACATAATTTTTTATTTGATTATAAACTATTTTATAATAGATTTCTCCGATTTTCGAACAACTTAGGGTTTCAAAGATAGTTATTTCCCCTTTAAAAAAATAACTTGCTTTTATTAGATGATATATTGTAGCAGTGATTGTTGTTAACATTAATTATATTTAAATGATTGGGAGTTATTTTATATTATTCTTATTATTAATTAATTATATTAATTATGATTTTGATTTAGTAATTTATTGGTTCATGATTGTGGCTAGTACATTGGTTGATTGTGATTCCCAAATAATGGAAATAACTCTGGTTATATTGACAAATCAATTTATTGAATATTAACACACATAAATAATACATTCCAAAATTACTCAATATTTCCTCCGGCATTTACACATTATTTACAACTTCATTCCTACTAAATTAATTCTTTACGACACCTATATTTGATTCATTCACTTATTATAACAATATTTCGTACAGCATCTATACATATTACTTTCAACTTTATTCCTACTAAATTAATTCATATATATATGCAAAACATTATATTAAATTGTTTGTACGAATTATCGTTCAATTCCTCAACATCTTATATTCAAAACTATACTCATCGCGCTCTATCATAATTATTATGGCTACACACTGAGAAGCAATGATAACAATATAAAAAGGAAACGCAAAGCCGGTACCTCGGCAGATGACGGTGGAATCCCTCTGGGCAGCTGGCACTCGTAATGATGAATTCGTCGTCTTTATCATCACACGGAATTAGGGCACTTTCTTGTCTGGAATACGGCTCCGTCGTTCATGGCAAACATTCTACACGGGACACTTGGGCACTGTCAGCATCAGTTCACTAACTTTTACTGCTATCTCCTCATACGTCTATATGCCTTGACACCACTTCTACCTCTCACAAACTTCTGACTGACTCTCACTTCTCAGGTTATCTCTCTGCCTTCACACTATTTTTCATTTCATATATTTTCTTACTAATGTCTCCGCCTCTTATAATTTCCATTGGTCATATGGAAATTATCATGCCATCGCCATTCGTCCGTGGCTGCCTCTTCTCGATCCCCTTTTACCAATGCGCATCGAGGGCGGGATTTATAAATTATCCCTCAAATTTAACTTTTTCCCATGCTTCGGCTTCAAGCAGGGTGGGCTGTTTTATAGCCATCATAAATTTTCTTTTATTCTCTTCTTGCAACTCACTCTCTTCAACTTTTATCGTCTATTTATTGCTACAAACACAATCTCTAAATTTTGTTTCGGTCTATGGCTTTCTTCCCTTCTCTTTTATTGCCCTGTTTTCTTTCTTGCATTAACAATTATTTTATTTTATTTTGTACTTTTCAATGCTCCTGCCCTTGGCCATGACACAACTGTCATGTCCCTATGACACATATAATCATACTTTTTGTTCAAAAGGGCATTCATGCTTGCTAAATTACTATTTCGGATGGGTAATGTTTCTTAGGTTTGGTGAAATTATTGCTTTTATTGGAATACATTTTAGTATTTTATTTAGACTTTTGGATGTCTTTTAAAAGGATTTACTCACATACAATGCAATTACATGTCATTGTGCTTAACAGAATTCCTGTTCTATTGTAAGATAAAACAATTTAACACCGTATAGCCAAATGTAGAAATCATAGATTTTTTATTGATAATAATCTAATTTATTATATATTTCCCAATTTTTTATTTCAATTTTGCAACTTTTGATTTCAAATTGAGTTCTTTCGTCTTTAATAAAATAATTTGTTTTAATTAGATGAGATTTAATCATAAGAGGGAATTCATGCGAGCTAAATTACTCTTTCGGTTGGGTAATGTTTCTTATGTTTGGTGAAATTATTGTTGTTTCAGGGAGATTTTTTAGTAAATTTTTAAAAGTCAGATGTCATTAATAATAATTTACTCACATACAGTACAAGTGCATATGTCATTGTACTTAGCAGTATTCCCGTTCTACAGTGTAATAAAAAAAATGAACATCCTTTAACCAAAGGTAGAAACCATATATAATTTTTTAATTGACAATAAACTGATTTATAATAGATTTGCCGAGTTTTGAAAAACTTATGGTTTCAAAGTGAATTATTTCCACTTTTAAAATAATTTCCTTGAATTAGATTAAGTTTTATCGTACTTTTTGTTCAAACGGGCATTCATGTGTTCTAAATTACACTTTCGATCGCATAATGTTTCGTACGTGAGATCAATTTGTTTTCTTACTGATGTATATTTTGATAACATTTTTAAACTTTCAACGATGTATTTAAGAATGTTTTACTCATTTATATCGCTTTAGTATTATTAGCATATGTCATTGTACCTACCAGTATTTACATTCTATAGTAAAATTAAACACCCTAATACCCTATTCCAAAGAAATGAATCATATATTCTTTAATCAATTTATTTATAATATATTTCCAGATATTTAAAGTATACTATCGAACGGCGTATTAAAATATTAAGTTTTTCCTTCTGTCATTTGTGAATATTATTATTACATTATTTTGCGGAGTTATTATAAATACTTGTTTTTTTAAAGTCATTGAATTTTTCGAAAATTATTTTCAGTAAAAAAAAACTCAACTGCCAACATACTATTTGAATTCTACTCCTGAAGTCGGAAAGCGTTACTAATAAAATTCGTCCTGAAGGTCTGAAGCTTCTTCTTGAAGCAAACAAATTCCATGATATAGAGGAAATTGAATTGGAGTTTTCGTATAGTAGGTGTCTTATATGTAAAATTTGAAAGGAAGACTGCCAGTGACAGAAACTGATAGTTATACGTGATTTAAGGATATAAACGAACTGGCATAATGCTAACGTATCAGAATAAAAGTTTTAGCCAATTATTTACTGAAATACTTAATGAAGTTCTTTTTTTTTTTAACCACTTCCTTCTCTCTCCCGTCAAAATGACGACATGATGTTTCGCCTTCTATTTCTCGTGCCCGTGATATTTCTGGGCTTGGGTGTTTGAAAGTAACAAGCCAAAAATATTAAAACAATCCATTTCATTTACCCTGAAAAAATGTATTTCTTAACTTACATACCAGATGGCAGCACCAGACTATTTATTATGTAATTGGGGATTTATTTATTTTTTACTAGATGTGGAAGATCAAGAAATAAATGGAATACTCCTGAAAAACAGGCACTTTTAATACCATTTTCTTGAAAATTATATGATCGTAAGTGGCTTATTCGAGGCACTTGTTTGAAGACATTTGCACTTCATCGTTTATCCACGAAAATTGTTCATTGCTTTCAACGGGGGCACCGTATATGTCAAAAGCACCAACCCCTTGTGCCAACTAAGTTTTTACCGTGCATTTCCAGGAGGGACAACCGAAGTGCTCTTGCCTTCCACCATCCCTCTGACCACGTGGATGGACTTTCTGGTTTACGGATTTAACGTGCGCATATTCAGTCTACAGACAAAGACGTTCAATGGCACTCGTAGCGAACCGAAATTGAGCACCCTCCGTCTAAAGCCCAACGCTCTACCACTAAGCTTCCTTCGACTCCTTCATAATAAAGTGAAGTAAAAAGGCGTGCTTAATTACGTAGATTCAGTCGATGACAGACCATGGATTTTTTCCCTTAAGTATTGAAAATTTAATTTTTCAAATATTAAATTTAGTTGCTTCTATCATACTTGAGTGCTTTAAGTTATTTTAAGATATTTTCAACGGTAAAGTGTATTTTCATCACAAACCTGTGTAGAAAGGAATTTTTGATGGAAGAGTGAGCCCTTCATGAAAAGGAATTGAGCGAACGAAATTAAATTAAACGACAAGGCGGGTGGTACGACAAGACTATTTCTGATATAAAAAGCTTGTAAATGGGAGGAAGTATGCAGGAATATTTTGTAACTCTGCGAGTAAGCATAGAAAAGTATGTAGCTTCGTGGATGAGTGTTCTATGCATATATGCATGAAGAAAAAATCATAGAAGCGAAGATAAAGCATGGCAAAATATAAACGCCTGTTCCCTGTTAGAGTAAAAATCTAATGCAGAAGAGAAGAAATGTTAAGGCATGCATTTTGAGTGCATTATTTTAATCCATGAAATATGCAATTTTTTAAACAAGAAATATGCATAAGATTAACAATTATACTTTTAAATAACTTTCCGAAAGTGTTAAAGGTAACCAGAAATCTAACTGATGTTTTTTTATAAATAAATTTGTTGTAACTGGACTACACATATTTCATATTTATTCTGACGTTATAAGAATTTCTATGATTGTTTAGTTTCGATTTAATGTTATGATTTCTTAGATTATTATAACCAATCTATAATGTTGTTAAATATTGTTGAACGTACACTATTATTAGTGTTGAAACCGTATTTTTGTTCTACATATAAACTATTTTTCCAACCCATCGGAATTTCTGTAAAAAATAAAAAATAATTATAAATAAATAAATAAATAAATAAATGAATGATTTGAATGAAACTATTTAAGAGGCTGGTTATAAACCTCAATTCGTGGTACAGTGATAGAATAGTTAGTACCATTTTCTAGAGATAAAAATTTATTAGGTTTCGAAGCAAGCTGACTTGTCTATAACCTAATTTCTTTTTAAATGTCGAAAATATCTTCTGCTGATTCTGCTGTTTTAAAACGTTCAGTGTTCTTCTATTAGGTAAATTAAAATTAACCAAATATTTATATTTAAATCATAAACAACCACTAAAGGAATCAGGAAAGTAAATAAAATTTCGATATATTCAGATGTATTTTACTTGCAGACTATATGAATAAAAAATGTAACCACGCAACTGCGAACGTGTAGAAGCTATGGATTTATTAAAATTGTCTAATGGGTGTCAATTAAAAAGAATTGACCGTCAGATATATCTGTAAGATTTTTACTGTCTTTTTTTGCAATTATAAGTGGATAAAATAATTATAACAGGAAAAATGTACTTTAAGGGGTTGTCATGATTAAACTTTCTCAATTCGGGTGATCATACTTTTAACACAATCATTATGTCAAATAAGATCATTTATGTTGGTTCTGCTTCAGTTATAATATTAATTAAAGGTGGGTGAAGCTAATCTCCAAGGAAGTCTCGAACAAAACTTACAAAATGTATACTCTCAAAATTATTAAACATACTAATTTTAACGTTTTACTGGCTTCAATGATAAAAATATGAGACTTTATAATGCATTATTTGAAATCCTGGATTATAAGATAATTTTTTTCTGAAACGCATTTTTCAGTTTACGACGGTTTTCTAAAATGAATCGGAAAAATAAACGTAGAAATAATTACGCATAAATATCATCTCTTCATTTTAATTCTCTTTCTTGCAAATACAAATACATAACTCAGAAGGAAGTCTTTTTCAAACATTAATAAAATGCCACTTCAAAATTAATCAGTCAAAATCCATATGCAAACATTTTAAAACTATGTTGAATTTCTAACCTTTTGGAGAAAGGTTTTAAGAGAATAAATTTAGCTGAATCTTTTAGGAAAGAACATAACACGTATATCCCTATTTTCAAGCTTTAATACCTCCCTTTGAAATATACGATTCCTGCACTCAGAAATAAATAAATCCATTGTTTCAAATTTTAAATATGAATGCTACTTTTTCAGTTAAATATCAAGTATACAAAACAATTACTTTTTGACGAAATAGCCAGTTTAAACTATTTAAAACTTTAAGCTTAGTAGATTTTGAATGCATTCAAGTACGCTCTAAGGAATTAATCATTTAAATAGTTGAATACTTCACTCTAAAGTACTAGTATCTCTCAAAGGAATTGCATACTGCATGTCATTAGTTAATTTATTTCAGAATTACTTTTAGAGGTCTAGTGGACTGAAAATATAAAATATCTAGACTCGTCAAAAATACCTCCACATATAAAGATGACTCTAAGCCCAGCCCGAAGCAAGAATATTGAAATTGCTTTGGATATTTGAAATTCACAATTCTATTTATGATATAATAGCAATAGCTTCGGGACTCTCGGAAAGTTTAAAGGACTTTAGGATATTTCCACCGTGATAAATATGTCTTACTTAACTGAGTTAAAGTTATCCGAATTGCTTACCAGTAAATGTATAACTATATTTCGTGAAAGGAAATATTTTATTTAAAATTGTATTCGAAATATTACGAGATTAAATATGATACTCTGTAAGTCTATTGCATCATTACAAATTCATAACTACGAGAATTTTAGTGCATACGAGATGTTTAATAGATTTTACTTTGCTTATAAAATTTTATAAAAATAATAATATGAAATTTTTGTTTAGATGTTTTTGTTAAATATTGTTTGCTTTTACTTAATGTCAGTAAGTTTTGAAGAAAAGGAATTTTCTGCATTTTATCATGTATTTTAATGGTAAAATCTAATCGACCATCGTTGCAATAGTATAAGTTGATAAAGAGAAATTCTTGTTTGGTACAGTCATATTAATACTTTAATCAGACAATTCAAAAATATATTTATATCTACATGTAGCAAATGAGGATGCAGTAGCTGCATTAGGGAACACTGATACATGACTAAACCTTGTAAATATGATGCATTACAAGGCATTTTATAATATAAAAATAAATTGTCGATATTGTTACAGCAGTAGAAATATCTGAGGATGTATAAAAAGTCGACTGCAACATCAATGTTCCAGGAATGATACCAAGGCAATGCAAAAGAACATTTGACATATATATAAAATCAGTCCGGTAAGAAATGAAAAATAGTAAAATTTCTGCAATCTGCAAACTGTTTACCATTCATCAAGTACACAAACTCTTCAGTTGCACAAAATATGGTAGACCAGACTTATATAGCCAATAATAGCGTCTAGAGACGAAAGTGTGTCAGAAATAGATTTAGGAAACATCGTAGTATTAAATGTATTACATTATTTTAATTTTCACAGCTTTCATATTACGATGTTTATTATCAGACAAACGTAGATAAGAAAACCGTTCTCCTTAAAGAGCAAAAATGGCAAACACCTAAAAACTGTACATTCTATTGTAATGAAAGATGATCTTCTATTACGTGGCAAAAGATATATTTTTATATGATCATAAATGGACCATAATTGCCTAATTAACAAATATATTTACTAGTTAAACTTTATTAAATGCAAATCCTTGTTGATTCCAGGTCTGAAGATGTAGAGATTCCTGTAGAGGTTTCTAAGCAGTCCATATCGCGCCCTTATCATTTTGAATATTTCTTGAATTTGACAATTCTGGTGGACAGTTTTTCCGTCGAACTTATTTCTTCAATTACTCGCGTTAACGGAATTTTAGTCGTTATATCGTGTATAATTTTAGGTTGCTGTAGAGGTTTCTAAACAGTCCATATCATGTTTTTATCATTTTGATAATTTCTGGAATTTTCAATTCTGGTGGACAGTTTTTCCGTAGAACTGATTCCTTCAATTACTCGAAATAAGGAGGTTTTGCTCATTAAATCTTCTATGAATTTAGGTTAATGTAGAGGTTTCTAAACAGTCTATATCATGTGCTTATCATTTTGATAATTTCTTGAATTTGAGAATCCTGGTGGACAGTTTTTACATAGAACTCATTTCATCAATTACTCGCGCTAACGAGGTTTTAGTCGTATTATCTTCTATAAATTTAGGTTCATGTAGAGGTTTCTAATCAGTCCATATCATGTCCTTTTCATTTTGATAAGTTATTGGATTTGGCAATTCAGGTGGACAGTATTTCCGTAGCACTGATTCCTTCAACTACTCGCGTTAACGAGGTATTACTCGTTATATCTTCTATAAATTTAGGTTTCTGTAGAGGTTTCTAAATAGTGCATATCAAGTCCTTATCATCTTGATTATTTCTTGAATTTGACAATTCTGGTGGACAGTTTCTTCCGTAGAACTGATTCCTTCAATTACCCACGTTAACGAGGTTTTAGCCGTTATATTTTCTATTAATTTTGGTTGCTGTAGAAGTTTCTAACCAGTCCATATCATGTCCTTATCATTTTGATAATTTCTTAAATTTGACAATTCTGGTGGACAGTTTTTGCATAGAACTGATTCCATCAATTACTCGCGCTAACGAGGTGGTAGACCTAGAGGTTTCTAAACAGTCCATATCATGTCCTTATCATTTTGATAATTTCTTAAATTTGATAATTTTGGTGGACAGTTTTTCCATAGAACTAATTCCATCAATTTCTCGCGCTAACAAGGTTTTAGTCGTTATATCTTCTATAAATTTAGGTTGACGAAATGGTTTCTAAAAAGTCCATATCATGTTTTTATCATTTTGATATTTTTTTTAATCTCGCAATTCTGGTGGAGAAATTAAAAATATTCATGTCAGCGAAAAAGAAAGAATAGAATAAATAAAAAATCAGCACTACACAGATTTATACATTTAGTTTAATGTCCTGTATTTGTTCTGGAGATTTTACATATGTATTTTATTTTTTTTTCAAATAATTTAAAGTTATTTAATAAAATAATTAAATCCACAACATTGACGATATTTTCTATTTCGATAAGGAGGTGTCAATATATAGTTATTACAGATGACCCTATTCCCAAATAGTCGATAAAATTCTAGTCCCCTTCACTCATATGTCTTGAAAAATGTTCACTTCCTCGATATCCTTTAGTTATTTCTGGAAAATCGATGGCAATGGTACAGTGGAGGATTATTACTTCGGTCAAGGAGTCGTGACGGGTATTTTTTTCCTAACTGATACAAGATATTAGGCATTAGAGATGTACTTTGTTGTCAGGAATGAGGCATTTTTATACCCTCATAGGCTTGCAATTCGGTTGAGAATTGGGTTACGGGAAGTCCATTTCTTCTTTTAAAGAATGATAAGTACTGTCAGAAATACAGTTATGAAAAATCATCCTTTTCCTTTCTCGAAAACTAAATAAAAGGGTCAGTTTTAGTAAATGAAGAGTTCTGCAAATTTACAGATCAAACGGCTTCTTTTACTCGAAACCGTTTCACACATATATATTTTTTTCATGATTATTTGTTATATCTAGTTAATATAATTTAAATTCAAAGAGCTAAATTAAAGTTTCTTCAGCCTAAGTTCCATAAGGATATTTTATATATATATATATATATATATTCTTTTTATAATTAAACTGCAAGGTCGATACATTCAACCGTTCTATACATATAATAGCATTCTTTTTAAATTTTGAAAACAAAAAAATCCATTATTGTTATTGTGCTATTATTAACAAAATATATAACTATCAAAGTATTAATTTATCAATCATAATATATAAGCCTATTACATGCACTGTTTGCAGCATTGAGAATCGGTCAAAATTTCGATAAACTAGGCTGTAGCTTTATACTTATAATGGATTTATTTTTTGTATGAATCTAAAGACATAAATGTATATATAATTTAATAGCCTCTTATTTTTATGTTTTGGCATGTTTTTCCCTTTCTTTTATGGCTATAAATCCGAAAAATATGTGTGGTTTCAAAGAATGATGCTCATTTTTGTGACAAACACTTCCATGAAAAATCTCAAGAAATTTGGAAGAAATTGGGGAAAAATGAATTCGAATGCAACATTTTGAAAAATCTAACATTTTGCCACGGTTTTGAAACACAGGTCATGTTCTTCCGCAAAATGCTTATTGGAAAATTCTAAGGGCATGTTCCCATAGAATCAGTAAGCGGTAGTGTTAGTTATATTAAAATACTTGTAACCAATTGAGACGTTCCCGTTGAAAAGAGGGTAAGTGCCAAAATTTCCAAAAAGTATTTTTTCACTTATACAAGGTTTTGCCTAAGCGCAAGGACGAGGAAAAGGAGGTAAGTTCTTAGCACAAAGCTAAAAAAATAGCTAGGCACTTATCGCCCTTTTCCGCGCCATTATCCTTGGAAAAAAAACCTTGTATCAGTGAAAAAATTACTCTTCGGAAATTTTGGCACTTGCCCTCTTTTCAACAGGAATGCCTCAATTACAAACCCCCAAACGATTAGCCACGGAATTGTTGAGTTCTGTGATTAGCTTAAAATATGTCAATATGAGTAACGCTGGCTATAAGGGATTCTAGGTGAAAAGTCCCCAAATGTCTTGAATGTAGAAAAAGAGAATAGTTAATATTATTATTTCATATATAGAGTAAAAATTGAAACTTTTAAAGCAAGCGAGGTGAAGGTCCATTGCATCTTTAACAGTACTTTAATTGCGTAAAGTACCACTGAAAAACATTAATTCACTGTAAAATAGTATTTTTTACTTTGAATATTTTTCAAAATATTATTATCAATATGCTACTAAATTGTCAATACGATACTAAAATATTTGTTCATCCCTTTAATAATACTATATTGATTACGTGAAATACCGCTGAATCACTTTAAAAATGTTATAAATAAAGAATTCGTAGCGCAGCATATAACTTGGCACGGACGCTCGTATGTCAAGAAATAGCACAGCATAAAGCGTATCGTTGTGTAAGATATTCAATATAAGTCACAAAAAAAATCCACAATGATCTGTCGTTACAACTTTTCCCAAGATTCAGTTTCGTTTGAAAATTCTCCAGAAGTGTCTTGGAATATTTTTACTCGTCTCAATTTTTGCATGCGAATTTACTTTCATGAATGGAAGTATAAATAAGAAAGAACGCAGAGTGCAATTCTTTCCCCTCCTATCAAATACTGTATCTGAAGTCAGATGCTTCCTTCATGTCAAGATGTCATATCATGCAATTCTTGGCACTCACATTTTTCCAAGCGATATCACGAAACTATTATATTTTAACTATGCCTTCTTACGTACAATTCTTTATATATATATATATATATATATATATATATATATATATATATATATATATATATATATGGATATATATATATATATATGGATATATATATATATATAGATAGATAGATATATATATGGATATATATATATATATATATATATATATATATATATATATATATATATGTATATATATATATATATATATATATATATATATATATATATATATATATATATATATATATATATATATATATATATATATATATATATATATATATATATATATATATATATATATATATATATACTCACTTATAGACTTACTTCTTCACCCATTAAAGAAAATAAATTCTCTAATGTACGTATTTATTGCCATTAGACTTCCCTGCGATTACGTGCAAAATATAATTTAATTTAGGAAGTTAACGACCATGCCATGTTTTCCGACTTTTTAAAACAATATTCTTACCCTACTTTTTCTGCAAGCATATACCATTTTGTTCTCCTATTTCCATTTAATGTAAAGAACTTTTCTTAGTATACTGACAATAACAGGAATCCTTCCTTAATTTTTACGTTTAAAAAGTCAACACCTTCCCGGTTTAAAAGATGGCCGAATCTCAGAGCTAATGATAAAAGCAATTAGCTTAATGAATGCTGTAATCTCTGCTACAACTCACAGCTATATCAGAATGTACAGAGAATTTTCATTCTGTTAAACAAGCGTCTAAGCATAATGACTTTAGGAACTATGTTTTTATCTAGATATTTAGAAGCTTCTATGAAAATGTTACTCAGTTTAGAGTTATGAGTCATGATTTTTTTACTATATCATACTAAGTGTTTGGTACTATTTCTTGTGATGCGTATAATTGTTAGATAGGGAAATTTTAATGTACTCTGTAACTACATTTAACATATTAACACTTCTAAATATAAATAAATTTGGTTTCTTTCTAACCTTAAAAATTTAATTTTGCACCTATGGAAACAATAGAGGAACAAATTTAAATGAATTTTCAAACAAAATATAACTTTACAGGACATAACAAAATTTTCGTGCAGAAATAATTTTAACTTAAACAGCATGTAATGAATAATTGAAATGCAATGCAAGTAAATTAAACCTGTCAAAGGCATTTGTCTGTTCAACTATATTTTATTCATGATATGCGTTTCATGTAATGCTTTTGTGTCATTCATAGACATTATTTAAAATAATGGATCATTTTTGTTTAGAACTGCTCCAATAAATTTCCACTTAAAATACCATAAAGAAGTCAGGAAAACTCAGTTTTTGATAGAATAATTAAAGCTTAATACACGTATACATATTTCATAAATGTCTTTCCAACTGATTCAAAAGTATGGATGAAATATAATTCATTATGTCAGTGATAATAAAATATATAATTTAGACTAATTTATCTGTGTGAAATATTTAAAAATTCCCTTTTAAACCTTTTCAAATATTTCATTACTTTTTAAATAATAATTCATGCAACGTGACGGCTGATTTATTTTGAATTGTGTTTAGTTAAATGTGATGGGAATTCAAAATTAATAAATGAATTGTCTGTTTTCTAAAGTCTGACGATAATTATATGAGATTTTCATCTTTTTTGTGAATCGGTTTGTAAAATATTCAGAATTTTGCATAGAGAGTTTTATCCTGTATGTATCCATTTTTGTTAATTTAAAAATATGCATATTTTGTTACTTTTTTGTACACAGAGAATGATTACAAAAACTTTCTTAGGAGATTATGACATGTTTGACACTTTTTTAGTCTTTATATAGCAACAGAAAAAGTTTTAAATAATATGATAATATACACACTCAGAATAATGTTTATCTATACGTTGAATTTTTATTGTTAATATGACCATACAAAATTATTGTATATATAAACAGTAAAAAAATACTGTGCATTTTCCTTCTCATAAGATATTATCTTGAAGAAAACAGAAAATTTATTTAAGAATTATTCACAATTATTTTCACGTAATGTTGTAACGTTTTAAAATATATAATCAGTAATAAACAATTAATTTTTTTTAAATATTCACAACGTTGATGACTCAAGCACATCAGTCCCGTTTGATCGATCTTGAAATTACCTTAAAAAATTCCATTAACAGTAATTATCTAAAAATTGCTATATTCGTATATTTCTGCATTAGCAATTATTTTATTGGAACCAACTAGTGAATCGTTTAACTACCGTGTTTGTAAAAATGCTTATCTTTAAATTATCTTTTAAATTTTTAATTTGTTAAGTTTAAATCCAAAATAGTATTTTATACACAAGTACGATTATTTCGACTTATTATCATGTGGAAGGTTTTTATTTATTTTTTAATGCTATTTTTGAAACAATGTATTTTTGAAAACATTTATTAGCTATGTAAAATTGTTTCGCATGTAATCATCACCCAGAAGAAAGGAATTATTTCCCATTTTACTGCCAGGTATCATGAAACTCCTAAACAAAAAAAAATACTTCACTGTGAAAAAAATTCTTTCGCTCTGTATTTTCATTTTTTATACACATGATAGTTTTAATTCAAATATCTTTAAACTAATATTTTTTTAAAATTACCTGTTGAAAGAAAGATGAAAATAGAAATTTTTTGCAACAAAATATAATCTGCCATTTTACAATTTTTACTTTACAAAAGTAATTTTTTTTTTACATTATAAATCGAGAATAATGACAAAATAGTAATTTCTTGCAACAATATATTATTCCTTCAGTTTAGCAATTTTACTTACAAAACTAATACAATTTTTACATTACTTGTTGAATATAAGAACAAAATAGTAATGTGTTGCAACAATAAATACTTGGGCATTTTAGCATTTTGGTTTTAAAACCAACATATTTTTT
This sequence comes from Dolomedes plantarius, assembly GCA_907164885.2. NCBI lineage: Eukaryota > Metazoa > Arthropoda > Arachnida > Araneae > Dolomedidae > Dolomedes > Dolomedes plantarius. The sequence goes on from OU015502.1 coordinate 67,288,991, forward strand.
TTTTCATTTCCTCTCGAAAACAAGAATAAAATACTAATTTGATTCAACAATATATAATCTATCATTTTCACAATTTTTTTTTTACAAAATTGTTAATTATTTACATTTTTTATAACAATAAGAACAATATAATAATTTGTAGCAATCATAAATAATCAGGCATTTTAGTATTTTTGGTTTAAAATCAACATATTTTGTTGCATTTCCTCTCGAAAACAAGAATAAAATGCTAATTTGTTTCTACAATATATAATATATCATTTTCACAATTTTCATTTACAAAATTGTTATTTTTTTACATTTTTTATCGAAAATAAGACCAATATAGTAATATCTCATTTTAGCATTTAGGCTTAAAAAACTAACACAATTTTTACATTACTTGTTAAAAATAAGAACAAAATAGTAATATGTTGCAGCAGTAAATACTCAGGAATTTTAGCATTTTTGGTTTAAAACCAACATATTTTTCTTTCATTTCAACTCGAAAACAAGAAAAAATACTAATTTGTTTCAACAATATATAATCTATCATTTTCACAATTTTCATTTACAAAATTGTCATTTTTTTTAGATTTTTTATCGAAAATAAGAAAAATGTAATAATTTGTTGCAACAATAAATACTCAGGCATTTTAGCATTTTTGGTTTAAAACCAACATATTTTTTTGCATTTCCTCTCGAAAACGAGAATAAAATGGTAATTTGTTTCAACAATGTATAATCTATCATTTTCACAAATTTCCTTTACGAAATAGTTATTTTTTACATTATTTATCGAAAATGAGAACAATATAATAATTTGTAGCAAAAATATATAATTTGTCGTTTAATAAATTTTTCTTTGCAAAACTGCTATATTTTTGACATTATTTGCAAAAATAATAACAAAGTAGTAATTTGTTGCAACAATTTATACACGCATTTTTGCATTTTTGCTTTTCAGAACTAATTTTTTTAATTACTTCTTCAAAATAAAAAGAAAATAGTAATTTGTAGCAACAATATACACACTGTCATTTTAGTATTTCTGTTTTACATCGTCATTTTTAATAAGACAACTTGTTATTTATACGATTTTTTATTGTATTTAAATATTTTGCATAAAGCCTTCGGTCCAAATGTTATTGATAGAAGTTGAGGAAGCATTTTACCTTCACCTCACATTTGCATCAGACTGAAATATATACAATGGAAGAGAGTAAACAGGAACTGACAAAAATAAAATTTTATATTTCCTGGACATAAATGCAAAACATCCGCTCCAGGAAATAAAGATTTCAAGCGCAAAGAAAATGGAGTTTGAGGATCAATATTTCGGTATAGAAAAAAAGGTAATGGGAACATAAAGTCCTGAAACATTACTTTACAAATGAATCTTTCAGCATAACATAAGACCGAATGTAAATGCTTAACATAATTATTGCTCTTAATCTTCAAAATCATTAGCCGTGCAAATAAAAACATGTCTAAGGTTCATTTATCTTTAGGTGAACAGTTCTTTCATAGGTTTTCGATGGAAATGCTGGATGATGCCATGAAAATGCAAATGGGTATTGTAATGATTATTCCTTCCTTGTATTTTATTAATGTATTCAAATATCCGTACTTGCGGTTTCAAAATCCCATTTATTAAAATTGTTTGGTCATTTACTGATGAAATGCTAATTACACGTACTGAGATACTTTCGAAATCTGTTGAATATTATTTTATTATACAAATGGTGTTTTGATATTACTTAGATAATAAATTATTTCTTTTCGGAAATTGAGTAATTCAAATTTACAAGAGTCATTATCAAAAAAGATCTATAAACAACAGAGATTGTATCCATTTGACATGTTTTATATCAATAATTTTTAAAGAACTTTAAAATATAATTAATAACTAATATGAAGCATAATTTTATGCATAAAAGATGAAATATCATCATCTAAAATACTACTAAAAATTATTATTCGGTGTTTATATTTTAAAATATGTAAAATATATATAAAAGACATTATGCCTGAATCAATAATTTAAAAAGTAATTTTTTCTTAATATTATTTGCTCTACTATACAGTGAATTAAATAAATATAATCTCCAAGAGGCGTTTCTTAGAGAGCAAACATTTTTGGGGAAAATGACATGTACGTTTATATTTAAGTTCAAGTTATATATAACAGTTGCTAAATTACTTTAAAAATGCATTTTGTTTTCACCCTATAAATAGATTGCTAGGTGATCGCCGAATGGCTAGGTCACTGGCATTCGTTTCAGGTTCCCCCCTGTTACACAATTCCGCAACACTTGATTAAGGTTACCGTCTGGTGTGTATTCAATTCCCAATTTATCCTTGGACCATTCTTTTTCGAAGAAATTAAAGATAATGACCCTGTCACATGTTCTGTAACAACCCTCAAATATAGTGGCATGCTCCGTAGTTTCGTTTTACCTCAACTCCAGCCGCGACAATGCCTCGAGTCTATTACTTTTGTGCAGGATGGTGCTCCAACGCATAATGGAATCTGTATGTGGAGGTTTTTGTGACAACATTTTACGGAAGACAGGGTGATTAGTCTATCGTATCCTGCTCCTTGGGTGGCCCGTTCTCCCGACCTCACTCCGTGTAATTTTTGGTTATGGAGCCATTAAAAGACGAAGTTTTGGGGCTATCCGCTGTTGAACACGCTGTTCAACGCCGGCAAATTTTACATATGGATGAGGGACCCCACGTTGAACAATTTTCTTTACATCGCTAGACAGTGTGTAACATCCTTCGAATTGTCTATCTGCAAAATTTCAGCTCAATCCGCCTTTTATTTAGAGCTACAGAGAGCTCTGAAGGGGCCAAGTTTAATAATCACCTTATATATATATATATATATATATATATATATATATATATATATATATATATATATATATATATATATATATATATATATATATATATATATATATATATACATATATATATATACATATATATATATATATATATATATATATATATATATAGATATATATATATATATACATATATATATATATATATATATATATATATATATATATATATATATATATATATATATATATATATATATATATATATATATATATATATATATATATATATATATATATATATATATATTGCATTAAACGATAAATGCGGGAAAACTACAGATGCGGGAACATGGCAAAGAAATATTATCATCGGGACTGGATGAAGTAAACAACACATAGGGGAAAACGATTTATCGGAGAAAGATCAATTGAGGTTCCATTTTGTATATACTTAAAGCGATAGAGAAAGAGATAAATATTCCTCTATATGTTTCTTAATAAAATTAAGAAATATATTTTCAAAACAGATTCTCATTAGAAAACGAAAAAACGGCTCAATAAATATCTATAAAATTATTTGTGTGTATATCGTATATTTTTACTGGAATAGGCCTTAAAATATAGTGTATGATTTTATATAAAATTTCTAGCTTTAACGCTATTTTATAAGTGTTATATTATGTTACTGATGAAAATGACAAACGAGATAATAAGTTCAAGTTATTCAGTGAAGCGCTGCTTTTTCTTCTCAGTCAAACAGTTTACAACACAATCTATATAATATTCACCAAACTTTCCCTTAAACTATACGATATATATTTCTATTATTTCCATAATGCTTTAAAGCCTAAAGCAGAAATGATAGGAAGTTTACCAGTAAGACCGCTGTGCAAGTTACATCAAAAAGCAGTGAAACGAAATTCAATCTTCCGAATCGCGGAACAACTGATCCGTATTTCTCAATCTTTTTGTGCCACAAACATGCAACTTGAAACTACCTTTTCCGTATCCTGTACTCGGAAGAATACTTTGGCTTTATATTCGATATCATCAACGAAAATGCCTACAATGAAGAAAAATAACTGACTGGACGGACGTATGCTTTTTCCCTGAAGAGAAATCTAGATTATTTTCCATGAAGCAGTATATATACTCCACTTCAGTTCGGAGAAAGAATATTTATTTTTATTTTTTCTCGAAAATAGAAGGTTTTATAGAAAAAAAATGGTGCTGTGTTATTTTGAATTTATTCATTTCAAGGAAAAAATATTACTCTAATATCACGTAATCCTTGTTATATAAAGACATCAATATAGTCCATAACAGGATATAATACTTATTGTATGAAAAGAAATTTTACTGATTATTTAAAGACAGAAATTTTAATAATTGCATTCTAACTAAACATTATTAGGAAAGCAAAATGGAAAAAAGTGATATATTTTCAAATTGAAAATTTAAAGTTATTATCAAAGTATAAAAGGTTTCAATTATTCTCTTCATATGTCCAATCTAATTCTTTAAGCCATAGACTGTTCATCGAGGCATTTTAGATGTAATACATTCGTAGATTTCCTAAACCAGCAGTTTACTACAAGTGACCTCTACAATAAATACGTGCTGTCACATAACCGTAACTTATTTTTAGGAACAGTTTGGGATCTTCACGAGAATAAAAAATGTACAAATTCATGAACAAGAAACGGAAACTAACGTAGCAGCACGAATGGATTTTCTTAAACTTTTAATAGATTTTGTAATTAGTTATATTTTTATCCAACATTACATTAATTTACCTTATGTATAAAGCAAAACAATAGCACAGTTTAAAAAGTTGTATAATTTTTTCTTCGTTAAGATGTAGGAATAGTTATTTTTATGTTGTTTAAAAGTTAAAAGCTCAGACTTTATTGAATTTTTACTGAAAACAATATTTATTTCAAAGTTTACACTTTGTGTTAGTGTTAATATTGTGTGCCAGAAAATATTTTTTAACTATAAAATATTTAGTACCAATTATTTATTAGTATACGGCTGTTGAAAATTAAGAGCATTTTTATAGGAAATAAAATGTTCTTGTATTTTCTGAGTTTGTGAAGTTTTCTATTAGGTTTTTTATATACTTATTCACAACATAGAATACTTATGTATGTCATTTCATTTACTTAAAACCAGTTATATTGTATTAAAGGCTAACTGACAAAGGAATGTTTAAGTAAAACAAAAGTCACCCTTCAAAATTTTATAAATAAGTTATTAGGAAATACTACTTCCTCTCTAAACAGAATCAAAGGAGTTATAAAATGTTATAAACAATAATTTGCAAGATATTTAAAATAAACTTCAAAAAATGGATTTTATTTTGAAAGAGACATACTGAAATTGAAATATTTAAAATATAAACATTATTACCTTTTCAAGTATTAATGTTTATATTTTAAATATCTCAATTATAATATTAAAATAATGGATAGTAAACCATATAATTTTCTTAATAATATTTACTTACAGATAGTAAACATATTGAAATTAACATTCAGAAGTGACTTACCAACCTGAATTTTTTAAGCTAAATATATTTCACATGAAACATGTAAAAAACTATATTTTCTATAGTAATATTTACATCACTTCGCTTACACTAATATCTTCCATTAATAAGCGACTAAGGGGTTCCACTATCACTCTAAATATACACATTTATCTTGATAGAAATTGCATTGAAATCAACATTCAGAACTCTCTTACCAACAGGAATTTCTTAAGCTTAATATATGTCACAGGAAATATATAAAAAGCTACATTTTTAATAGTAATATTTATGTAACTTTTCTTATAGTGATATCTTCAATTAACAAGAGACTAAATGGGTTAAACCATTACTCTAAATATTCATATTTTTCTTGATAGGAAATACATTGAAATTGGTATTGAGTAATCGCTTCTGAACTCGAATTTCTTAAGTGAATATAGGTAACATGAAATATGCAAGTTACATTTTGTATATTAATACAACTTTGCTTACAGTGATACATCCCATTAACAAGCGACTAAATGGGTTCTAGTATGACTCTAAATATAAATATTTATCTTGTCAGAAGCTGCATTGAAATTAACATTCTGAAATTGCTTAACATCCCGAAATTCTTAACGTAATATAGATCATAATGTGCATGTAGAAGGCTACATTCTGTATATTAATATTTATGTAACTTTGTTTACACTGATATCTTCCATTAATAAGTGACTAAGTGAGTTCAATTATAATTCTAAATATAAATATTTATCCTTGTAGAAATTTAATGTAAATTAACATTCAGAGATCGCTTACGAACTCGAATTTCATAAGCATATGATAGGTCACATGAAATTTGTAAGCTGCATTTTGTATATAAATATAACTTCACGTAAACTTATACCTTCCATTAAAAAGTGACTAAAGGGGTTCTACTATCACTCTAAATATTTAACTTGTCAGAAATTACATTGAAATTAACATTCAGAAATCGCTTGACAACCCGAAATTCTTTAGTTGAATATAGGTCATATGCAAAATGTAGAAAGCGTCCTTTTCAATATTACTAACTTTCTAATTTGTTTACACTGATATCATTCATTAACAAATGACTAAATTGGTTCTACTATTCCTCTAAATATAAATATTTAACTTGGCAGAAATTACATTGAAATTAACATTCAGAAATCGCTTAACAACCCGAAATTCTTTAGCGTAATATAGGTCATAATGAGCATGTAGAAATCTACATTTTGAATATTAATATTTATTTAACTTTGTTTACACTGATATATTCCATTGACAAGGGACTAAATGGGTTCTACTATACCTCTAAATATAAATATTTAACTTGTTAGAAATTGCATTAAAATTAACATTCATTAATCGCTTAACAACCCGAAATTCTTTAGCGTAATGTAGGTCGTATGAAACGTGTAGAAAGCGGTATTTTGTATATTACTGACTGTGTAATTTGTTTACACTGATATCATTCAATAATAAGCAAATAAATGGATTCTACCATCTCTCTAGATATAAATATTCATCTCGATAATCATTACTTTGAAATCAACATTCAGAAATCGCTTAACAACCTGAAATTCTTTAGCTGTATATAGGTCATATGCAAAATGTAGAAAGCTACATTTTGAATATTAATATCTATTTTGTTTACACTGATTTCATTCATTAACAAGCAACTAAATGGATTCTACTATCACTCTAAATATACATATTCATCTTGGTAGACATTACATGGAAATTAACATTCACAAATCACTGAACAGCCCGAAATTCTTTAGTGCACTATAGGTCATTTGAAATATGTAGAAAGCTAACATTTTGTATATTAATAACTATGTAACTTTGTTTACACTGATATCTTCCATTAACAAGTGACTAAATGGGTTCTACTATCTCTCTAAATATAAATATTTATCTTGGCAGGAATTGCAAATAATAGGCATCTTTGTTTTCCACACCAGTTAGTGATAATTAAGTTGCCTTTCATTGCTCAAGGGAAGGGAAACTCGGGTTACCAGAAAACAGATTACGTTTTCTGAAAACACCCTAAATGATATATGTGCCACTAGAAAATTATATTTTGCAGATTAAGGTTAATGATATACCGAGGGACTTAAGCGTAATTTAACTAATTTCTTTAGTGTTAAGACTCAGATTGGTGCTCCGCGGCACTTTATCTGTTAATTCTTTTAGCGAGAGCGGAGTGCATGGAAATGAATTTGGTTAATCAAAAGCCTGACTTAGTTTTAAAAAGTTAATAAGGAGAGATAAGAGTTGTTTCTAGGGAATTATTTTAATTTCTAGGAGAAATATTTTCTTTATGAGAGATCATTTTCACTAAGTTTGATCCTTTAAAATGGCCTGATATTTAATAAATGCCTGAATAAAAGTTAGTTTCAAATCTATCTATGTCTGTATTTTGATTAAAGTAAGACATTTTAAAAAATGCACGAATAAAATGAATTAATATAAATTTTTACATTTTATAAATGGGAAAAGTATAATTAACTTATCGGGAAAAGAAATTAAATTTAAGAAAGTATAAATAATCAATAAAAATAGTGAAAATTAACATAATGACAATTAACATTGTGACACAATTATGTGTCACAATTAACATTTATATAACATTAATATTTAATGTTATATAAATGTTGTATAAATGTTACATTAATATTTAATGTTATATAATGTTATATAACATTTATATAACATTAATATTTAATGTGTCACAATTAACATTGTGACACATTAAATAACTGTCACAAAATAATTAAATATAAGCATTAAAATATTATAAAAATATTATGTAATTAATAATATTATAAAAATGTAAACTTTACGTCGTTTAATGAAATAAATTTTAGTACTTTATATATATATATATATATATATATATATATATATATATATATATATATATATATATATATATATATATATATATTTGAAAATCCTTCACCATAATGAAGAATGATTTGTTTTGAAAGTGCTAGATATTGACAAAACTTAGTAATCCTCAAATGCCTCGTGGATATAAGTCGTTGTTAGACTCACATCTTATGGGAATCCTGACTTCAGTAGCACTAAGATTATCTCAAAGGGAATTATATTTTTTGGAAA
>OU015502.1:67299989-67319989 GCA_907164885.2 Dolomedes plantarius
AAGCAGGAGATGGTCCCTTTTGATTTTACTGACACCGTTAGTGTTCTTGTAATCTGTTTTAAAAAAAGAAGAGTTTCAAAAATCATAAAAATTGTTACTTATTGTTAATTTTTTGTCGATATTCTAAGGTTTTCTCCATCTAACACAGGCCCGACGAGGTAGAGCGCTGGTATTCGTTACCAAAGTCTGTGGGTTCGAATCCTACTCTTGGTGTGGACGTTTGTAGCCATTCGGAATCGGCTTTAAGGGGACAAGGGACCTTCAACCTTGCTTTTAAAATTTTTTGAATATTTTACACTATATACAAAATGAGAATACTTAATATTCCTTTCTACTACATTGAAGACATTTAAATATCCCATTTAAGTATTTTGAGGAAGAATGAGACCCGTTTTTCAGAAAATTATTCAAAAATGCTATAATTTTTCAAAATACTCCACGCGCGTTCATTTTCTTCTAATTTCTTCCAAGTTTCTCAGGATTGTCAATGGAAGTTTTTGTCACAAAACTGTGTAAAATTCTTTGAAATCACCAAACTTTTTCAAATTTATGGACCATGGAATAAAACAAACTCAAAACAAACATAGAAAAATAACCAGCAGATTAAAAAAAAATATTATTTATAGGTTTAGATTCATACAAAAAAATCAGTGCACAGTTATGTTTATATATATACGGTAAACTTATACTATAACTTAAAAAATATAAAGTTTTTAAATGATTTGGAATGCACATGGAGCAATTTGAAATATCCTAGCATTTTTGAAAACATTTTGGAAAAACAGACATTAATCTACCAAAAAAATCTTTATTTTGAATTCTTAGGGTCTTGAATGTAGTAAAAAAACATAGAAATTATTCACATTTTGTATATAAAGTTAAAAATTGACAGTTAAAATATTCAATGTTGAACGCCCCTTGTCCCCTTAGTAGTAGGTCCTGGTCTAATTAGCCCTCGTGTAGCAAAAATTGACCGTAGCGCTCCAAACCAAACCAAGCATCTAAAACAGCAGTATCTCTAATGGCATAAATTATTTTAAAATTTCAAATATAGGAATTAAAAATAAACACTATCAAAATTAACATAAGTTTATAATAACGGCATAATTAAGAATTTAGAATTTTCTAATACGTCATAAATACGCCTAGAATTATACAAAAACTTTTTCTTGTCTGGTCCGACGGAAGTACTAAAATGAAATTGCTTCCTTAAAAAAATTCCTATTGTTAAATTTATTTAAAAGCAATTCCAACAAGTTTTCGTTACAAAAAAGAAGATTGAAATCAAGAAATCAGAAATCAAGAAAATTTCTCTTCATTGTCAGAATGACAAATGTTGTTCAGTCTTTGCATCGAATTTATCAACTTTAACTACTAATTGTCATGGACATTCAAACAAAACAGACAAGCGGGGCTCTTATTAATGGAATTTTTTTAACTTCTTTCATAGAGTCCTCTTCCATAGGTGCGGTTTCTTCTGGCTGTTGAAAACCAGGAAAATATTTTGTTTACTTTCAATGAAGCAATTTGACGGAAAATCATGTTGTTGGCCAAACTGTTATGGCCCATTTTTAGACATCTAGTGGACGGGGGAAATAGCTTTTTTTTTTTAGATTGATTTATTTTACAGAAAATAATTACTGTTGAATAGTATAGTAGAAACTCATCAAATTTCACTATTAATATTTTTGAAAAGGGCAAATTCATGTCAAGTAACAAAGGTAAAACTTCAGATGATTGATCCCAATTTCCCAAATTTAATCAATGACCTCTATTTTGATACCTACACTTTATTTTTATGCTCACCGATTCCCTCGAAATACGTTTCTAAATAATAAAAAAGAAAAAAACTCATAGATCTTAATAAACTAAGTATTTTCTTACAATAATACTGATCATAGAACACCATGATCACTTCAAATGTGACATTGAAAAGAGGATCTTATGTTGATAAGAGCAATAACTATTAAAAATGTGTTACAAATAGCGTGTTTTTAAAATTTAAAAGTTCATTGTGCGTGCAATAAAAGTAAATATAAACAAAGAATATATATATATATATACAGTGGAATCTCGATCGATCGTTTTCGGATCCATAGTTTTTCCGTATGTATCGTTCATTTTATCCAGTCCAAACGATCATAGTACTTTCTTATGTTTCCGCATCTATAGTTTTCCCGCAATTATCGTTCATTTCAGTCGGTCCCTTGAAAAACGATAGATCGAGATTCCACTGTATATATATATATATATATATATATATATATATATATATATTATATATATATATATATATATATATATATATATATATATATATATATATATATATATATATATATATATATATATATATATATATATATTATGTAGATAAGAGAAATATCTATTAAAAATTTGTTGCAAATAGGGTGTTTGTATATATATATATATATATATATATATATATATATATATATATATATATATATATATATATATATATATATATATATATATATATATATATATATATATATATATATATATACATATATATATGTATATGTATATATATATATATATATAATATATATATATATATATATATATATATATATATATATATGAATATATATATGAATATATATATATATATATATATATATATATATATATATATATATATATATATATATATATATATATATATACGTACATATATATATATATATATATATACGTATATATATATATAGATATATATATATATATATATATACGTACATATATATATATATATATATATATACGTATATATATACGTATATATATATATATATATATATATATATATATATATATATATATATATATATATATATATATATATATATATATATATATATATATATATATATATATATATATTACGTAGATAAGAGAAATATCTATTAAAAATTTGTTGCAAATAGGGTGCTTTTAAAATTTAAATGTTCACTGTGCGTGCAATAAAAGTAAATATTAACAAAGAAGCGCACGCAAGCTTCTCCCGTAAACTTTACATGGTAACTTCGCCGATCTACTGAGACCAAGCCCTTGCGTTAATCGAATTTTTCTCTTTGACTGGTGCATCTACACAGTTTGACCTTTATTCTACTACCCCAGTTATAATTTTACGTTCAGTCTTTCTATCAAATCATCTTTAATTTCTCTACATGTAAAAACATTGTTTATACTTTGACATGTTTATACTTAGATTTTGAAACAAACAACACAATTTGTAATTCTAAATTAAAAGTTTGTCAGAAGTGGAGAAATTACTCTTTAAAAATTTACCTCATTTATCGATTTTGGTTAAGTATGAAGGGAGAAGAAGGGATAGTCGGAAAAAAATCCCCTTCTAGAAATAATACATATATAGATAGATAAAATATTATAATAAATTATTATTTTTTACATGTGGTAATTTAAATTACTTTAACATCCGTGATTATAAAATAATTTCAGCACCACCACACTTTATTTAATACATATAAATGCTCACATGTAAAGGAAAATGAAAAGTTTTAAGTAGCATTTAATTCTGATTTAGCATTTTTTAGGTCTGGTATGATTTGCGTTTAAATAATTTCTCCTTTAATAATTCACTCAAGTTTTAAAACTATATTTCAGAAAGTAACAATGTAATACTTTCATTTAAATTTTAAATAAAATGTTAATCCACGATTATAAATACAGCGAAGTGGTCCACAATAATTTTTTCACTGGTGCTAAGGGTAAATGTTCACATTTTATGAAATAATATTTTAAATTTTTAAAAATAATTGCTTTATTTAAAGTTAAGTATTATATTGCATTTACTTTTGGTTATTTAGGAAAACATTTTCAGCACGTGTTTTGAATTATTAAGAAATTTTGATTATATATTTCTTGATAAACGTAGATTAATTGAATTCATAGAAAAATCGATGAAATAACGATTTAAAACAAACAATTTTAAAAGCATATATGAAAGACATAATTAAACACTCATCTTTAAAAATTGATGAAAAAGAAGTTATAAATAAATGAAAAAATTGAGGATTATTATAAACAAAGTATCGATTTAGAGCTGAAATTAATCGATTTGATTAAATATTTGAAAACTATTAAATAATCGATTTAATAATCGATTTAAACTATTAAATCTATATTTAAATCGCTTTTTTAATCATTAGGGATATGAGACAGCATAAAATAAGAACTATTTTCAATATACTTTTATACATTTTTCAATTTTATTATTATTCTCAACTTCCTATATTTCAGTTCATAGTTGAAATTCTAAAACAGTCATAAAAATAACTGAAACAAATATACTATTTCGAGTTTTAGAAAGAGTTTCTTCTAAACAAATTGCGTAAAACATACGGTTGCGTGACTTATCGCTAAAACCACCTAAGAAAGGAACTAAAAAAAATATATTTCGAAGCAAAATATTTTAAATATTTCAAAGACAAATTTTGTTACATTACTTTGGAACAAATACAAACATTCTAGATTTTTCATCAGTTTGAAACATATTTTTACCTTCCATTTTAATACGCTGTTTAACTCTCTCAGATGTTTTTTACAGGAAAAGTTGTTTCTGAACTGAAGAGTAATAAATTGAATGCAAAATATGTCTTCTATTTTTTTTTGCATTTATTTTACAGATTCGGGAACCGTAAACTTTATTTAGGTAGAAACGAAACTATTTTCAATAAATTTTCCTTCCCAAAATTTTCCTTCTTTTGATGCTGTTTGGATCACATTTGCCACGAATGAATAATGCATTAAAATAAAGGATAAGGCTGGTTATAAATATCTCGAAATGTATGTAGATTTTATTTCGGTTTTCTGTGTCATAACATTATTAATTCATAAGCTGAATTAATGCAGCGTAATATTTTGTCACACACTCTCACTCTATCTATCACATGCCTCGTGTATATAGGTCAGGTCAAAAATTTAAATTTCCCTTTATAGCAACATTTTTTCATGGTCCTATAAATTTCTCGCCTTAATTAGTATAATTTTATCATATTTCACCGCGCCTTTAAACACTTACTGACAATGATTCATATATATATATATATATATATATATATATATATATAGATGTGTGTGTGTGTGTGTGTGACTGAAACAACTGAAACAAATAATGCATTGCCCCTAAATTTCGCTCTAGTTATGGCTTATAATCAAAACATAAATGATGATTAGGCTGGGGGGAAATGAATTCCTAATAAGGAATTTTTCTACATTTTTACTGGTAATCGACAAAGTGCAGCTATCCAGCCCAATTCGGAAATTACCATCGTCTATCACGAATTGTGGTACCTGATTTAGAGCGCAAGAAGAGAAAATGCATAAAACCAGCACCTATGTCCAAGCATTACACCAAGGTGTATATGTTTGCTTTATGTTCCGCCTTTTTGGCACGTTTTCGGCCTTTTGTTATCTTTTTGAACACTAAATCCGCAGCACAATTGAACCTGCGGTTTAAAGAAGAGAACGAATAACAAAACTGTTTATGTGGGAAATTGAAAAAAAAAACCATACTTTTCTTTATTATTTTTTCTTCTTTAAATTTTTATACAAAATTATTTATATTCACCCACTATTCCAGTACCATGGACAGGTCAGTTGGACTCTCCTTAAGTAAGCCATACGGTAATAAAAACCATGGATTTGTTCCATTCTTCTAACAGATTATGAAATAGGCATAAATATTAATAATTAAAAAAGGAAAAACACTTTAATTTATAAAAAAATTGTAAATATTTGTATAATTTTGTAACAAATTATAAAAATCACTACTCATCATCACTTTCATCGTCATAATATACAGTGGTTGCATTAGTTGGTCTGATCAAAACTTCTTCATAATAGGATTTGCTCTCATGTGGAATATGGGTAACTATCTTGCCAACATTCTGGATCTTCTTGTATTCGAATTTTTTTCATTGTAAGCTTTTTCTGTTGGATTCTGGGGAATTCCCGTTTTTGATTTTTTGTTGATTAATTTATATTTCATGAAACCATGAATGAACTCAGATATTGTTAGATAACCTTTTGGTAAGGAGTATTCTAATTGCCTGTATTTCGAATTAGAAAATTTGGACTTTTACAGGGACTTTCCCGTTCTTTTGTATACCGTAGGCCACCAGTTCTTGAAGTCTGGGATACTTTTTTGGGGAGATTAGAGAAAAATTGAATCCCTTCTTCATAGAGGATTGTATCAAATAAACGTATTGTTGCTTTGTCTGAATTCTCTCCATTCGTCTGATTTTCCTTTTAGCAGTCCTAAAATTGCGGGAATGAGTGCAAACGGACTGGAAAATACTGATAATGTCTTCTAAATTAACCAGTAACAACCAGTGCCAGAAAAAATGCACAGTAGTGTGTTATTGCGGTTTGCGCCTCCGCAAGCATCACTGAAAGCGTGAAGTTCTTTAACATCGGGATCTATATTCATAATTTCCAACCACAACATGCTACAAACTTCGTCAGGTCCACTTTCACATTCTCACTCTGGATAGCCGTAGAAATCGGCATAATGTGTTTGCATATCGTGTATGCAGAACACCTATAGCCAGAGTTTCCTCAGATGATAAAGAACGCGATAACAGCGACAGTCTGGCCAAGCAATGTATCAACAGTTTGAAGAAGGAAACGAAACTGGGATATATTCCCTTCTTCAAACTGACAAATATTGCCAGACCCGATTACACCAGTACGTGAGTGATTTTTGTTTCTTTTTAACAACTTACAAGGAGCATCATATGCCAATAACAGCTCGGCACACAGAAAAAAAATCGAATTCTTGGCTGTTGTTTACTTCTTCAAACTGCAGGTTCAATTGGTTGGTAGACAATGATTTTTTTTTTCCGAAATGGGCTTGTTGACTACACTTTATCAGACGCCAGTAGAAACTCAGAGAAGATGCACATTGAAATTTTATTTCCTTTATAGAGTACTCATCGGCTATGCCGTGCTGATGATCATATAACTACAGCGGAACCTAGGTTCAAGGCTACTTGTACGCTAGCTGGGAGTGTATAATTTCGCTTCAAGTCCCACCTCTTTGGTACGGTTAATGCACTTTTGCTGATAAAATAATCAACATCTTTGAAAATTAGAAATGTAACAATTCGGCGCAGTAATATAAATCTGCAACGTGAGCTCTATACAAAGGTTCAAGTTGTTCCCCAAACCAACTGCATTTCACCTATGAAAACCGTTACACATATGATTTCAGTCACCTGTCTTGTTCCGTTTCTGCTATAGTGCCTCTTAAATATGTAATATGGATGGGAGGGATTTTTAATTGTTTAACCTACTCTTTACACACTATTTGTTTGAGGGCCCACGGTGGCTTATATGTAGTACGTCGGCTCTCGGTATCTAGGGTGCTCGAATTGAATCCCGACAAGCGCCGTTAAATGCCTTCCTGTCTAGGCCGGATATGGGCACATTAAATCCGTAGACCGAAAATTCCTACAATGACGTCAGTTAGTGGGGACGGTATGATTCCCCCAAATGTTACCGCTGGGAGTGTTCGGTCAAAATTGGGGTAGACCATAACCAAGTCGGACCCGGCCTTTGTGGTTTTATTATAAACCGGTGTTGCAATACTCAGCCCGAAGCCTATAAGAACCTGGTCTGAAACTTCCGGCCAGGGGCCATTAAAACCCTTTCAGGTTCAACAACCTCCACTGTTTGCAATGTGTAGATTTTTTCCCGGTTTTTTTAGCCTAAAAATTTTGAAAATTTTTCAAATTAAAGGTTGCAAAATGCTATTACTTCTTTAAACTGATAGCAGATGGCAGCACTAGCTATTTTTCTGCTCATTTAATTGGAATACATTGAATTCAAGTGAAAAAACATTACATTTAAGTGTTTGGACTGTTCAAAGGGCGCCTCTCATAGGGTTAAGAAAATCCGCATTTATTTGAGATTTATATAAAATATTTTTTCTGCAAAAAAATATTAGAAAAATTACAGCTAATAACAAATTTCAAACAAACAGAATTCATCAATAAAATTTTTTTGTTAAATAAATTTCGGAAGTCATTATTCTGGAATAAATAAATACTATATGGTCATAAGCATAGGTTCGTGACTTGTTACATTTATTTCGTTTTAAACGCATATATTTCGACACACTCTAGGAAAATAATTATTTGTTACCTATTTCTTAAACTAGAAAGATACAATATTTATATTTTCATGTTAAAGTGAATAGTTTAGAGAAAATATTAGAAAAACTGTTCCATAATTAGAATTTAACTATACGATAAACTAGAACATATATTTTACTATTCAGAAATTATGTACCGTACTAAATTTTTATTAATGGGAGATTTGAAGATAAACAACATTTATTTCGTTATTCTCATACTATGTCTTTTATTATGTATAAACAATTTTATAAACAATTTCTTGTATGTTTTTTCATATAATTGCAATATATGTAATGTAAATTTTTCTAACTTTACATGAGAAGTAGGAATGTCTTGTTTTTTTCTTTTGATCTCCAGAGCATAAATAATTCAGATTATTTTAAAGGTATATCATTAAGTAATAGTAGTTTCTATATTAATAATTACGAAAAAAGTAATGTTTGGTAGTTTCTTAGGCGAATTGAAATATGTTAATATATATTATCTAAATTATGCACGGTTTGCTATCCTTAATGCGTTATTAAAATACGCAACACAAATTTAGAAAATTATCAATGATTTCAGTTAAGCTAAATTTTATATAATTAAAAGCAAATTATACAGGTTGCGGTAGATTGGACTCTCAGACTTCTGAAAGTCTCTGGCAAAGAATTGACGGGTATAAGGCGTCACCAGAAGTGGCAAGAGTTCAAGTGGATTGTTGTCAGTAGACACCATGAGTTGGTCCGGTGAACATCGTGGTTTCATTATCGAAACGTTCTTCAATACCAACGATTCTCTAACCTGGTCACAGAGGGCATTTAAGACACGATTCGAGATCTTTACAGCTGATGTAGTTCCTGATAAAAAAAAAAATATTCTGCGATGGATTTTAATCCTTTCAGGGGCAATAACCTCCACAGTTTGCACGGTGTAGATTTATTCCTATATTTTTAACCTAAAAAATCTTGAAAAATTAAAGGTTTCAAAATATTTTTACTTCTTTAAACTGTTGACAGAGAGCAGCACTAGCTATTTTCTGCTCATTTAACTGGAATGCATTGCAAGTGAAAAAAAAATGTAGATTTAGGCGTTTGCACTGTGAAAACAGCGTCCCTCAAAGGGTAAACGTGATAGCAAGTGGGTCTGCATTACCAAGGAAAGGAAGTGGTTGTCCTCGAGACATAAGAACACCTGAAAATGTATAAAGAGTAAGCGAGTCGATATCCGTGAGGAAGTTGACGTCATTTTCTTAAGGATGAGAAATAGAGTGTTGGAAAACTTTAAAGAAGAACTTCGCAACAACGGGCGTTACCTGAATGGCCTTATTTTCAAAAAACTTGTGGTAACAAACTAAATTATTAATACTTTTTCGAAAATATAAAAATTTTCATTTTGAATAGTTTCGTTCGTTTTCTGTTAATCTATGAAATGTGGTAATCTATTCTACCCCACTATGTAAAATGGAACAAGAAAAACTTATAATAAGAATTTATTCTGTTTAAACAGGTCGTGAAAATTCATATTTTCTTAATAGGAATTTATCCCTAATTACTTTTGATAACAGAAGTATTTCATGTTATTTGTTGTTATAAAATGTCCAAAAGTTTTATGACATTTAAGTATATGAAAGTTTGTAAGTTAATTCGCTAATTTTTTTTATAATTTTAGGCCATGCTTTCTTCATATTCATTAGTTTTTAAAGTTTATTATTTAATTATCTTTTTAATCAATAAATAAAAAGATATTTTAAGATTGAAAAAATATTTACGCGTGTAAAGAATATTGAAGTTATTTATTTTCTCTTGAATAAAAATATAATTAAATAAAAAAAAATATTTGGAACTATTAATAACGTTATTTTTCAAAAACTGTCATGACTTGTCACTAAAAAACAATTTGAAAAATACTTACGTCTAAAATATATATACTAATCCCAAAATTTCAAATTTCAAGTCATTGTTTTTATGTATATAAATAAAATTTTAGTTAATGTCTATCCTTGTAGTAAAACATATTTAATTAACTTTAATAAATACCATAAACATTTTTCGTTATCTTTAACAATCTTAAAACTTCAAAATTAAGATCATTGTACTACTTATATAAAGGAGCTATAATTATATTTAAATATATAAAGGAAATTTAATTTAATGGTCTTCTTTCAATTAAAATATTATTTAATATCGATGTGCAGTAGAGAAATTAATATGGTTATTTTCAAACACTGTTATAAACCGTCATTGAAAAAAAATTATTGATAACTTTGTCTAAATCATATACACTAAAATTAACTCTAAATTTAAGGTTGCTATATTTATATAAATGAATTATTTTTATATTTACTTACATAAAGAAAAATTTTAGATAATGGTGTTACTTGGGTTAAAAAGATTATATGACGAAGAGTATTTATAGCAAATAATGTCATTATTTTTTCGAAAAAGATCGTGACCTGTCACTGGAAAAGTATTTTAAATCATATTTATGTATATATCACATAAACCAATCTTAAAACTTTAAATTGAAGGTTATTACACATAAAATATAAAATTAAATTTAGTTAAAGTTTTTCCTTTAATTAAAATATAATTAAAAAACGGTCAGTATTCATAACAATTAAAAACGTTATTTTTCATAAACTGTTATCTCTTTCCACTAAAAAAGCAATTTAAATCCTAGTTATGTCTAAATCACATACACAAACTTTAAATTTACGGTTACTATACATATAAAAAAGATACATTATTATATTCACATACATAAAAAAATTTTAGTTAACGTTTTCTTTGAATTCAAGTATATTAAATGACGAAAAGTATCTATAGCAAATAATAACATAATTTTTCAAAAAAATATCGTGACCTGTCACTGAAAAAATATTTTAAATAATATTTATGTCTATATAACATAAACTAACCTTAAAACTTTAAATTGAAGGTTATTACATATAAATATGGAAAGGAAATGTTAGTTAATGGTGTTGATTTAATTAAGATATAACTAAATAACAGTCACTATAACAACAATTAATAACGTTAGTTTTTAAAAACTGTTGTGGCTTGTCACAAAAAAGCAATTTAAATAATACTTCTGAATAAATCACGAACTTTTATTTTAAAACTTCAAATTTAAAGAATTCAAAAAGTCATTTATCAAAATGAAATAACGAAATGTCACAATTATATAAGAATTTTCAAAATTTCGATTTTTGTGTATTATGTTTTAATAGCTTAAATGCAGGTCTGTAAATAAAATAAAAATACATTTCAAAGTCATATACCCTTTTCAAACTTTGAAAAGTCATTTGTGATAAAAGAACCTAACAGCAGTCAATATTGCGTTCATAGAATTGCACTCAAAAAAGTGTCAGGCATTTAAAGTGTTCGAAAATTTGCCGTGTAACTTCAAGGAACACAATTGTCTCTTTCTTTCGATAAAAGAATTTAAAGAATGCCTTAAATTTAAAAGTTACAGTACCTTTAGGTAGGAGGAGAAGAGAGAAAAACTATGCATCTAGAGGGCGGAATATCACTGAAGTTGCTTAAAAGATGATTCTGTTTCCTCAAAGATGCGGGTGGACTTTCTGAAATTGTTTTTATTTTTTCTTACTCAAAGATTGCAAAGGAATTCGAAAACGGAAGTCATGCAAAAACTTTTCACGAACGGAAAAACAAAACTATTCAGTCTTCCTTTACAGGAAAATAAGGCAAAATTAGTCTAGAAATGTACTTAAAGGATAGTGATGAATAAAAATTTTAAAAGTGCTTTCCATTTATTGCATTTTAAAAAACATAAAAATAGTGATAATATGAAGCAAAGAAAATTAAAAATAACGCAATTTAATTAAATGATAGCTTAAACGGTTGTTATATTATAGAAATTGGTATAAAGATTGAAAATTATAAATTATTTATTTAATAAAAATATTTTATAATTTTTGTTCGTCAATATGTCGGTATAATTTTTTAATTAAATATTTTTTAAAGTTCTTTAAAATAATTAATATATATATATATATATATATATATATATATATATATATATATATATATATATATATATATATATATATATATATATATATATATATATATAGTTTGCAAATGTAAATTACTTTTTAGGAAACAAAAATGAGTAAATAAATTGTAGGCGCTAAGCTGTTCCCAAAAATATTTACGATATATAGATATTTAAAATTAAGATGACAAAAAGGGCAGATGCGACCATTTAATACTCCTATAACCTAAAATAAGATAGACATAAAATAAATAAGCAAAAACGGATGTGGAGGTGGTATAGTTGATGACTGGGGGGGAAGGGGGTTGTGACCCCCCAACCCCTGTTAAACATGATTAAAGCCAGGCAACACTCCTGGATGTCGGCTATAACACCAAGACCGTTATAAACAATTGTGAAGAAGAAATAAAATTTTGGATGAAACAGATAAGTTAAACTATATATTTTTACTTATAAAGTAAACTAAAACATAATTACAAGATGAATAGTGCTTTAACTTTTTAATATAGAAAAAATCTTAATGATAAGATACAGAAGTTCAATAATACTAATCAATTAAATAATTACACATTAACTAATACACTACAAAAATTAAGATACGAAAATATTTAACTCCAAACCAAGCAAGAGACACGAAACTCAAACACACTCACTTATATAGACATAGTAGAGATAAATATTGCCTTATTAGGGAAATTTTTGGTAATGGCAAAATATGTTAAAACGATTCTCGCAATCTTTATTATCTAAATTAAAAAACTGGGTTAGAAGTGATACGAGGAAATTGACAGGAAAACCCTGGTCAATAGCTATAGTTATGAATTTGTTTATACTGACGTCCATAGTTTTTGTGTTTGAATGTAAATTTTGGAAACGTTTTAACTGGTTAGTATAACTGATTATATGTTTAGTATTACCTGTTATAATGTGGCTGTAGTTACAATTACAATTACCAGGAGGCTGTTACAATTACAATTACCAGGTGAAGCATCAACTACATTTTTTTAAATATTATTATAGTTGATAAAATATCGCCCCAACGGTCTACTATATTTGAAGCTATTATATATTTTTATATTGTTCAAAGGAAAATATTGCATATTCTGATTTAAAATTTTTGTAAATGGTATTTTATCGAACTCATTGTTTGCATACTCAGTTATACAATAAATATTGCTACAGCTTTTTGTCTCGTAGTCATGTAATGTTATTCCACAATTAGAGCTCTTATTTTTGACTAGGTCTATAATAATAGGAATGAAATGCGTATTATTAGGAATAAGTTGTTTTAAAGCCTTTCCAATAACCAACTTCCATAGATCATTTAGCCAAATTTTTTTACAACCATAAATGGTGTTTTTAATCCATTTTATTGGATAATCCGGTTTTAAATTGATAGTTTTACATGGCATGTTGAAAGCGTCTATATAATCTTTATATTTATATTTATTACGACGACCACCTCTTTGCTTAGGTTTTAGATAGATATTACTACTGGAATAGTTAGAATTATTTTCCAATACACTTTGTGTATTGGATTTTAACAATATAACTCCAATTGTAATTTTTGTCGTAAACGTTAGTGTTAAGACCGTAAGGGTAAGCAGTTGAATGTAAACTAATATGATTTCCTTCTCACCATATTCTAGTTTTAGTGTCAGGAATCACATCTATAATAGACACAATAATACTGTCTACACCATGTTTTTTGAAATGTAGGATTTCAAAAGAACAACCGTCAATATTAGTATCACAGTGATAAATACTGCTACGGTGTTCATTTAATCTGATGTTTAAAGTGTTCTTAGTTTGCCCTATATAAGATAAATTACATACATTGCAAGTCAATTAATAAACACAATTATAAACTTTGCAAAAGATTTTAGATTTTAAGTCAGTGTTAACCTGGCAAAGGTTTGCGCTAGGGCACAATTTACATCTTTTGTCGTTACAACAACGGCATTTGAAAAGATCCATGTTAGGATAAAAGCTCCAATTCGTGTATAATGGTAATTTTAGTAAGAAAGCGGGAGCAGTATTAAAAATTACAGTTTTTTGCTTTCATTTAGTTTAGGCAAGGATTTAATAAGACTAGGGACACTAAGACTAGGGTTACTTGCTGACGATCTGTCAAATACCCTACTACTGACAGACAGAGCAATTGATATATTAGTATCAACATTGCCAGTCGCTGTAAATTTAAAAGACCTTTCCATGTTAGTTAATTTTTGTTTGTAGATTTACACATAATTACATAAAAACATAAAGAAGTTAAAAAAGTTAAAAGGTAAATAAATATATTAACCTAAAGAATGACAATAAATGATATATATGGTGGCGTAAAAGAAAAGTTATCAATTTATTGCATCACCTTCATAGTAATCTCCTCTGACTGCAATGCACTTCTGCCAACGCCTTTTTCAATCACCAAAATATACCATCAAAAGTCCTTTTTGGGAAGCCCCTTCAGCGATCGTAGATTTTTTTTATCGAATTAATGATTTCAAAACGGTGACCACGAAATGCGAATTTCAACCGTGGAAATAAGAAAACGTCCCAATGTGCCATATCAGGCGAATACGGAGCTTGTGGAGCCTTAAGGCCGTTTTCGACGAATTGCTTCATGCAAACTAAAATAATCATATTTATTGACTGTCTCGCCAATTAGTAGGAATTCATAATGCACAACACCACGACAATCAAATAAAACAGTTAACATTACCTTGATTTTTGAGCGACTTTGACGTGGTTTTTTACATCTTCCTTCACCTCTGAAGCACCATTCGCTTCATTGTTCAGCTTTTTCCTATCAAAAGCGTGCATCCAAGTTTCACACCGGTAATAATGGGTTTTTAAAGGGAATCGCCTTGAGAAAGCATCTCCTGGACCACTTGAAAACGCTGTTGTTTTTGGAAAAACTTCAAAGTTCTGAGAGCAATTCGAGAAGCGACCCGTTGCAACTCTAAGTAATCTTTTATAATTGCTTGACAGGAACCAAATGTTATAGAAACTTGTTCAATAATGTCTCTTATTGTCAAGAAACGATGCCAAGCAATTATCTGGCCTTACCGATATCTTGATCATTAATCGATGTGGATATTCTACCAGATCGCGGATCATCTACGATAGATTCTCTACCATCTTTAAATATTTTATACAAATCAAATACTGTTGTTTTTATAAACAGTCATCTTTAAACAGCTTTTTGCAACATTTCAAATGCTTTTGTAGTGGCAATTTCGTTGCGAAAACGAAATTCAATGCATGTTCTTTGCTCGTTAACATTCGCCATTTCGTAAAATCAACAGAGTAAAAATTCTTATCTCATTAAAAACAAATTTATTTTCAGACGGTTAAATGAAATAAATTCCCGACTATTGACAGATGTTTACTGAAGTTATAAGGTGCGTGTCATTTTACTTTAAAGCTAAGTAATAAGTTTAGCTTAATAAGACACATAATCAATAATTCATTTTTAATAACATCTCAGTATAACAGTTATATAGAGTAAAAATAATTGAAAATAATCCGAAAAAGTTAATATATAGCAGAAATGACTATAATTTAATAGCCTTAATTATAATTATGTATTATTTTCGTATCATTAAAATTTAATTGATTAATAATATATTTTATTATTATTATTTGTATAATTTATAACATACATTAATATCTCTTTCAAGCTGTTTTTGCATTTTACAACTTTTTCACTTTATTTTAGTATATAGATTACGTTTCTATACATTTTATATCTTATGAATATTTAAACACATTTCTATATCCCGTGTTTACTCATTATTAAATGCCTCAAGAGGAAATATAATTAGCTGATTAAATATATTTTAAAAGGTCCATTGTATGGCTATTTTTCATCAGAATTAATTTGCTTGCGATATTTCTGAAATAAACAAGGTATTTGTTTATGTTGCCTGAAAGGCTTCATTTTACGCTTCTTCAAATTTTTTTCAAATTTCCTCTATCGTTTTATTCCCGTGTTTTGAAATTGTTTATTTTAGTACTTCAAAGGCACTATAAATAAATTGTTTCTACGTGGAATGATTTTAAACTGAAATCTAAAGGGTCTTTAGAATTCAGTCTGTTTAGAGAAATTTTAGAAACTTTGCAGCACGTTGTAATACAATTTTCCGTAACGAGAAAACATATCCTCTAACATTCAACAATAAAAAAAAGCTGTTTCTAAAGTTGATATTAAATTTTAATTAAGTAACATGGTCATTAGCCTATTGATATGAGATCTATACTTTCATGTGGATCATTTGAATAGTCCGTTCAAAATTCGAGAGATGGCGCCACTAAGAATTTCGTGATATCTGCAATGTTGGCTCCATTGCACATGTCAACTAGGGTGGTTCGAAAAAACTTTTTTCTAATTTCAGATCGCTAGAGTGCGGAAAAGTTGCCATTGGTATAGACGTTAAAAAAGCACTAATTATTATTTTTTTATTAATTTATCTTCCGGTCGCGCAATGCCATCGAAGTTAGCAAAAAATTGTGAAAAACCTTAATTTTTCATAATTTTTTTAAGCACACCACATGGTTTTTATTGCGTTCCTATACCATGAATTAACTACTAAAAGTATGTAAAATTAATATATTTGCACTTATTATACACTTATTATACATTTGTTTCATATCTTCCGGTCGCGCAACATAGTACAAAATGAGTAAAATTAGTAGTTTTTGCAAAATTTCAAAGTTTGACTGTTTAGTACATTTTAATCATACGACTTTTAGAGATGCTATAGTTTAATTCTATTAGAATATTATATTAAAAATCCAAGCATATCAGATAAACTTTGATATTCAAGTGGAATTCGGTCGCGCAGCTTCGTCAAAAACAGCAGAGTAGCCTACCTGGACAGAGAGGCGAGGCGTACGTGACGAATGCCAGTGATTCGCTCGCAGCCGGTAGCAGCCATTATCTTTGTCTGGCAATTTTGTTGTTTGACAATGTTTCCTTTCAGATAATTTAGAAATTTTCTAATAGTAAATATTTGGTAATTTTTTTGTTTCAATATTCAATTGTTGGTACAGCTCTTCGTTCATTTTGTTTACAAAACGACCCAGAACTCACCACGGAAAGGTGGCTGCACTTCGAGTTCCACCCACACCCTACCCAACCAACCATCCAATGTAGGGTGTGTTATTTACAATATGTACAAATTTATTTCGCTTTCTCTCTCTTTAAGTTTCCTTTCTAGTCTTTATCTATCGGTAAACATCGAAATTCGGATTTATGTGAAAAAGTTGGCATCGCTGAGCGTGACAGTAATGTGTTTCTAATATAGCCGTCTCTGGAACTGTGTCCACACACTTTACTTGAAGCTTCCGTCACTAGCTTAACGCATCTTTCAACTGCCTGTGCATGGCATGGGAAAGCATCTATAATTATAACAGGCTTGAAGTCATTGCTCACATACTGTTTGATCTCTTCATTAGTCAATGTTCTTAACAGTGGAGGAAGAGTCAGTGTACTGGTGTTACATTTGATAATTTCGGTATAGTCTTTAGCTTCAAAGTTTAGGTTTGTTGGTTTAAAGATTCTGATAAAGTCACTTTAAGATATTGCTTGCTTTGCCTTCATGATACGCTTAAAACCTATCTCTCGGATATGGTTTCTTTCATCAGTTACCATAGCCAAAAGTAAATTATCGGGATGGTCAAAGTAAGCATTCCGTTGTAAAACGGGATCAACAACTTGAAGCAGCTCTTCTGGTAAGTACCTTGTAGATTCAATAGTTTTGTAAACATGTATAGGCCCATCTGTGAATTTGCGGTTTATTTTTATGGCAAACCACATAGGCATATAACATTTGAGAATGAATGTGACAATTTCTCTCAGATTTTCAGAAGGTCTTCACACACTGATGTAGAGGCGCAAAACTCGGTTTGCAGTAGTAAGCCATCTTGAATCTGACATTGGGCCAGGATCACGTACTACAAAGTCTTCTGAACAATGTCCTGACTTGATGACTTCTGATATCTCAAGCAAGTACAATTGGTCCTTGCTAAGAATACACTTGTCAACTTTGGAATCTCACAATCAATAGGATTAAAATCAACAACTTGTAGTCTTTCACAATCAGGTAGGGCCTTTCCAATCGGTCCGGAATATTCTATTGGGCCTGTTGTATTTCCATCTAAGTTTTGGAAAAGGTGGCGGAATGGCAGTTCGTTGTAATGGAGAAGACAAATACTCCATTGTAGAGGTCTTCCCACATGTATCTCTATTGATCGAATTACACCATTTCTTAAGCCCGTATTAATAACAGTACCGTCACGTCCAACAACTTCCAATTTGTCATGTAAAAAGCTATTTTCTGATAAATAAGACGTGATACTTTTGGCTATGTCAGTTGCTGAGCTTGAAGAAGGACAAGTGTCCTATGTAAGTGGAGCCTGGATCCTGAATTAAAGAGTAATTCTCCTCCTTATAGGTTCTGCAAAAGTATTTTCTGCCAGTTTTTTCAATTGACAATGTATTGTCTTTTCGTCCATCAAAGTAAAGACCATAAATTTCTAAACTTATATCACTTTGCAAACTAGCTCTCACACAAGATTTTTCTCTTCGGACTTTAATCTTGTCTACAACATAAGAAGTATCTGATTCATTAATCAACCCAACATCTTGCAGTACACTTGAAGCAATAGCAGCCGTAGCGCGATCCGATACGCCATATCGATCACTCGTCACGGCGCGGCATTCGCCACGTACGCCTCGCCTCTCGGTAGTAGGCTACTCTGCTGTTTTTGACGAAGCTGCGCGACCGAATTCCACTTGAATATCAAAGTTTATCTGATATGCTTCGATTTTAAATATATTATTGTAATAGAATTAAACTATAGCATCTCTAAAAGTTGTATGATTAAAATGTACTAAACAGTCAAATTTTGAAATTTTGCAAAAACTACTAATTTTACTCATTTTGTACTGTGTTGCGCGACCGGAAGATATGAAACAAATGTATAATAAGTGCATATATATTGGTTTTACATACTTTTAGTAGTTAATTAATGGTATAGGAACGCAATTACAACCATCTAGCGTGCTTAAAAAAATTATGAAAAATTAAGGTTTTTCACAATTTTTTGCTAACTGCGATGGCATTGCGCGACCGGAAGACAAATTAATAAAAAAATAATAATTAGTGCTTTTTTCACGTCTATACCAATAGCAACTTTTGTGCACTCTAACTTTTGTGCACTCATTACTGAATTCCGACACCTATATTATATTAATCCGTTATTTACTCTTACTAATATCCTCATTTAACTGCTCACTATCATCATTTAATTATTCAAAGATTCTTAACTGATAAACATACACATACATTGCTACTATCATCATTTATCTTCTCAATATCATGATTTAACTATATTCCACGATTCATAATTGATAATCACGCATATACACTGCTAATATCATCATTTAACAATATGCCAATTACTACGGAATTAAACAATTAATATTATATGATATATATCTATGGCCAAATAAGTAAATGTTCACCGTAAAATAACTCTTATCATTATTCCTTATGTTCTATCTATACCAGTGAGCACTGCATAAATAATCTACCAAAGATCTTAAGCTTCCTACCTGTGATCCCTCATTCGATTGAACAGGTATCAGATGCGCTGTCATCAATCAACAATGAGTTCTCCTGTTGATAATATCGGTCAAGGGGGGGGGGCGCTTGCATCTATTCGGTGGCACTCTAGACTACCGGACTCGTAACCTTGATGTGGACGCTCATTCGACGAACGGGGTCGGCATGGGTAAGACTCGCC
>OU015502.1:67322489-67474989 GCA_907164885.2 Dolomedes plantarius
GTTATTCAAATTCTATGGGCGGTTGCCTAAAGAAGTTAAGACGGTTCCAGAAACTTCACGAACGGTAGCAATGTGGCAAGTGGCCTGTAGAATGTGGCATTGCTGTCTCCTTCGAAGATTAGCGACCCGATGTTATGAGCATCTAGGAACCAGCTCTCATTTTTGAGCGAACCGTGGGCCTTGTGGATATCTGTTTTACTTTACTGTGAGTAGACTCGTCACAAGTGTATTTATCAGATATTGTTGTTGTGGAAGTCGTAAGCTGATTTTGCACATCTGGATCTTGATAAGGTTTCAAACGCAGCACATGGGTGATGTCCTTGGTCTTTCGTCTCCTTGAGGTACGGTCGTAGTCTGATACTTCGTACGTTATGTCGGATAGTCGTCGAAACGATAAGAACCGAAGACTCTCTTAAGAAGATTTTGTGAGAGATTTTGTGAGAGACCTACTTTTCAGATCGGGGTAAAAATCTATACCAGGTCTCCAGGCTAGTATATTACAATTCGGTGCTTCGAATCGTAACGCTGGCGAAATTTTTCTTCGGCTTGAAGTGCGAGGAATCGAACCAATTGTCTGGCTTCTTCAGCTTTCTTCTGAAGAATCCAGAAAATTGGCATTCCGGCAGCATTCGTGATCAGTTGACTGAGATAATCGTCATAGTGACTAATTTCGCATATATAAATAAACTAGCTGAAAACCCGCACTTCGCTACGGGATACATTCAAATTAAATAGAACGGACAAGGTATGCAATTAATGCCAAAAAATAAAAATGTATCTATTTATAATAAATACAATAATCAATGTCTGCAATTGATTAAAAAAACAAAAAATATATATATTTATAAAAAATCTTAAGGGATATTTTTATACACAAAATAATGTAGAAGAAAATATTCGAATTAAATCTAATAAAACGTACTAAAGAATTATAGCACAGTTAATATAGTACAGTTTGGGAAACATATCTTTTACTGTATTTTAATATTTTTTTGGATAATAGCCAGTCATCTAGCGACATATCAAGAAAAAAATTATCTATTTGGTTGTTATGCACGTGACGATAAATTAACTTAAAGTACCAGAAAAACAAGTCATGTGATCGGCATTTAATAAATTAAATTCTAAAACTTAATCTTTAAAAATTCACCAAAAATTAGAAAATGAAGGTAAGTATTTGAAAAACAATTCATTTTAAAGGAAATTTAATGATCTTTCTTGTGATATAAATTTTATAACCCTCAATTTATTATTTTAAATCTAAATTTAAAAAAAGTTACTAAAACATCTTAAAAATTTAATTGAAAAAAATCTAAGAAGAATTTTTCAACAATATTTCTTAGTGCGGAAATACACTATAAGAAGAATAGTCATGCAAAATTTCAGTCCTTTATAATCAGCGGTTTGGTCTGTGCGTTGTATATCAGTCAGTTAAGGAACTGTTATATATATATATATATATATATATGTATATATATATATATATATATATATATATATATATATATATATATATATATATATATATATATATATATATATATGGTAAAGTTAAATTGAAAAGTAAGCATTTAAATGAGATAGAAGGGATCGGAGAATTTTTAAAAAATGTTGCCATTTTTGAAAAAGTAAAAATAAAAACATGCATTTTTCTGATAAAAATCCTCATTAAATCTAAGGGTCTTCAATGTAGTAAAAACGAAAATTAATTATTCTCATTTTATGCATGGGATAAAAAATTAATAGTTAAAAAATTCGAGGTGGAAAGTTCTTTGTCCCCTTACTGAAAACAAAATCAGTGTTTGTTCTAAATCTACGCAAATAAGAATTTTTCTATTATTTTCCTCATCAAGTTTATTTTTCATAAAAGAAGGAAAAAATATTATACAAACATTTAATGAAAAATAAACAATAATTATATTGCCAACAATGAGATCATATTTTACGGCAGATACTACGGTAGGGGGAACCGAAAACTAAAAGAGATACTACACATGAGCTATTGTTTTCGAAAATTGGTAGGTAAAGAAAAAAGCCTACTTTTACACCAGAAAGAATGTTTCCTTTGCAATGTTTAGATTCGACTCGATATCAATAATACCTACAATTTTGCCTTTGTCAAAATATACGAAAATCTGTTAAATTTAACAAATATTACCAAAAATATTGCCAAAATTAGTTTTTGGTAATATTTGTGCACAATAAATTTTCTTTTTAATATAAAAATGATGGAAAAGTATGCGTATATTTTAAATGTTTATACCCCTATGAATGTTTATAGCCCTATGATTTATTGAAAAGGAGATCATATTTTTTACTATAAAATATAACAAGAGTATGAAATGGAATGGCAGATACCACATAACTATATTTTTAACTAAGCATGGGAAATGTGGAGATTACGAGAGTTTATACTTAAACTCAATCATAAACAGGTATATACATGTAACGAAAAACGAAAAAAAAAAAAAAAATAAATAAATATATATATATATATATATATATATATATATATATATATATATATATATATATATATATACATGTAACGAAAAAGCCCTTTATTCGAGTCAAATACATTACATGAAATAGATAATCTTATAGTTGTCATTGAACATGAGAAAAAGGAATTTATATAATATATGACAGTAAGTTTGCAATTTGAAAAGCAAATATATAAAGCATTGTGCTTATCGTACTAGAACATATAAAAAGATAACTTTTATATTATTTATATATAAAAAGTTATATTTTCATGAAACATCAAAATAAAGAAACAAAATGGCATGCATAGAACAACTTTCTATAGATACAACTTTTATAGAACAAGTTTTTATAGATAGTTTCTATAGTATCTATAGATACTTTCTATAGATAGTTTCTATAGTAACTTCATATACTTTACAAAAAGGGACATCTGGTTTTAAAGTCTTCTGATACGGAAGCGAAAACTTTTACGGAAACTTATTTAAAAAAAATAGAGATAGCACTAATTTAAAGAAAGGAAGTAAATTATTGTGCTTACACTTGGTAATGTATTGTGCTTTTCTTGACTTTAAAAAGGTCATATTTTTCCCTAATTGGAGGGAAAATATGACAGATATAGCAGACGGAGGGTACATAACATCTTTCTTTTTTTTAATAAATAGAATTAAATGTATAAAGTTAGGATAGATAATTTTATATTTTCACAATACCAAAATAGTATATTTTACATATCTAAGTGAATAACTCAATTTTCTTAAAAGAAAGGCAGAAATATTTTCCGCATATTCCTATCAGACCATATACAGAGGCCTATTTTTCCTGAGGCCATATTTTTCACTTAAGAACACAATAGGGGAAGAAAATCGAAACGCTGATACTACAGAACGTCTTTTGTTTTCTAAGAGTGGCAGCGAAGAAAATATTCTAATTATGCTGAATAAAAATATTTCTTCCTTTGTTTAGAATAAAATAGATGATGTTAAGATAGGTAAATTTGTATTTGCTCAATAATGACAACTTTTTTTAAAAAATATTAATGGCAATAATTTAATTTTCTTAAAGGAAAGTAATAGAATTGATATACTTTTCAGAACACATAAAATTACTTTTTTAACGGTATACTTTTCAATAAAGAGCGCAATGGTAGACCAGCATAAAGAGACTGATAATAGGGAACTTTACTGAGAATTTTCTAAGAGTGACAGGTAAGTTCTCACAAAGAAGGAGAAGCAAAGTTGTTGTGACTTGTGCCCCTAACTCCTCCCCCTTGGAGTGAATATGCCAAACCAGGTCCAAGAGAAATGCGGATCTGGTGTGTGATGGCACCACAAATGTCGGAGTCCAACTTTAGTCCCGTGCCTCCCCACGTATGACATCTCATGTACTCATACCTTCTCTCACCCACTGACACCTTAGAAGGACATTCCAGTCTACGGAGTTAAAGTGTCCCTATCCAGCTAGACACGAAGACATTTAATGGCGTTCGGCGGAATTGGAACTGAGCTCCTTCATTCTGAATCTCAACGCGCTACAACTAGACTACGTGGAGCCCGGAAAAGCGAATGAATAATTATGCTAAATTATGCTGCATTTAAAAAAAATCATACATTTTTTTATATATTGATCTAGATAACGTTACAGTACGTAATTCATTTTGGATTTGTCCAAATATTCCAAAATAAAATTTTCTAAGAATCTTATTTTGTCTTAAAATAGAGGAAATAAAATATTATGTATATATTTATTGGAATATACACAATGTCTTATTCTTTCTAAGGTCATATTTTTCATTTAAGATCACAATAGGTGTACAAAAGGAAAAGACAGATACATCTTTTGTTTTCCAAGAGTGGCAGCTAAGTGGTCACATAGGAAGAAAAAAGTTTTCACTCACTGACAAGTGTCATGTCGTTATTAAAAAAAGTCGAATCACGCGATGAAATATTCGTGCACCGAGCACATTAATTCTTCCTCGGAGTCCAGAAAAATGGATAATGGCACGAACTTGGGAGAAAAGCCGGGATGCTTGTTCTTGATTGAAGAAAAAAATAGAAAATAAAAGTGCTTTGTGTTTATTCAATTGAAATAATTAATTTTTTTCCTCGCTACGTATAAGGTTAATAAGGGTAGTTGGATAGTTAGACTAGCTAAGACTATTTTATATGAAAATTTTTAGTTGAAAACACAAATGCTTCGTAGACCTATTTAGAAGAGCTTGAAAGAGCTATTTTAATTAAAAACTATACCAATAAACTAAGGAATATTTTTTTTTTGTAATACACAATCCTTTTATTTTGGTGTTTGTTACTAATTAAGTATTAAATAAATTAACAATAAATAATAAGTAATAATTAGTAAATATCGTATGGACGGTACAAATTATTATTTACTTTCTTAGATTGGCAGCGATGTAAAAAAATCTAATTATACCGGAGGGAAAAAAAACCTTCTGTTTAGATATAAATAGATGCTATTAAAATAGATAATTTTGTATTTGTCGCATACCAATCAATTAATCAATATATATATATATATATATATATATATATATATATATATATATATATATATATATATATATATATATATATATATATATATATATATATATATATACAATTATATGTATAAAATATTTAAGTCAATAACTTAATTGTTTTAAAAGAAGGGGAACAAAGTATTACGCAACTTCGTACCGGAGCATGCACTTCTTGCAAAGTCTCGTATTTCCT
This sequence comes from Dolomedes plantarius, assembly GCA_907164885.2. Lineage (NCBI taxonomy): Eukaryota > Metazoa > Arthropoda > Arachnida > Araneae > Dolomedidae > Dolomedes > Dolomedes plantarius. The sequence goes on from OU015502.1 coordinate 67,327,709, forward strand.
ATTTTTATATAGAACGCAATGTGAGAACGAAATTAAAAGGCAGATACTAAGGAACATCTTTTGTTTTCTAAGAGTGGCAGCTGAGAGGAGATCTAGGAAACTCGAAGGATGGTCTAATTATACTGCATTTAAAAATAAAATGCCCTTTGATAAGACTTATAAAGACAATTAAGATAGATACTTTATTTGGTATTTTCCGAAAATAACAATATATCATTTTTCAATATTTAAGACAATAACGTAACTTTCTTAAAAGAAAGAAAACAAACTTTTGAGCATATTCTTATTCGAAAATAAATTAGAATATGTAATTTTGTATTCGCCCGATAACACTAAATATTTTTTATATATTTAAGTCAAAAATTTAATTTTCTTAAAATAAAAGACGAAAAATATTATGCATATCCGCATTAGAAAATACACAATGTCTTATTTTTTCTAAGGTCACAATTTTCGTTTAAGAAAACAATAAACGAACAAAATGAATAGACAGATACATGTTTTGTTTTCCAAGAGTGGCAGCTAAGTGGTCACAAAGGACGAAAAAAGTTTTCACTCAGTGACAAGTGTCATGTCGTTATTAAAAAAAAGTCGAATCACGCGATGAAATATTCGTGCACTGAGCACATTAATTCTTCCTCGGAGTCCAGAGAAACGGATAATAGCATGATGTTGGGAGAAAAGCCGGGACGCTTGCTCTTCATATAAAAAAATAGAGAACAAGAGTGCTTTGTTTTTATTCAACAGAAATATGTTTTTTTGTTTTCTCACTCCGAATAAGATTAATAAAGATAGTTGGATAGTTAGACTAGCTTGGAATATTTCATTCGAAATTTTCAGTTGGAAAAAAATGCTTCATAGACCTATTAAGGAGAGCTTGGAATAGCTATTTTAAACACTAAATTATGCATGTAAAAGAAGAAATATTTTAAAATTTCGCAATGTGCGATTCTTTTAATTTGGTATTTGTTAGAAATAAAGTATTAAATAATTTAATAGCAAGCAATAAGTAATAATAGTTAAATCGTGTACGGGAGTACAAAATACATTTGCTTTCTGAGAGAGATAGATACAGACTATATCTAATTATATTGTATAAAAAAAAGAAAATATGTTGTTTAGTTTTAAATAGATGATATTATAATAGACAATTTTGTATTTGATCAATAATAGAAAAATAGCATTTTTTAATATTTAAGTCTATATAGAAATCTGACTTCTACCCTTTCTAGGATATACGTATATCGAAGTCACCTTCTAATAAAGTAGAAATGACATTTTTTGCACTAGACAAATAACAAGTTTATTATTCTCTTGACACATATACCGTGCAGTGCAAAAACAATACTGAGTAAAGACTGGTATAATATGTTGTAAACACTATACAAGGAAATGAAGTTTAAGTACTCACAATATATATAAAGTTAGACCAGTGATACTGCACGGTAATCCATTATTACTAACACAACAAGCTCTTTATGCCAGAGTGGCAAAAACTCGCTTAGGATTAAAGACGATCTAGCAATGAGCCACTGAAGGCAACTCGCATAAACAGCTCCAAACAAACCAGTCTCTTCCGCAATCTGCCTACGCGGTATTTATAGTAATGGTTTAGGCTGAATTTTGCAATTTTTTTTGTAGCTTGTTAGGATTTATGCAAATGCAATGATCGATTATTGTTAATAGATCATTAGGTAGACCTTACAAGTCAATAACTTAATTTTCTTAAAAGAAAGTCCGAAAGTTACACTAGCTAGGAATATTTCATTTGAAATTTTCGATGGAAAAAAATGTTGTACAAACGTATCAACAATTACTTTGAATATCTGTTTTAATACAAAATTATACATAATAATCCTTGCAGTATTATTTCAAATATGCAATATTTTACGCTAACTATTAGTCACATAATTATAAGTAAATTAACTTGAAATAATAAATGACAATTAATAAATAGTGGTATATATTGTGAGACTGAATTGGGAATTTAACTTCCAGAGGAAATAATAAAATTCGACTCATTTTCAGTTCCAAAGATTTATGTTTGTTAATATCATTAACGAAAAAGAAATTGCGTATCTTCATAATGAGCCCCTGCCTCTTCCAAGACCAAGAAATATAATCGCGCCATTAAGTATGGAAATTATGGATGGAATTCGTGCATCAAGATTAAGGAAAGATCGTAGGGGGAAGTTTGAGGAATTTATAAAATGGTTTGAAATAGAAAACCCATAACATGCAATGCATGATAAGTTTAATTTCAACAAGTTTTGTATATTGAAATTATAGGTATAATTTGTTATATATATGTATTTCTGCGTTAATAGCTGTTGCTTGACATTTATAGAAATATGAGTTAATGTAGGTGTCCCAAATATCACCTACTCTAATTTCTTTCGACATTTCATCCACTTTTTAGTTTCTGATTAGGCTGGAAACTCACAGAACATCCCTAAGAACTATTTAATTTGGTATCCTGAGATCAACCAGCTCCAAAAACAAGTGCCAGTTTAAGTTATGTAGCTAAATTGGAAAAAGTGAAATTTCCAGTGAACTCCAGAGCGGTTCCTAATATCGCCTACCTCTGTTCCTCTTACCGCCTACCAGGCGAAATTAGGAGCACATGTTAAAGGAAGTTGCTAGCAAAGTCTCTGTTAAATGCACTTCCAATTGGTATAAACAAAATTAGAATTTGGATGAACCTACCTGTTCATTCACTGGATTCTGATTCTTTGGAGCCAAAGTTTAGGAAGACAACAGCCAAACCAACTTCAGACGCCATATAGTTTATGTTGTCAGTGATAAGAGCGTTGTCGCTATCGCCGTTGTTAGTACAAACCCAGAAATAAGAAGTTAATGCATTTTCTCATACATAGCGCGAATCATACTTTAGAAACACGAATAGGCGATATTAGGTGCAGTGGCGATATTTGGGACACTCACCCTACTCAAGAAAGTTTGTCGCTTTCATACAGTTACCAAATTTTCCTTCAGTTTCTGAATAACAAATGTTGTTCTAATTTATGAAGCTCAATGCTTATTGTACTTATATATATTAACGTGTTTATATATATAGCAGAAACACAATGATTAAAAAATATGGTAACAATCGTATCTAGATGCTTAGCTTTTCAGTCTTTGCATCTAATTTATCCACTTTAACTAATTTTCACAGGCACTCAAACTGAACAGGCAAGTGGACCTCATAGTAATCAGAAAATTTCAACTTCTATCATAAACTCTTTTTACGCACGTTCGGTTTCTTCTGGATGCTGAATATCAGAAAAATGTAGGGTGATTCAAAATGAATATAGTGATTACTAACGGCTATAACTCTCTAATCGATAAATATAGATCGATAAAATGTACACAGAATGCATAAGGAAGTTGAAAATTTCGTTAGTTGTGGCGCAAATGCAATGAATGGGAACCCTGCGCATGCGCGACTTCAGACTACACAGAAACGGGCAGATATCCGTTTCATTGCGGCCGTATCATAAGTGAAAATGGCGGATCCTGTACAGAAGGCATTCTGTGTGTTGGAATTTAACAATTGTCTTTCTGTCATCACAGTGCAAAGAAGATTTTGTCAGCTGTACAGTCAGGCACTTCCAAATACCAACAACATGCGCAGATGGCATCATATGTTTGACCGAAATGGATGTTTGTGCTAAGCAAAAAGTACCGGACAGCGACGTGTACCAGCACAAATTGAAAGAATTCGCCTCAGGTATAAACGAAGCCCACAGAAATCGACTTGCAAAGCCCGTAGGGAGTTGCAAATACCACAAACAATGGTTTGGCGTGTTCTCAGAAAGAGTCTGAAAATGAAACCGTACGTAATTAAACTTATGCATGAATTGAAACAGAAAGACTAAGTCAAGCGTATAAATTATGCTACGTTAATGGTGAAGCCATGGAGGATGAAACATTTGTTGAACGTCTCCTTTTTAGCGATGAAGCAACCTTCCACGTAAATGGCAGGGTTAACCTGCACAACGCTCGAATAGGGGGTACGGAGAAGACTTGCAGTGTAATTGAATATCTCCAAAAGCGTTTGCTCGGTCGAACTGGAGATGTCGACGATGCGTTCTACTCTTGGCCACCTAGATCTGCGGACTTGACACCCTGCGATTTCTCTCTATGGGGTTATGGGAAAGACCTTGTGTATGTACCTCCTTTGCCGAGAACAATTCCAGAACTCAAAATACGCGTTTCTAATGCGCTTGCGTTGGTGACTCTATATATGCTTCAGAATGTATGGCGTGAAATGGACTACCGCGTAAATGTTGTCCGTGTGACCAAAGGGAGTCACGTAGAACATTTATAAAGTATGCAAATGCAAATTTGAACTTCCTTTTACAATATGTATAATTCTTATTTTATATTAAATAGTTATACCCGTTTGAAATCGCTATATTTATTTTGAATCAAACTGTAATTGTTTAATTTTAATGAAGCAACTTCATAGCAAATCGTGTTCATGGCGAAACTGTTATGGCTCCTTGTTAGAAATCTTGTCGGCGGGGTCAATAACTTTTTTCAGATTGACTTCTTTCATAAAAAATAATAAATATTATTGTTCAATAGTATAGTAGAATCCCGTCGGAGTTCATAGTTGATACTTTTGAAAATGACAAAATCATGTCAAATAACAAACGCAAACTTCAGATGATTAAAACAAAAAAATTACAAACTTATTCAAGAACCTCCATTTTGATGCCTCAGCCTTCTCTTTATATTCAGCGGTTCTCTCAAGATAGGTCTTTAAGAAAAAAAAGGAAAAAAAAACTTATAGAAATACAGAGGCTGTTCACACATTTTTTAGACGATTTTGGTAAGCTGTAATAAAAAATCGTTTGCTGCATAAAAAAATAATTGCAATTGTACTATGTTTTTAAAAGTCAAAATTATCGTCTGCGGCTTGAAAGTTTTGTTTTTATTCAAAATGGCGTTTTTAACAAAGCAGTGGTTCGAAGGCTACATTTATGCTCTTTCCGAAGAGAAATATGCATACTCCGTTATCCAAAAACGATGTGAGAGTCATGGTTTTGTGATATCTAAAGCGTCGATAGGTAATATCGTCAACAAGAAAGGTAAAAAACGTCAAATTGGAGCCTCAAGTGGGACAAAAATTCCAAACAAGTATCCAAGGAAAAAAACGGACATCTTCGACTAATGCAAAGGTACGTTGTTTAATGTTAAAATAAAATCCCCCTAGTCAAAGGACAGTTGCAAAATCATTAAAATGTTCGGTGTCCACTGTAAACAAAATGATAAACGTTGATTTAAATCTTAAGAAAGCGAAAAAACGCAATGTGCATCGTCTTCTTCCAAATCATATCGCTGAACGCAGGACACGCTGCAGAATTCTATATGAGAAACACTTATCCAAAGAAAAATGGAAAACAATTGTCACAATAGATGAATCATGGGTGTATTTAAATGATTGCAACAAAAAAGAGCCGTTTATTATCATAAAAGGGGAGAAAAAAATTTAAGTACATGGTTCAAAGAATCGAAAAAAAGTTTTTCTAAGTGATTCATGATTGTTGCTGGTTTTTCTTATAATGGCAAGTTAAAAATAAAGAGAGTGGAAAAAATGTCAAGATTAACTCCACATACTATCAGGAACATTTTTTATCGCCAATTTTTCTGAATGAAATACCATCGCTTTACCCACAGTGCCATCAATCTGTGAGACTCCATCAGGACAACGCTAGCAGTCACACATCAAAATACACTGTAAATTTCCTAAAACATCTACACGGTAGCATCTACACGGTAGGACCTCTATTCAAAAACCCCAATCATGTTTTTACGTTCAGTCGTTCTCTCAAAATAGCTCTATAAGTAAAACAAAACTTATAGAAATATTATATACAGGTATGCTATCCTTTAATTAAGAGACTAATTAGAAGGCTTCCCATATTATCTTTGTATAAATATGTCCTATGCAATTAAATAGTGTACGTAGAATTGAATAAATAAAATTTAAATTTAAAAAGTCATACTGAAGAAAAATACCATTCATAAAATGTTATCCGGGGGGAAAGAAAATAGATACTAGTCAAAACAAATTATTTATCCATACAATAAGAACAATGTGCACCTATGCGGATATTGCCAGTGAAGAAACTTAGTAATTTATTCACAGAATGGCAATAAAAGAAAATAAGTTTAACATTTAAAAGTTCAGTGTCATATTTAACTTGGAAAAAAAAGTGAGCGCACGACATCTAGCAGAAGAAAAATATTTTATGATGTTTATACTTCAACTGTGAAATAAACAATATAATGTGAAACTTTAAATTAACATTTCGTCAGAAGTGGAGATAGTAATCTTTTAAATAGTATCTCATTTTTTTATTTTGTTTATGTATGAAGGTAAAAAATGGATCGTCAGAAAAAATCCGCTTCTAGAAATAATATATATATATATATATATATATATATATATATATATATATATATATATATATATAGATAGATAGATATATTGTGAAAGCTTAATTATGTGCTATAATGTTAACAAGATATATCATAAACAGAATCCTGAACAGAGTACTATACAAAATCGTATAAAGGCTTTATATCGCCATGCAGGGTATGAAATTAAAAACATTAAATTCCCTTATTTAGTATTAATCCCTAAATTTCTTAAGTCTCCAGTTAAATTTAGAACTGTTACTGTAGGATGCAATACTTACTTAACTCAGGCAAATAATAAACTTTTAAATCTTCTAAAAATAGCTTATAAAGGGTTAATTTCGGAAGGTAGTTATCTCATAAATAATACCTATGAGGTAGTAAAACAACTAAAAGGTAAAGGTGGTATGACTGGATTAAAAGGTAATGATTTTACAGACCTGTTTAACTCTATTGACTTGAAGGACCTATACAATATTATACTTAGTTTATACGAACAGTATGATTTACAATCTTGTATTACCAGAAGTAAATACCGTTCACATCTGGACCTACTCCTGTACGAAACTATACTATATGACGGAAATTGTTACTATAAACAAATTAAAGGTATTTCTATGGGAGGTGGATGTTCATCTGCATTAGCAGACATCTACCTTCATTTCTATGAACGAGGTGTCATGATATTAAATGATCTACTGTACTTCAGATATGTAGATGATATACTGGTTTGTTTTAACAATAATTTAACATCTTTAGAAATGAATTTTTATCGAGACAATCTTAATTTGGTAGAAACTGAAATAGACAATGAAGGCAATTATTTGGTATTAGACCACCGGGAGTGTTTTCCGGAAATAAAACATATTTAACCAGGGATGGGGGGGGGGGGTCACAACTCCCTCCAGTCATCAACTATAACACCTCCATTTCCTTTCTGATTTAGTACCTTTCTATTTTACCGTATTGATATCTGGGTTTACTGTATTATTATGTCACAACATCCCCTATAGTTTGTTATTTTTCAGCTATCTAATATTATGTAATACAAATTTGTGAGCAGGTTAGCGCCTAAATTTTATTTACGCTTTCTTAATTAGCTTTTTACCAGAATTATTAAATTTTTCTATTTACATTTGTGAGCCATATATATATATATATATATATGTATATATATATATATATATATATATGTATATATATATATATATATATATATATATATATATATATATATATATATATATATATATATATATATATATATATATATATATATATATATATATATATATATATATATATATATATATACTTTGCAAGGACTCATAATAATCAGTTCTTTCTGGTAGTATTTAATTTTCATCCTCCTAAATCGGTTTACGTAATTATTCAATTGGATTAAAAGAATCACCTTAAAATCACACATCTGATTCCCAAATTTATCAGTTAACGGTGTGCAGGATAACTTTAGTCGGTAAATGTTATCCATTTGTGTCTAGCTTCTAAGAGTAACATTTAGGTGGTGAAAATTACAAATTAAAAGAAATGTAAATTAATTTAAATAGAAATTTTAGTATATATTTCTGTCATTAGAAATTATTTTCTTCGGCGAGTTACATTCCCTAAAAAAGTCAGAGGAACCCTCACATGTTGTAAATAATTAACCGTGCCATTAGATGAAACTTGCAGAAAAAAAAGAAATCTCTACTGACAATGCTAGGTAGTCATTGTCACGATAGCTGAAGAAAAGAAAGTATAGCATCATTCTTCCTCTTACGTCGTCATCCGTTTACTACCTCACTGATTACTCCGGTGCTATATTTCCAGCTTAGTATCTATTCCCTAGAGGAAACAGTTAGCGTTATAGGAGATAGCTAATGCTACGACTCATCTGTATAGGTATACCCAAATGTTTGCTAAAAAGCATAGAGTTTATTATATACATTTAATTTAGAAATATATACATAGATATCTATGAATATACATCTCTCTCTCTCTTTATATATATATATATATATATATATATATATATATATATATATATATATATATATATATATATATATATATATATATATACTGCTCAAAAAATTAGGGGAGCATGCAAAGCAGTTACGAAAACCTTGCGAGACAGCCACGTATTGGCATAAAATGGATAGTACACGCGTATCAATGCGCAATACAGAAAACAAAAGACATAAACAAATTTGTAATTAAGCTTTAATTGTTTGAAAATATGGAAAAAACATGAAAAGATGATTTAGGGCGACAATTTGGTTACATGTAAACGATAAAAAAAGTATTGTTTAGAAATGATGGAAGATTTTTAATATGGCGTGTGGTCTCCTCGAACAGCTAAGACTGCTGCACACCTGTTTTCCATGGATGCGATGATGTTATCGATAAGAGTTTGGGGAATACTGTTCCACTCCTCAAGAAGTGCAATCTCCAAGTCTCGGAGAGTAAAAGGAGGGCTTGGTCTCGCAGCAATGCGTTGTCCGAGCATATCCCAAACATGCTCGATTGGATTCAGGTCAGGAGAGCACACTGGACATTCCATACGCTGTATTGTTTCAGCTTCAAGCATGTTCTCCACAAGACGAGCTGTATGCGGTCTGGCATTATCATGCTGGAAAACAAAGGAATCTCCAATGGCTGCAGCGTAAGGTATGACATGAGGTCTCAGTATCTCGCCTGCATACCTTCGGACCGTTAAAGTACCATTCCGAATGATATGCAGGTCCGTACGTCCACGTATGCTGATTCCACCCCATACCATAAAACCAGCTCGTCTGTATTGTGACCTTTCATGAACGAATGTGGGGTTATTTCGAGTGCCCCTTTTCCTCCATACCAAAACACGTCGGGTGTCACACTCCAGACTGAATCGGGACTCGTCTGTATACAGCACTTAAATCCAATCATGTTGCTCCCTATCTCGATGGTCAGCAGCCCATCGTCTTCGGGCCGCACGGTGGCGTGAGGTGAACGGAATGCAGACCATTGGCCTACGTGCATAGATACCTCCCTGATGAAGCCTATTACGTACTGTTTGGCTGGACACCCTTCGTCCTGTTGCCAACAGCAACTGTCTTTGCAGCTGAGTAGCATTGTCTCTTCTGTTTCGACGAGCCGTTAACAGTATATACCGGTCATCAGTTGCTGTAGTGGCTTGTGGCCGACCTTGCCGTGGTCGACGTCTAACATTCCCTGTTTCTTGGAATCGATTCCACAGCCTTGCAACGACACTTCTGGCGACTTCAACAGCGTCCTCGACACTACGTTGTGTTTGCCCGGATTCAATTCTGCCTATAATACGTCATGCCATGGATTCCGGTAAATCACGTTATTGAAACATTTACAAGTCAGCTTTTCTGGAAAAGAATAACTGAGCAAACGAATTTCACAGTTAAGGCAGTGAAACAGACGTTTCTGCAACATCCCAATTTCCGCCCTTATGTTCTTTTTATGGTTTTTGACGTTATGAACTTTGATTTGCATATTAAGTTTTCTTCTTCTGTTTCCTGCTATGCTTCAAATTATCGATGATTTATTTTATGTTACTTATCGGTGTAAGTATGTAAGTATTTGCGTAATTTCGTTAAAACCATGTGCTCCCCTAATTATTTTGAGCAGTATATATATATATATATATATATATATATATATATATATATATATATATATATATATATATATATATATATATATTTACATCGTTATCCTGGCCAATTTTATGGAACGAAACAAGATGTAAGAATAAAAATGTCTTCTATCAACTGGTGACATCCTGAACCCATCTTAAATTAAATAACACATACTGTCAATTATTGTAATGTAAAGTTAACAGAATATATGCGTCAATTAAAAATGCACACACAGTTAGAGCATTGGGAAACAATCTCTGTGTGAGTTTAATAAAAAGTGCAAAACAAAAAAAAAAACGAAAATAAAGACCTTTTTCCTCTAAATCACTTTTTGTAATGTGAGGAAAAGAATAGAAAGTATTGTATTCGTCCATTGCAAGGGATTTTAACAAAAGAAAATATCTGACAAATTTATAAGGATTTGCTTTTAAGATTGTGGCTTTGTTTTACTGAACTTTTTTCAAGATTACTATTGTTGAGTAACCCAAAGAGAAAAGATTAAAACGGGATTTTTGAATAAAAGCTAATTCTGTAACTGAACAAAAAATTTTTTTTTCTCAATAACTGTTAAATCATGATGAAACACAGTAAGTGGTCTAGATATAAATGTCCAAAATTCGCAGCTCATTTCCTTGGATAAATTTCCCAATAGTATCTAAATGTTAAGAGTTGTTTAGTCCATGTTATGGAGAACATAAAGAGTTTTCTGTCAATTATTTCAAATGTAGCCCTTAATCAAACTTCTAAATTTAAAGGTGAACAACTTTAAAAATACTGTTTGATTTTAAGAACACACACACAGATATATATATATATATATATATATATATATATATATATATATATATATATATATATAATATTAAAAAACTAGTAGTTTTTCAATTCAATACTCTTGAACAGTAAAAAACTATTAATTTTTCAATTTAGTAGTCAAAATTACATACCCTTTTTAAACTCTTAAATTATCTAATTTCCCTTGGGCATTAGTTTTAAATTCCAAAATATATTTCCAAATTCCAGTATTTTCGTTCCATTAAAACTTATGTAAAAATCCCGTAGTATTAGTCTTATATATATATATATATATATATATATATATATAAATTAATTTATTCTAATCTATTTTTAGATTCTTGATAATTTTTAACACGTACTGGTATAATAATATAATAAAAAACCTCTTGCCGTCAAGATAAAATCCTATATTCTGTCGTAGATATTTTATCGATCTTTAGAGAAGGAAATATTTCAAGTGCTTCGCTCATTTTTCATAACTTCATGCTGTCTTTTACTCATACTATATTTGTTTATAGTTGCATATTTTTAGATTCAAAACACTACGAAATATTCTGTCAGGCAGATGGCACCGAAAGATAGAAAAGAAATGACAAAGCCGAAAGTGGAAAAGGGGACCCGTAGCTGATAAAAATGTGTTTCTAAGTTGGCAGCGTTTCAAGATCGTGTTAAAGCCGGGATGAAAAATTGACCCGCCACTCGATGAATTTTTAAAATTTTAGATTGCTAGAAAGAGAGCAAAAAAAAATGACTCACTCAGAGTTTAGTTGCATATTTTTACAATACTAGAGCAATGAAAACTAAGATTTTGCCCAACGATTAATTTTCCCTGTTACATTTTAAAATTTAGTAAACATACTGAAAAAAAGTTGTTATTTTCAGCCATTATTTATTAATGGGAACTTTGGGAAATATATTAATGTTGGAAAGATAAGATACAAATTGATTATAATAGTTATAAAATGAATAATTCAATATTATATCTGCTATAACTAGCGTTAGTTTAGCTTTATGTTTTTAAATTTCCTTTCTAAAAGTGCAATATTTCCTACACTTTCAGAAAATGATGACTCGCAGTGGAAAATTTCTATTTTGTTGTTGTTATTACTAATGCTCTCTAGCTGGAAGTTCTAGCCCAGGTCTATTTATGCTTCGGGCTTAGTGCGGCTCCAGGAAAGTAGCAACATAAGGGTTGGCGTCTGACTTGGATGGGTGCCACTACAATTTTGATTGACCACTCCCAGGTGCGACATCTGGGGGTATCGTACCATCCTTTCCCACTGATCTCATAGAAGGATATTCTGGTCTAAGTATTTAACGTTGCCATATCCGGCCGAGAGACGAGGAAAAGCTTTATAAAAATGCAAATGCAATATATAGTAATATTATTTTGAAATAGTGTAATCTCTTCTGCTTATTTTAGCATGAAGGCAGTGGTTGGAGCGAAAGAAATAACAGCTTCTATTTGTCTGTAGTATATGATTATAACACTGAATTTGAACACTGGCTTTTAAACAAAGAGCTTACAAACACAGTTCAAACACAACAAAAATAATAACAAGTGTTGTTCGTAGGGTACTATCATCATTATAAGTATTTTTATTATATAATAAATTTTCTCTAATTAATATATATATATATATATATATATATATATATATATATATATATATATATATATATATATATATATATATATATATATATATATATGGAGGATTTAGAGATCTAGTCCGAGGTTTAGGATTTTAGAGGAGCTTTTCTTTGGTTTTTTATATGTATTCCAAAAATGAAAAGATATTTTAAAATTTCTATAAATTCAATATACCTATTACCACCATAAATTTTTCTGGTTAGGTGGACGTAACATGGACTTCATAATATTTAATATTTTGATAATAATGGGATATAAATCCATGGAAATAATTAGGAAAAATTTCTTTCATGATTTAACGGTTATTGAGAAAAAAAAGGTTTTTTTATTTACTCAAGAAATAGTACTCAGGTCAGTTAATTTCTTATCTCTTTAAACTTTTGTAAATAATATTACTTTACTCAAAAAACATTTGTATGAAACGTTACTTCCTAGACCTAAGACCACTCATTTCCCAATTACCTAGAAGATACAGGTAAAGCTGAAACCGAAATCAAGCAAAAATACGAATATCTAAAGGTTTTTGATATCTACACCCTTGTAGAAAACAATGGATTAACTTCTTCATTCCCTAAAGTTGGAATAGTTCAGGGGATTTACATGTGCTAGATTATAATTGTGACTCGATTTATGCAATTGGAGAAAGGAATTTCTCCAAGATGAAACAATTGAAGAATGCATGCTGATCAACAATGACACATGAAAGACTGAACAGACTTGCTCATATGGCAACTGAAAAGGATATTATAAATGACTTATAAATTATCGATGTTTTAGGGAAATTCTTATCCAAGATATTACGCAAAGCAAATGTTTAAATTTTAAATGTTGTAAACTTTGTAAGAAAAAAAAATCCGTTTTGTCTTTAACTTCTTTTTTGCATTTTGAAAATTCAGAGTGATGCAAAAGTCGTCTCTTGGGTGACCAAGGACGTAGAAATGGTTTGAGCCAACAAAAAATAATAACTCATTTACCAATGAACCACTCATTTTCCAATTTAACAAGTAACCAGTAAACGTTATGTGTGTCCCTAAGTTTCTTTCATAAATTTTAATGGTCAAATGTTATTATGGTTCAATGATATAAAAGGAAATCAATAAACTTTCATCAGCATTTTAGTCTTATATGATTTATATAAGAAAAAATGTGTTATTCAAACGTCTTACTTAAATATTAAAGCATTGAAATTTGTCTAAATATATATTTTTTGAGCGTTATTTCAAAACAAGCCCTATTAGGCCCTGAAAACACATTTTAAGTAAAGCTACAAGAAACGTTATCTTATAGAACTAAAAGCCTTTTTCAACAATCTTTTTTCGTTTTAACAAGTAACTATTAAACGCTATGCGTGTCATAAAGTTCCTTTCATAAACTCCAATGGTCAAACGTTATGGTATTTCAATGGTATTAGAAGAAATCAATAAACTCGTATCTGCATTTCAGTCTCATGAGATTTGAATAAGACAATATGTGTTATTCAAACGTCTTATTCAAATTTTACAGAAAAGGCATTTATCTAAATTGTTATATCTTAAGAGTTATTTCAAAACAAGCCCTATTATCACCCGAAAACACATTCGAAGTAAATTCTTATACTTCAACAGACTGCAATTTTCTGCTTCGAAAGCCGCGATCACTCAAAAAGCAGTTACATGAAACGTCTTCTTACAGGAAATCCATAAATCAATACACTGACATATAGAGACCATCGAAATAATAAAAAAAGAGGACAGAAGGGTTATTTAGAAATCGATTTTTCTTTAATTATTGAATACAGAAAAAAAAATTCGGCGCACTTTCTACAGAGAATGAAAAAAATAAATGAGAAATTTTGCAAAATTTGTTTTGATGACATTTTGGGCATTCTTTATGTCGTAGGTGCTTCATCGAAGCGCAGTTTTGCATTAATTCTCGAAAGACTGGAATTAGGTTATTCGACTTGGTATTTACATATAAAAGAGGAAGTTTAACGAAGGTTTTGACTTTTATTTTGACGAAAGTATGTTTCCATCGGTATCATCTTTTTTGCAGGTGTTCACTGAAGTTCAGTTTTGTATTAATCATCAAAATATTTTAATTAGGTTATTCGGCTTAGTATTTGCATCTAAAAAAGGAAGTATGATGAAGGTTTTTACTTTTATTTTTTCGAAAGTATGCTTCTGCAAGCATCACTTTTGTGCTTCATCAGTTTTGCACCCACCCTCAAAAGACTAGAGTTGGGTTATTCTGCATTTTATTTACATTTAAAGAGAGACGTGTAATGAAGGTTTTTTCACTTTTATTTTTTAAATGTATTTTTCCATCATTATCTCTTTTGTGCTCTATACAAGTACAGTTTTGCATTCATCCTCAAAACACTAGAATTCGGTTATTCGGCTTCGTATGTAAATTTTAAAAAGGGAACATAATGAAAGTTTTTACTTTTATTTTGATGAAAGTATACTTCCATAAGCATCCCTTTTTTTAAGGCGATTCATTTTAGTTCAATTTTGCATTAATCTTCAAAAAACGGGATTTAGATTACTCTGATTTGTACTTACACGTAAAGTTAGAAGTGTAAGGATGGTTTTTTTATTTTTATTTTTTCGAAAGGATGTTTCCATCATTATCTTTTTTGTGCTCTATTCAAGTACAGTTTTGTATTTATCCTCAAAAGACAAGAATTCCGTTATTCAGCTTTGCATGTACATTCAAAAGAGGGGAACATAATGAAGGTTTTTACTTTTATTTTGAAGAAAGTTTGCTTCTATCAGCATCACTTTTTTTAAGCCGATTCATTTTAGTTCAATTTTGCATTAATCTTCAAAAAACGGGATTTAGATTATCCTGATTTGTACTTACACGTAAAGTTGGAAGTGTAAGGATTGTTTTTTATTTTTATTTTTTCGAAAGCATGTTTCCATCATTATCTCTATTGTGCTCTATTCAAGTACAGTTTTGCATTTATCCTCAAAAGATAAGAATTCCGTTATTCATCTTTGCATGTACATTCAAAAGAGGGGAACATGGAGGTTTTTACTTTTATTTGGATGAAAGTTTGCTTCCATAATTATCACTTTTTTTTAAGGTGATTCGTTTTAGTTCAATTTTCCATTAATCCTCAAAAAACAGGATTTAGATTACTCTGACTTGTACTTACATGTAAAGTTGGAAATGTAAGGAAGGTTTTTTTTATTACTTTTATTTTTCCGAAAGTATGCTTTCGCTAGAATATCTTTTGATCTCTTACAGTTCTGCTTTCATCCTCAAAAGACATAAATTAAGTTATTCGGATTTGTATTTACATTTAAACGAGGAAATGTAATGAAGGTTTTTACTTTATGTTTCCGAAAGTATGTTTCTTAAAAATAAAGTTGATGAAAAGATAGCCAGGCATCAGTTTTGTACTCCGTTCGAGTACAGTTTTGCACGCATCCTTAAAAGAGAGAAATTAGGTTATTCAACTTTGTATTTTCATTTAAAGGAGGAATTCGATTTAAGGTTTTTACTTTAATCTTTTCGAAAGTATGTGAATGTCAACATACCTTTTGTGCTTTATTGAAGTACAGTTTTATATTAATCTTCAAAAGACAGGAAATGTGTTATCTGGATTTATATTTACATGTAAAGGAAGAAAGGTAATAAAGTTTTTTTCTTTTTTTAATTTTAGAGTTTGTTTCCGTTAGAATCAGTTTTGTGAAAAATTCTCTAACAGCATTTATCGAAGCATTTATCTTGGGTAATGTGTAATTTTAGATGAGGTTTCTATTTCAGAAATACCGCACACTCTCTCAGACATTCTATTTTCAGGGACTTTGGAATCATTATCAATAAAGAGACTAATATTATTATATAATTAATTTTTTTACTATGTAAACATTACGGATGCAGGGACACTTTGTAAAAGGAACAGTCAAATATTTTCCTTTTTTGTTATACATGAGTTTCCTTTTGAAGCATAAACAAAAAGAAACAAAATAATGCAGGGCATCTTAATATATTCAAAAATGTCATGTGATACTTAACTACCCCTCAAATCAAAAAAGAAAAATATAAAACCGACGTATAGCTTTCCATATTTTGAAATAACTAGCAAAATCTAAATTACGAGAAAAATATAAATTCTCGTAATAAGATAAGTGCAATCCATTTTTAAAAGCAGTGAGCCAGTGATCTGAACGTCTCTGGTTCGATGCCGGTTTCTGACAAATCCACTTCTGTGTACACTAATGGCGCCGGGTGCACGAAAAATCTGTCGTGGCTGTAATGTCCTCCAAATTCTAAAATTGACCTCTGGAGGTGAGGAGTCAAGTGTTCCGGTATCGTCACTTGACTCTGCTCAAAATTACGGGACCAAATCGGACTCCAACCGTAGTGGTGCTATTAAAAACTGGAGTCGCAATACTTTTCCCAATAGCCGTAATGGACTTGAACTGACAATATAATGTCGATCAAGAAGCATCAGTCACAACACACACACAACACAAATTATATCTTAAATAAGATGTTAATGTAAGACTAGGCACATCAGTGCCCATTGAATTTTAAATTAGAATTTTTTGGATCGAAATTTTCATACTGTGAGCCAATGAATCCATTTAACCTGAATATAGTTAACCATGTATTAATTCAGGTTAAATTAATACAGTAATGCAAGTCGAGTATGAGGGCCTTTTGAATGCAAAACACAGAAATTATATGAATACCAATGAGTTTACTGGCAATCTCCAGTCTGATACTTATTTTATAAATTCCAAAACGGTATTCAATGTAAACCTGGTAAAATACTGCATTATTGTATTCTGTCATAATTTATATTCGACAATTAATTTCGAAAATACATACTCATTAGCTGCATCACATTCAATCTACTAATAATATTAAATTAGTATTCTTAAACTACAAAATTTTAAAATTAGGAAGTGTATATTTATATACACTGGTGTAAGAAATTAAGAGAATTTGCATATTTGGTCGATTATCTCTAGAACTACTGTACCGATTTTAATGAACTTTGATATGTACATACATTGATACAGTACAAAACAAATAACCAATTCAATAATTCTAATACACACGCATGATCGTGGTAGTTTACAATCACATATACATGTAAACATTATTATCGGCACATTTTTATATGTAGTTAATTCTAATATGGCAATTTATAAGTATACCATTTATATTAAATCCCTGACATTTTCATTTTCAGTTAACACGCACACACTCGAATATATATATATATATATATATATATATATATATATATATATATATATATATATTTGCATCTCATTGTCCGAATAGTTAAACCTAAAAAAGAATACATCACTTTGTGTGACAATTTTTTCCGGTCAAATTTAAAGAGAAAATAAATTTTAATTATTCGTATTTTTTTTGTTAAAACAGAAAATTGAGTGACGTGCAAAATATTTAAAGATTCCTCGGAAAACACCAGGTACTAGGCTAAATTAGAAAACACAATTTTGAATTCTGTTTGAAATTCGGGAGTAAGAGATTTGAGTGAGCCTTCACGAAACGAAACATTTTCCGAAAAGAGAACGCAGTTTAATGCAAAATGTGTGAATCTCTATAATGCCAGGATATTCCGAAGCGTAAACAATCAGCTTTACGTTCCAGAAGAGATCGTGATCGGAAGCTATATTGCTGCTTAGGACCCAAACTTTCCCAAATCTGAAGTCCTCTCACGTACGCAGTATATATGGTTACTTGTTGAACAATCTATTTTTCGCGATTGTGCTAATTCACTCCTTATCTTAACTAGTTTTTGGTTAAAATCTGCCTTTACCGAAAATGAAAATGCATTGTCCAATGCGTGATAAACTTTGTAAACTTAGGGATCTTAAGTTTAGGAAATGAAATCATGGGTAAGATATTTTATTCCCGTAACAAAGTGCTGCACATATAAATTTAAGAATATTTTGAATGGCTTAAATATAAAATGTAGGACTGAACTTGTTACTTAAATTTTGATGGCATAGGCATTTTAAATGCTTCTAATAAAACAATTTCATATATATATATATATATATATATATATATATATATATATATATATATATATATATATATATCATATATACACTCTTTATCAAAAATTATGGAAAAATCACAAAAAGAGGGATAACACGTTCAAAACTAGGCCAATCTGTTTAAAATATGAATATGCTGTAACGTAAAAGGTGCTGAACAATACTACATTATGCAAAAAGTTGCGCTGCAGTCGGGATACGTCATATATGAGGAGCATAAAAGTGCATGTCTCAGAGCAAGGTGACAATTGTCGCTGCGAGACTGAGATTAGACATCTGGCGTAGCGAAATTGTAACAAAGACCTCCAGGAATCATTTGACCAAAGAACTGCGATGGCGAGCTATTGGGAGACTAGAGGCAGGACAAAGTCAGACAGAAGTGGCCAGATGGATAAATGTGAGTCCGTCTGTGTTTCATAAACTTTGGCAACAATTTCTAACCACAGATACGGCATCCAGGAAGTTCAGCTAAGGTCGGCCATTTGCTACGACGAGTGCCGATGACCGATATTTGTCATAATGCACACGGAGGAATAGAACCGCAACTCCATCTGCAAGCTCCGTCTGCAGATCATCCCTAGCTGCAAGCTCTGGAAGGTTGGTAGGAACGTCAACCGTGCGTAGAAGGCTTCACGAAGGTGGTCTTTTTGTGACGCGACCAGCCATTTGCGCCCCGCTCAAGTCACGCCATAGGCGGGAACGTTTGCAGTGGGCACGTCAACATGTCCATTGGAAGCGTGATCAATGGAGGGCTGTTCTCTTTACGGATGAGTCCAGGTTTAGTCTCCAAAGCGATAGTAGACGTATTTTGATTTGGAGAGAACTCGTTTTCATCTATCACACATCCGTGAGAGATGCATACGGATCAGGCAGTGGCAGTGTTTTGGGTGGCATCTCTTTGGGTGGACGCACAGACCTCCATGTCTTTCCCCGTGGAAATGTAAATGCTCACACCTATAGAGATGACATCCTTGATTCTTATGTGCGCTTTTTTTCCGGGGCAATAGGTGATGCTTTCGTGCTACAGGATGACAACGCGAGACTGCACAGGGTTCGCATCGTGCTTACCATCATTGGCTTTAACATTTCAGACGTTTTAGATGATTCTTTTTGGACAATCAATTATTTAAATTATCATATAATCATTTTTTTTAATACTTCTATTACCAATCGAATTTCTACATAGTATACCATGATATTTACTTATTTAAAATATTCCATTCAAGAAATATTTCTTGATGAAAGAAACGCGAATAAAAAATGTTTCTAAAGTATAACTTTCGGAAATTTTATGATAAGCACTTCGTGAAAAATGTGCAAAAGCCAATGATAAAATCCCTTTTTGGTCCTGTCTAATGTGATAAATATGAAAGGAACTAAAACGCAAAAACGATATCACTCATTCAAACTCACATACAAAATAAGAATTCCCAAATATGCCTTTCTTATTTTGTATATGAAAGTGAATGCTACCCGATACTCGGCGCCTATTTAAATAAAATACTTCGCGTTTTACTTGAGATTTTGGTCTTATATTTTCGCCGCCGAAAAAGGAAATCAATAAGGTATTGAATGATTTAAAAATAGAAATTTTTAGTTATTCGCCTTTCTTTAGCTGCGTTGATGAAATTCATTTGGTTGTAAGCAGACGAAAAATATTACTTGGTATATTCTTTAAGCTACAAAGCATTTTATGTGATCATATAAATTATGTATTGAAGAACACGAGAAGAATTGTAACGGAAATTTTTAAGCTATTCTTTTGTGTATGACTTTAGAGATAAAAATACAGAAAATTGAGTCATTGAGTATAACGCGAGAGTATAATTATTTCGTAGTAAAATGTTATAATATCCCTGCACGCAGCCGATATTAAACTCTGTTTTTTTAACTTTCTTATTTTGGGTCTCAATTAAGGTTATCGGTAAAAAGAAAAAGAAATAAATTATAATTTTAATGTTAACAGCCACTCTATAATCCTTTAAAATACACACAGACACAAACACACACACATAAATAAGAACACACACACACATACAAACAAACAAACAAACACACACACACACACATATATATATATATATATATATATATAATCGTATGTGTGTGTGTGTGTGTGTCAGTGTCAAATCTAGAAAAGGCCCAATTGACGTAATTAAAACCTTTCGAGAACTTCCAGTAATTTTCAGACATTCGGGGTTTTAATAAAAGAGAATGATTCCCTTGGCCCGTTTTGCGTAACGCGCGAAAAAGAACAAAACATTCAGGGATAAGTTTTATAGTGATAGGACGGGCGTTTTCGCACTGGAGGGGATCAGTCGAATTGGCGGACGTGACTATTTAGTTAAAATTTTAACAAACGACACGACATCGATATGGAGTTCCTGTAATCTCTGAGTCTTCATTTTTATGTATTTAGACCGCACAGTGGACTTATCTACGATTATTCTGCAGCTACGTCCGAGTCGTGCCATATATATATATATATATATATATATATATATATATATATATATATATATATATCTTTATATATAAAAGGCAAAGTCTGTGTGTGTGTGACCGAGTTTTTGTCTGCTCGCGGCGCAGCGCAAAGACGGTAGGTCGGACAGTCTTGAGATTCGACACGAAGATGCCTCCCGAGGTCTCATTATGCACCTCGAAGCCCTTTTTTCGATTTTTTAATTAGATTTTCCGTAATTAAATATTTAGTCGCGATTTGGAGCTCCCGGACGAGTAAAAGCTCCGTAAATCCTAACGTATCCGTCCAAGAATTTTTTTTTTCGGACGAGCCTATACGGGAAAGATGACACTATACGGAAATCATAATTAAAATTGTCTGTCTTAATTTATCGATTAATTGTGATTTTTTTTCGATCGCCTGTACGCACCCGTTTTTCTGAAAAAAACGCGATTTTGTCCGTGACCCTTTTTTCCAAATTGTCGAATCGATACGTAAATGTCGTTACATTTTTACGAAATTTTTATCTCAGAGACCCTAGACATCACAGTTTCGAAAGCCAGAACCAAAATTAATTTACAAATTGTAGTTATTTTTTAATAATTTATTTTATGATTCGGAAACTCTTGCGAGAAATCTCATTTTGGAGATTTCGTTCTTCATTTCCGGACGAAGGTAAAATAGGAGAAAAACCAGTTTTTCGACGTCATGCACGTGAAATGTGTTGGGGCGTTTGTTTTCTATGAGGGATTCGGTGGTTAAAGGAAATCGATTACTATTGCAGTGATAATCGATTAAAAAATCACATTTAGTAATGCCGTAATTTTTTTGGCCAACACTTAGTTAATATCATATAATTTGTGGTGTGTTTGTGGAAAAAATCTATGAAGATTTCAAAGAATTTCAGCATGTGGAGGATGTGATATATTCGCTTTCAAGGAAATCGATTACTATTGCAGTGATATTCGATTAGTAATCCTATGTCAAAAATTTTGCCAAAATGTGCCAGAAAGGATTAAATTTATATGGGTAAAATAATGTATCGTGGTGAGGAAAAGGATGACAGCGACGCCCATTAACAAAGGGTTAAGGCTACTAAAAAATTGGTAATTACATTACCCGAGCAACGCCGGGACGGGTACAGCTAGTATATATATATATATATTAGAGAGAGAGTGAGAAAGAGAAACATTAATATAACGTAATTATAAAATTAACAATACATAAATACATTAATGTTGTTTATTTGCAGTCGTGTCTTTATGTACAGTTTCAAAGCTTCCTTGTATAAATGCATTGTTTCTTTTGTCAAAGAATATTTCTGTTGCAGAATAATTTATATGAATATAACTTTTACCTAAGTTTTAATTTTATATCTAATTACATTTTCAGTTTTACGAGTTTATAGTCAACATAAGTTTTATTTTCTTTTTGACCCGTATTTTAAAAAATGTCATCACAAGAAATAGAAATTTATTGAAGAAATCTTGCGATGTTGTAATCCAATTAAAGGAATCCTTCAAACGCACAAAAAGACAAAAAAATATGCTGTATTTAGAAAAAAAAAACTTTTAAAAAAACAAGATTAATTTTCGAGAACATGAAAATAAATTAATATTTACATTTAATTTTTTTCTTAATTAAAAAAACTGACAATGTTTTTTTTCTATCATTTTATAATTTTCAAATTAATGAGGTAAAATTTTCTACAGGGAGAAAAAAAAAATTCATTTTACTACAAATGTTTAATAAAGATTAATATTTTTATGGTTTGAAATTTAGAAAGCAGATTTACATACTATTTTCTTACATCTGAGAAACTGTACTATGGTAAATAAATATAAAATATAGTTTTTGTATGTGTCTAAATAAAACTGATATGAAATTCAAGGAATATACAAAGAAATAAATTTGTATTTTATAAAGAAAGACTAAAATAGATTTAAATTGGTGCATAAATTACAAAAAAATACATACATAGAGATTAGTAACGTTTATATATATAACGGTAAAAAAGATGAATAATGTTTATATATAATGACAAAGGTCATGAAAAAAGTTTTTTCAATGACTTGCATTCATTCATTCATAAAATTCGTTAATTATTATCCTAAAAATATAGTATTTCGTTGATTGCCCAAGTATACTCTAATATTTATAGACTGATAGATATAGAACTGAAAGTTTAAAAAATACTTGTAATTATCATTTAATTATTTGTTATCTATTAAATATTTGTTGTTGTTTAATGTCTAGAAATCTTCTAAATTTGTTTTGATATTTTAAGTATTTTTATAAAGAATAATTTAGTCTTAAACATTAAAACAAAAAATGCTAAGTATTATATTAAAAGCTAAGTAATTATTTTAGAAATCAAATTTACGAAATAAGTCCCAATAAATTTGAGAAGCATAAAATCAGTTAATACTTTTTGACGAAGTTTTTGGAACTGAACGTATAAATATATGAATATTCGATTGTGGTAAAGCATTTATACAGCCTATCTGGTGATTCAAAACCGGCATGCCACGATATTTTTGATATAAACAAAAAACAATTGTAAAGCCTACCTAAAATCAATAATAAGTTGGATTAATTACTCTCAGGTTGCGACACAAATCATTGCACTCAGCTTGCGAACGGAATGAATTGATCTCTGCGTTGATTCCACTCTCAAATTAAAAAAAAAGAAGTGAAGCATCGGTGACTGCTTTTTCGCTCGGACTGGCAGAGGAGTACCCGCAGTTAGTGAAGAATGGAACATTTTTGCCTAGTGAAGAAAGAAACCAGCACACCTTCTCTGTCATGGCGAACGTAAAATGCAAAGCAAGAAATATATTCCTAAGCCTTTAGGATGATGTTCCTGTTTCGACTTCTACGTCTAGGTCTGATATTAAACCTTTGTGCTCTCAGCATCAACTGCCAATTATCAGAGGAACAAAACAAAACTAGTATTTTTTAGAGATTGTCCATTGTAATCCTTTACTGTAAGGCTACACTGAATTCCTTAGCTATTGTTGAAACTGTAATAAATATTCTGTTGTGTTGCGTTGTTTTCTACTTATATGTGTCAATATATGAATAAAGACAGTAAGGGAGTAAGTATTTAATTGAAGTTAAATGTAACATGATGTTCATATACAGAAGGTCGTTCGCACTTTATGGAAACGATTTTAATAGTTAAGTTTTATGTATAAATGCTGTATTTTATGCGGCGATTTGCTTCTATCTCATAGCCATGGTTCTTCACAACAGATCTAGCTCGAATTTTCCATGAAAGTAAGTTTTTGCTCAGTACTGTCAAGTCAGTTTTAACTCATTCCTCTCGGGTCGTTTTCCAAAGTCCATTCAGTGTTTCTAGATGCCGTTTTCCTAAGGCTCGTATTACAAAACCGAAATCGCAAAAGTCAATTGGAGAAGAGTCAGGCAATTTTACAGGTATTTTATTAAATGGGATACATTTTATTCCTGTTTCTGATTATTTCTTTGCTAAATAATCGGCAGTTGATTTAGACGTGTGACTAGGGGCTTTGTACATAAGAAGCTTAATTTTATCAATGTCCTTTCCATATATGGTTGGGATTTTCTCTTCAAAAATTGGTTCTAAAATATTCTGCTGATAGTAGAGTGAATTAATTTTGGCTTTACTTGACGCTTTTTTTATTTTTAATTTGTTGTTCTAACAAAATCCTGCTACTTTCATGAACTCCTTTGAGAACTTTTCTTTTCACTGACATAGCCATTTCGTACGGTCATTCCTGTCAGCAACAGAAAATTGATATTTTTTTACCACTGTCACTTAAATACACCCATTTCCCATCAATGGTTACCACAAATTTTCATTTTTCAGCAGCTAGGTGTTTACAATACAATTTTCTACAATTTGCCTTTCTTTCAGCAATATGCTTTGGCAGAAGCAGATGAACTTTAGGTTTAAACATCTTTTTTAACTTAAATTTTTTATTAATGATTTTACTTACAGTGCCAGAAGACATTCCTAGTTTCAATACAATGGATCTTTGAGTCGGTGAATTTTCTTTTAGGATCAGAGACTTCACTTTCTTCATATTTACCTACGTTCGAACAGTCTTAGGATCAGGTTTAATGCTCATGTTTTAAATTTTACTTTTAGTTAGACGTTTATTCCCTTTCAAATTTAATATATTATAAATACCTATTTTTGAAATGCCATAACCACAATTTTTACACCGCTTTATAATTTATTGATACGAATATTTCTCCCCGGAAAGTGCAGTTACGTAACCTTCGAGCCATCTATCAATTTTAGGATCCATTTTCAAAGTAAATCTTTTATTTTACATTCCAATCACAGCAAAACAATAGCAGACGATGATTCTGAAGTTGCCAAATATTTATCTCAAAATGCAAACGCCAAAAACAAATTACAAAATCGTTTCCATAAAGTCCGAATGACCGAATGACCTTCTGTACAGTGGTGCTTTGACTTGCGAGTTTAATTCTTTCCGTGACAGAGCTCGTTACTCGAATTATTTGTATGCCAAATCAATTTTTCCCATTTAAATGAATTGAACTGCCATTAATCCGTTCCGCTACCCTGCCTCCCCCACAAAAAATTAAAATTGTTGTTACATGTTTTAAAATAGGAAAAGTGTGCTTATAAGTAACGGATATTGTATAAAAATACCATACAATAGAATGAACTGCAAGAAACTGGTTTTATTAAGGACAGCTTGATAATGGTGACGGAAGTGGAGGAAAAAGGCCGGACTGAAAAATTTAATCTTATTCCCTGCTTTTTGCCCTTCTTGACAAGCTTCCCTCAAATTTAACTGCGGGGGTTTTCGATGAAAACAAGTACAATGAGGTCTTTTTCGTTTCCCCTTTCATAATGTTTTTGAAGTGAGAGGTTGGACACTGTTCGGTTTGAGGGAGACTCAAGTGTTGGCAGAGCAAGCTGCCCCGTGTGATAATTGTTTAGATTTAATCCCTCGTTTTAAGACAGGAAAGTAATCTTCGAATAATATTATGTATGTACTTGG
Organism: Dolomedes plantarius; assembly: GCA_907164885.2. NCBI lineage: Eukaryota > Metazoa > Arthropoda > Arachnida > Araneae > Dolomedidae > Dolomedes > Dolomedes plantarius. Next base: position 67,353,754 of record OU015502.1, read on the forward strand.
ATAATGTTTGTACATAAAGGTTGTAAATATTATACGTTTCCCGTTTGCTAATTGATGAGAAAGTTATATGGCGATTGCTGCGCAAACTTGCGTTGGGGTATCTGAAGCAGTCTCCTAAACCGAATTTTAGATCACAACTCACAGCACAAATTCGGACGAGAGACAGCTCGTACCTAAAAAAAAGCTAATTAGTCGGGACACTCGTAAGTCGAGGTACCACTGTATATTATTTAACAGTTAACCTCTTGTCGTTTGCATTCGATATCATCATACGGCCCTGCACCTGGTGTGATAGTATGGGCAGCCACTGGGTACATGACACGAACAACTATTATTCTCGTCTTCGGCAATCTGAACAGCAAACGTTACATTTCTCAGATCTTAAGTCCGGTGGCTGTTCCCTATCTTAGAGGCCTCGGAGACGTCATCTTTAAACTAGATAACGCTAGACCGCATGTTGCCCGTCGTTCCATGACCTACCTCGACACAAAGGATGTTCGACTGTTGCCATCGCGTTCTCCACATCTCTCACCCAATGAAAACATGTGGTTATGGGTTCCTGAGAGACTGGGTCGTCAACGCTCTGGAGCCACTACGATTGATGAAGTGTGGCATAAACTTGAAGCAGCATGGAATGACTTGCCTGTATCTGTCACCAAAGCCCAGTTCGACTAGATTCCTAGCCGGGTTAGAGCCGTTTCAGCTGCCAGATTCGGCATCTGTGAATAAAAATTTTCGACTCTGTATACCCCCAAATTACCTAAAAATTTAATCATGTTTTCTTTTATTATGCTGTATACGTACATTAGGTAAAGTTGTGTTATTTGCTTTCTTTCATGGTATTGCAATTTTAATTGCCAGAATAATTACTTTCTTGTAGGAATAAACTTTCCAGTCTTAATACACAAATGACATTTTTACGAATTTTTCCGTAATGTTTGACTTCATTTTTGTGGAATCGCAAAATTTATGTATATTTTATTAACTTTTACTTTTTAACAACAAATTCTGAAAACGTTAGCAAATAATTGAAGCCTGAATAAAAAAACACGTATCATTTAATCCTATAAGCTTAATTAAATGCGTTAAAACCCGAGTTTATCGAGGCGTGAGGAATTTCATCATAAAGATAAACAGAGATTTACAGGGAAGTTAGCAAAACATACGCATCCGTCTTAATTAGTACATTTCCGAAATGAATGTTGGCCTTTTCTCAGACCTAAGATCTAATTGCTAGCCGGTGAAAGTGATCAAATCGAGAATGAAAAAAAAAGATAAATTTCTTTCCGTAATATTGACGTGAATAAGTTTTTTAAAGCAAATTAATGTGATGATTCTTTTAGCATTAAGCAATTCCAATTAATTATACATGCTAATTAAATCAAATTAAATTTGCGAAAAAATCTAATTAGAGTCTGCTGCAGATGGTCCCAGTAATTGGACAGAATTGCTATAGGCAAACGTGCAAAAGCTTTAATTACATTTAATATGTGTTTTTGTATGAAGGTAAGGTAAAATGTGCGTAGCCGGCAGCATATTTTATCGACCATCATTTTTCATGATTTATATTACTGTATTGGTAATCCTTGTTTAAAAAGACTGTTCAGCTAAGTAAATTATATCAACTCGAATAAATTAGCATTCATAACTTATATTTTTATACGAGAATATTTTACTCATTTTATGTAAAAATGTGAATAATAATTCAGAAATATTTATGTAATATTCATTTATCTTTGTGAATGTTTATATATATATATATATATATATATATATATATATATATATATATATATATATATATATAATTAATAAAGATATGTTAGTGACCAAGCAATAGTTAAAAGGCTGAAAGGCCAATATTTAAATTTAAATCTTAATTAACATAGTACATTATTAGCATAAGACATTAAAACAAATCACTTTCAAGTAAGGCGCAGAATGCTGCACTTTTATTGAACGAAAATAAATAAGACAAAGTTGAAAGTTAAAAAACAGTATGAGCTCTAAAACTACTTGAAGCCAGGAACTAAAAGCATGAAAAGATAAGTATTAAATAGGTTTTAGACAGCATCTCTTCATCAGCGGTGCCGATACTGTCTAAGAACGAATGTATTGTTTCTAATTAGTATGATCTCAACAATAAGCATACTAAGACACCGTACAATCCATTAGAATCAGAAGAATTGAATATCTAGTTACTAAATAAAAGAACTCCAAGCCTGGCGCTAAACAGAGGGGAAGTTATGAATAGGAAACCGCAAGACTGACGTCAAAAAACTTGCAACCATGGAGAAAATGGAAGCACAGAAGCAGACTTACTATGGGGACTGTGTTATAGGACAATTAAACCAAAATTATATTAGTTTTTTATTATTACTAAGAGTAATATATTATTATTTATTATTTAATATTATTTTTACTTAAGAATTTAATTATAATTAATTTGCATATACATATTATATATATATATATATATATATATATATATATATATATATATATATATATATATACTCTGCATAGAATGGGTACATCAAATTTTTTTTTGCACTTAAGAAAAATATTATACTTCTGGTATATTTTTTAAAACGTTCTATTTAAAATGTAAGAATATCTTAGTCTGTCAAAGAAGCAATTTCTAATAAGTATCAACATAAAACTAAAACTGCACCACATCCATAAATCTTTTCATCAAAGTTTTATTAAAAATTTTCATATATCTCTTTTCATATTATATATTTGACATATATGACATAACTTCCAGTAACTATGTCTAACTATGCATGAACTGTTTCTGTTGATTAAATATATTTTGATTATTACTTGCTTTTATAGCTGTCTCCGGAATATTTTTTTAAATATCTATTAAAAATGTCTTTCATCCAATTATTTTAGTTGAAGCTTTAGAAAAGATTAAAATTGAAAATTTTCATAGCATTCAACATTCTGTTTTTTTTAATTGAAACTTGCTGCGTCTGAAATAGTTTATTTCGTTATTAATTTTATATTAAGAATGAAATTTTATATAACTTTATGTATGACTTATGCGGGAGTAAACTATGAAATACAGAATAATTTGTTACATTGAATTGTTAGTTAAGCTGCTTTTTTTTCATGGTATATATTCAGGAGTCCGTCGCTCTTAAAACCAAATGTTAATAAAAAATACTTGATGCAAATATATTCTCAATGAGATTTGATTTTAAAAGATCCACTACTAACGCGCCTACACTTAGCATTACGGATCTACAGCGAAATTTTACAAGATTAACATTGCTCGAATACATTGATGAATAGGTTCTTTGATCTTTCTGTGAATGCAACAAAATGTTAATAACATGCACACGAAACCGATTAATCCTCTAGCGTGTACTGACTCTATGAGACAAAGTTAATTCAGATATGCTTTAGCCGTTAGCGTCCATGTAAATTTCGATTTTTTGATGAAACAGAAAAGTAAGCACGGAATAGGGAAATGTCGTGATTTGCAAAGCGGAGCGCTGTTTCAATCAAACTTTTGTGAATTCATATTTATTAATGTTGTTCCATGGTAGTAGTGGGTATATTTCATAAATATCAACGCATTTCACTTAACGGATGGAAATAAATGGATCAAGTGTATGTCGGAAATACCTATTTTTGAGGAAAATATAAAATTAAGCACGAGATCTGTAAATGTAGACGTACGCAAAGTGAAAAGCTGTTTCATTCTAAATTTTGAAATTAATATTTATTAATGTTACTTCATGGCAGTAGATGGTATATTGTCGTCATCCCCAAGGGAAATTAGCCAAATTTCTTTTTCATGCTATAAAATATAAGCATTTTCACCTATAGGAGATAAATGGATTAAATGTGTTCAGGAAATGCGTCATTAAAAATGCGTTTAAAACTTCTATTAATTTTTCTTTAACTTTAGCAGTGTTTTAAGACATAGTTTTATTCATAAATGAACTTTTTATTTTTTATTAAAGGACTGGTTTATATTTTAAATTAACAAATAAATCTTACTTTCACTGAAAAATATGGAATATTTTTTCAGACCTTCATAACTTTTTCAAATCTTGAATTTTTTCTCCAGTTTCAAGAAATAAACTGAAACTACATTTATGAATAAAAGCATGTTCGTTTGTGTATGTGATCACAGTGCAATACTTAAATAAAATCAAATTATGTAAGGATGATACTATAATAAAGGACGTAAGTCGCAATTTGTAATATTCCTATTAGAGTACACATTGTGACCGTTTAAAAATCTTGCGTAATCCTTGTCGATCATAATCATGGAATTTGAATTAATGTGTATAAAATCCAACTCATCAGTACTATTTCTAATTATTTTACAAGTGGATTCAATCATATCAATATTTTTAAAATAATATGACTACTGAATACACACACACACACACACACACACACACACATATATATATATATATATATATATATATATATATATATATATATATATATATATTGATTGTTTGGCCATTATTTACGACATAAATGTTATAGAATCTTGGAAATTACTATAATTTGTCAATTTGTTAATGTATTTATCTATGTTATTTTCCATTTCTCTCTACAGGTGTCCCGGTGCATTTAGCTGTAGCAGGAGAAAAAGCATCAATACCGTGTAACATTTCTACGCCTCTTTCTGAAGACCAAGTATCGCTAATTCTTTGGTACAGGGTAGACATGCCTAACCCCATCTACACGCTCGACATACGCAAGAGGACGTTTAAAGACGCAAAACACTTTCCTAGTGCGGAGATAAAAGACCGCTCTTACTTTGACATGAACATTCATCCACCTACCCTCGTGCTTCAGCCGGCAAGGGTGGAAGATGAGGCTGATTACAAATGCAGGGTGGACCTTAGGCGATCCCGGACGCTCATACTTCATACCAGGCTCAATATCATAGGTATTTACACATATCTTTTCCCCCTTGACTGGTCCGTTTCTTTGCATTTAATTTTCATGTATGTGATACATGCATTTTTGTTGTCTATAGTAGGCTGGAATTCGCCTGTCAAATAATAGAAATATCTAAAATATTATCGATTAAATAACTATCGATAAATCAACTATTTATCGATTAAATCACTAATAATGATAAAAATATTTATCAAAAGACCGATCACTGCTAATATATATGCATGTATCTTATGTTTCTAAAGGATACTGTAAATAATACTGTATGTTTACCAATCAACGAAAGACGAGAGGTTCATTTAAAATGCACAGCCTTTACTATATACACAATTGTAAATTACAAAACTTATTTTCAACTATTATACATAAATTTCTAAGGTAAATATTCCGGGATAACCCATGTGATCCAAATCTCTAATTCGATTACTTCCGACTCTTAACCACCGAGAGATCTCACACTGAAACGGATTACCTCTGACTCTTAAAGTCTGAAAGATCCCACTCTCAATTTGATTACTCCCAACTAGTAAAGACCGAAAGATTCCAATCTCAATCAGAATACCTCCGACTCTTAACCAGCTAGAGATCACACTTTCATTCGTAAAACCTCTGAATATGACCTGTAAACCCCTGGACATCTTGATCTGCATGCACCAGAGTTGCCCACCAAAAATCTCCACCGGTCAGCTTTTTTGTCAGTACTGGATTTGCCCTTCGAAAGCGAAAACATCCGGAGAGCGGGGTGTTCGCATTACACAGGTTCACTTTCTGAGAGTGAGAGCCTGTGTGAAGAGCCGGTTCTACTAATATAGAGGAGAGGAATTAACAAAAATGAGTTTTATGCTTATGAGTGTTGGTAAAAGTCATGTGACTCATATTTGAGGTAAAAAAAATACCATGTCCAGTAAAGTCAATATGTGGTTCCTGCTTTACCTTTTAAGCAATTTGAAAACACAAAATTATTTAACTAAATTTCATGTTATTAATAATATTAATATACCTAAATCATATCTCAAGAATAGCAGATTATATGAACGCTTATTTTTTGTATATCGTATCATGCATTTTAATTTGAAATTAATATTAAAATAAATTAATAGTATACATTGAGGAAACTGCGACACCCGAAGAAAGTTGTATAACATAAAACGATCAAACTATACTGAGGGAATCTAATTACAATTTAATTTCATCGATGAATCTCACTTAGAGTGCAGTTATGTAATACACTCCAATTATGTATGCAGCGTCGTCTAATATATTTATTTCAGATTATCTTCATATGATAATGATATATAAGCAATAACAAGCTAACAATAACTGCTGTTACATTATGAAATATACATATTTTTAACTTCCAGAACTGGATTTGTCTCTTTAATTTTGATGTAAAGCATAGTCACTCTTTTTATAATGAAAATGAAATGAATAAGTAATGTAATGGCCATTGATTATGTCTCCAGCAATCTTTTAAGAGTTCAAAGATGGGGTTTCTATATGACTGATTTTAAGTTTTTTCCTGTGCCGGTCGATCAATTTTAGAAACAGCCCAAAACGAACAGTTGCAAAAGATTGGAACATCCTTTCCTTACGTAGTAATGTATTGCGCTAATACGAATCTTTAATTACCACTGAGAAAAAAATAGTTAAAATGTGTCTCAAAGTTGCCTCGTCGAGTGGAGTTACTATGTGACATCTGTGGTTTCTCCTTCAAATCCAAGAGGAAAAATTACATGACACAAAGTTTGACAGTAAAACGCTTATCAAAAACTTGATACACAATTATATATAACTATTACAAATATTGGATAGCTTTATCTATATCTTTGACATCAAAGAGGCCTAAGGGTGCCCAGAGCAGCCTTCAGTTCTTTGACAAGATGAGGAAATTAGTCTTTCGGCACATTCTGCTTCTTAGGTTATTTTCTTTTTCCAAATATTCAATACTTCTTTTTATCCAGTGATATTTTAGAGGACGAAAAAAGCAACATCGAACTGCTTATGGAGGTGGGTGTCGACTTTGTAGGTTATTTTCTGACAGTGTCAATATCTCATAAAGTAACTCCATAAACTTTCGATATTTAGGTAATGTTGTAATATGTCCCCGAAATATCACAACTCAAAAGTTATATTGCTCAACAATCTAACCAACATATTGACAATAAAAAGTAATTACCTGTGGTAGATGGTTGTATAAGGTGTTAGCCTTCAACACACTGTTTCCGAAGTTTGAGTCAATAGCTTGACAACAGGTTTGAACAATACACTGCCCAACGAAGACAAATGGTGCGTAGAAGCTTCGGACACTGGCCACTAGGTGTCTCTGTATATCGGACCAGATGTTATTGGCCTACCCGGTATCACGGACGCGGGGCAAGATCCGAAATGCGAAAACATTACTGTGTGTCACAAAGTTACCCCATCTTACGATAGTCATTCCTTTATATTTCTTAAAAATAAGTATTTTTTGCTCTCGAAACAACTCCAGTACTCCTCCATATAAAAACAGTGTTGTAAAGGTTTGCATTTCCAATTCATCCAAAATGCCCAACATGTAAAGATGCATAAAAAATAAAAACTATCTCGAAGTTACATTTATTCAAAATAAAGAAGTACGTAATGTCGTAATTAAAAGAATAAATTAATGATACGACACAGAAAAATGCAATAAGATCATTTAAAGAAGGAAATAAGATAATAGCTATTTCATGTTTCAGTGCCTCCCGGAGAGCCAGTCATAATGGATGAACATGGACAAAGACTGAGGGAGATTATCGGCCCCTATGACGAAGGAGCATTTTTAACTCTTGCCTGCGAAGTAGATGGAGGTAAAATGTAAAGAAATTACAAGAATAATAATAACAAATGTATTGTTATTTAACTTATGTGGTTACAAAGCATTATTATGTTGGAAAGTGTGGCATTTAAAATGGTCTTTTGTTAACCTTTTCCTTACCGGGTGGGATATATATATATATATATATATATATATATATATATATATATATATATATATATATATATATATAAATAGGCCCCGTAATCTACAGCTTACATAATATTAATAAAAATAGGCACAAACATGTCTTTATGAGAGGGTCAGTATTAAAAACTTTGTCCAAATTGTTTTGTTGTGTAATATAATGATTTATGGTGTAATTTCAAATGAACAAGTATTAATACAATTACTTCAGTTTCTAAATTATTTTCCATGTGAGGAGAAACATATAGAGTAAATAAAGATATAAGTTTCCATATTTTTGGTTGCTTTCCTGTATTGTCATTTGCTTACATTATACAGTGTGACACATGGAATGTTAGTTTGTCAGAGAACAATAATCAAATAGAGCGTAACATTAGCTTAATGGAGAACGAGAATTTAAAATTTCGTTTATTAATTATGCCACTCAGTAACTGAACAGTTTTTGAGTGCAATGTGATTCAACTACAGTGCATTGTTTAGTGCACGTTAATTACTTATTACTTTATTTCCCCCCTGATGTACTTAATTTTATATATCAGTATAAATATTTTCTTTTTTATCTATCCAGTTATTCCAGATATGCGATATTGTCTTAATGGTTCTAAATTATGCGAGAACAGCCTGAGAAGGAAATATATTATTGCGTAAAAGGCTCAATTTTATCACATTATTTACCAGCGAAGCAACATTAGCAACAACTTTCGGAAGTCTGGTGTTGTAGTTTTAACCATAATATTATTAAAAATCAATGATAATGGACTATACATGATATTTTGGCTTTGGTCTGACCTATGTCAAATCTTGTGTCTTGTCGCCTTAACATATAACACGTATCATATCTGAACATGATAAAAAACGATGTGATGGTACTCAATTTTACTATATTTTTCATCTCTCTCTACCTTGGAGGAATTCGGCCAAACGTTATGAGTTGCCTTCCTTTGCAGGAACCATCCAAACTACTGTATCAGTATCAAGTATCATTTCATTCACTTTAGAGTGAAAGACTGACTTCAATTGAATAACGTCTGAGTTGCATAAGTATAAAAGATTTACACTACTATGAATAAAGAGTCCTAGCAACACTGGTCAGATACGATTTAAAATTGATACAAGTAGAAAAATCATATAAGTGTGATTGCCCGTGTAATTGATAACATCCAGATTTCTTTTTACATATAAATAACCTTATGTTTATTTCTGTAAACATTTCTGTTATAGGATCAAATTATAATTAAAAAATGTTAAAAAATGAACAAATAAAAAATAGATTCTTTTTAATGCACTTATGTAAGAAGATATATAAATTTGTACTTCCAAAATGTAAATCACTATCGCCTATATTAAGCGTAATTTGTTCATTTGAGCGGAGATTGATTGAGGATAAACTACAAGCTAAATGTGCTTTCCATGTAAAAACTAAACATACATTGGAAATAATCCGCGTTTCTTTTACGGCCTCTAAGAAAATATAGAGTATTAATATTCGAAAATACTTAAGATCTACATTTTCATGTAAAATATGTGAAAGCACTAAGCTTTTCTGTTACAAAATGAAATTATAATAAAACAATTCCTATACTCATTCTGTTTAAAAATATATATATATATAACAAATAAACATTTTTGGATTCATTTTGATGAATTAATATAAACACATAAATTCATTTGTGTATTCAAAAAATAAAATTGGTTACTGATTTAATAAGGGAAATGTGCTCATTTAAGGGGAAAATTGTGATGTTAAAGTACAATCTAAACGTATTTTACATATAAATGCTGAACGTCGATTGTGAATAACCCATGTTTCATTTATGTCCTCTCTTGACACGTAGCTAAAACGAAAATAAAGTACCAATTATGCGAGAATACTTAATAATCTACATTTTTGCATAAAATATGTATAATCACTAAGCGTTTCCATTATGAACTAGACTTATAATAAAAGAATAACTGTATTGAACATCCACTCTGTTTAAAAATAAATAAATAAATAATAAACATTTTCGGATCCCTTTTAATGCATAAATATATGTAGATAAATAAATTTGTGCATTCTAAAAAGGAAATTGGTTACTGATTTAGTAAGTTTGATATGCTCAATAAGCGAAAATTATGATGTTAAAGTACAAAATAAAGGTAATTTACATATAAAAGCTGAACGTAGCTTGGGAATATCCCGTGTTTTATTTATGGCCTCTCTTGACACGCAGCTAAAACGAAAAAGAAAGTACTAATTATGCGAGAATACTTAATAATCTACATTTTTGTGTCAAATATGTAAAATAACTAAGCGTTTCCGTTATGAACTGGACTTATAATACGAAAAGAATAACTGTATTGAACATCCACTATGTTTACAAATTAATGAATAATTAATAAAACTTTTCGGATCCCTTTTAATTCATAAATATATGTAGATAAATAAATTTGTGCATTCTAAAAAGGAAATTGGTTACTGATTTAGTAAGTGTGATATGCACATTTAATCAAAAATAGTGATGTTAATGTAGAATCTAAAGGTAATTTACATATAAAAGCTGAACTTCGTGTCGCTTGGGAATATCCCGTGTTTCATTTACGGCCTCACTTGACACACCGCTAAAACGAAAAACTGCTAATTATGCGAGAATACTTAATAATCTACATTTTTGTATCAAATATGTAAAATCACTAAACGTTTCCGTTATGAACTGGACTTATAATAAAAGAATAACTGTATTGAACATCCATTATGTTTGAAAAGAAATTAATAACTAATAAACATTTTTGAAATCCCTATTAATGAATAAATATGTGTAGATAAATAAATTTTTGCATTCTAAAAAGGAAATTGGTTACTCATTTAGTAAGTGTAATTTGCTCATTTAAGGGGAAAATTGTGATGTTAATGTACAAACTAAAGGTAATTTACTCATAAAAGCTGAACGTCGATTGTGAATAACCCGTGATTCATTTACGGCCTCTCTTGACACGCAGCTAAAACGAAAAATAAAGTACCGATTATACTAGAATACTTAATAATCTACATTTTTGTATAACATATGTAAAACATTAAACGTTCCTGTTAAGCACAAAATTTGTAACAAAATAATTACTGTATTAAACATCCATTCAGTATAAATATACGTTAATAAATAATAAACCCTTTTAAAACCCTTTCAATGCAAAAATATAGGTAGAAAAAAATGCGCATTCTAAAAAGGTAATTGGTTACTGATACAGTAAATATAATGTGCTCATTTGAGTGGAAATTGTGATGTTAAACTATAATCTTAAGGTGCTTTCCATATGAAAGCTAAACATACCTTGGGAATAACCCGCATTCGATTTTAACCCTCTTGAGACGCGACTAAAACGAAAAAGAAAGTACCAATTATTCGAGAATACTTAAGATCTACATTTGCGTATAAAATATGTAAAATCACAGTTCGCGAAACATCTAACAAAACATAAATGTTGAAAGCGTAACGGGATCAATAATACATTTCCAATAAAAGCGGTGCTTTTATGCTGTGAGGCATTAATAGCCTGAATATTTACTATTTAATTTTGCTTAGATTTGCCCTAAAATGCATTTCATAAATGATTCATGAAAATCTGTATTGAAAATATCACTATAGAAGACCGAATTTATTTATTTTTTTCATGTCGAATGACCGCTCTAGGGTTATTAAAAAGGACTGCTATGATATCGTGGATGTTTATTCAAGGGATTTTCCATTTGAATGAAAAGGGCAAATATCCGTCTTTGTGATCAATATATCTCACAAATAAAAATAATATATATATCGTGAAAGTGAATTATTGAATACTTATATGTAAGATGTATGTTTTCCATTAGAATAACAAGCTTAAAGTAAAATGTTTCTACTTTCCTTTCAGACAACCCTCTAAAGCGCAGCGTGTATGTTTACAAAGAATTTTAAAGAGATTTAAAAAGGATATTTATTCTTTAAAAACCGAACTTATATAAACAAAACTGACTCAGCACAAAGTGTATCTTATCTTTTAGACTAGCATTTCAGATCAAGGAAAGTTTTTCATTTCATCTAAGTGTTTCGAAATCATTGCATCATACTTTATGCACTGAGAAGGTTTTTGAAACAATACATAGTACCTTTTTCAAAATACTTATGCAACATTGTTTAGAAATTCTAAAATAAACGCACTTAAATTCATGAAAGCAGCATTATATATTATAACTATGATTTTTCTTAAAATAATTTCGATTGGAATGTAAGAGATATTAGTAATATTATATATACTTATCTTTATAAATTATACGGATAAAATTTAATCCCAAACGTCTGCATGTGGAACGATAGAGTTTCAATTTCTGTCTCCATTCAATTTGTTCAAAGCTTTTATATTTACATAAATAGCAATATGCGTATCTCTTAGACATATTATTCCACATTTCTAATAAGATATAATAGAAACACATAACGCAGTTGTTAGAGATGTAGATTATTGCACACAAGAAGGAATTTTTAAACTCAACAATGTTTCACCTCTTATGCTCTAATTCTCCATTAACAATGTTGCAAGAGATTCTTCATCCAAGAATTGAAGTTCAATTTCTATTATTTTTAAATTCATTTTTCAATGCGGCAGACACTTGTCTCTGACAGTAGGTACTTCTTGACAATCTCCCATGAAGATCTTTATCTGGCTAATAATGTTTATCTAGCTATGTTATTATGGGAGCACCATATTGGTGAGCCAGCATTGGCTCCCTATAGGGGGGACGACACTGAAACGACCAAGCCTTATTCGGGATTTGAACCCGAGTCAGAATGCTAAACACTAAACAATGTGGACGGATTACTGTATTTTCTACTACGGAAACTATTTTCCCAGTTTTTGGAAGTCATTCAAATCTTTTAGTTATAAACATGCAGAAACGACGCAGATTTTTTGTATTATATTTTGATAAATATTTATAAGAGACATGATTACCTTTCAAAGCACCCTACTGACGGTGAAACAAGAAAATAAGAAAATTTCAAATGGTTATATGAAGGCCTTATTTGAATAGTGGACCAACTACATTTTATTCATTTTGAGATACAGGGCCTAACGAGTGCTGAAATATCACAGCTGAAGACAGATTTGTGGTGACCTCTGTTAGCAGCAGAAATAAGCTGGAGGTGTAACAGTTTTAAAATAAGATAGAAATGATTTGTATGAACATGAAAGTGAGGCTAACTATTTTTTTAAGTGGGCCCTCTATTCAAATAAGGTCTTCATATGAACTTTTCGTACAAACATTTAAATTGTTTTTCGTTTTGATATGAGTCAAATTTATTAGCTTAATGAGAAATAATCTTAATGGATGCGCTGATTTTTTTTACTGTGTTCATATAAAACCTTCCAGTAAATTCTACAAGACAGAAAGAAAACGCCGAAAAATTTTACCGTATGACGTCTATATGTGATTATGAAAAAATAAACTGTAACAGATTTGTACGATTGAGTTATTATATATTGTCGTACCTTGTCTCAAATGTTTTAATTTTAGTAGCCGTCTTATCGATGAAGGAGGGAACAGTCATTTTATCGATATGATGGCTGCTAAAAAGTTATTCCTTTTAGTAGAGTTATCTTTTAGTAGTCACCTACTATAAGGTAAAAATCTTGTTTATTAGTACTACCAGTAATAAAGAAATAAAAAGCTGGAGCTGAATGAATAAAACATATCTAATGTATCAAAAATTTCTAGTTTTATAATGCGCTTCACATACGTATTTAAATATCACCTATAGTTATTGGTTGAAGCTGATACAACATAAAGTTATAAACCCATTAGTTTTCCGTTCAACTCATTATATATATATATATATATATATATATCTTTGCTAGATTTAGAACTGAATTTCTCTAAACTTCATTTCAGGTGATCCCTCGCCGGAAGTGACGTGGTGGCGTGGAACGGCCCTATTGGACGACACCTACAACGTTACACCGCAGGGTTTTGTACGTAACGAATTATTTCTCTTCGAACTTCGAAGATCAGATCTATTAGCAGAATTCACATGCCAAGCAACAAACACAAACCTTACCAGACCGAAAACAACAGCTGTAAGAGTAGACATTAATTGTAAGAACTTTTTCATTACCTATGTGAATCTTTGTTACATAATTACATATAAATATATATTTGATACATATATGAAATAATGAGTGAAATGTATCACTCAAAATAACGTGGAACATTAAATAAAGTTTAGTATTACTGTTTTTTAATGTTTAAAACTGTTTATTAAAATTTAAAAAGTACCAAACCTGCGTTGGGGAAACGTATAGCTTAAGAGGAAATTAAAATGGAATTGAATGTTAAGAATTTTGCTAGTATGAAATTCTACTGTTTAAAAGAAATCATGCATAACTGTTTATGTAACTGTTCCTGTGTGGCTAGTTTTAAAATTTGGAATTAATTCTAGAGAAGAAGTGAAAAGCAAAGAACCTAAACAACAGCTGTGGGACCAGACGTATATAAATTATAAGGATATTAAGATAATACATATGCTTAAATATTTACAACACATATGTTTAGTTTCGGTTTGAAAAAAAAACTATTATATGAGTTTGTTTTATGCTCTTGAATTATCAAAGAATAGTTTTTGGAAAAATGTTTGTTTTTAAACCTTGCCGTGGCGTATATTTTTTTATATTTGTAAACAATATACTATGTTTTAAAATACAGAGGGGATAAAAAATATAGATCATGTAAGAAGTAACAAACTGAATTTTATTTAATCTTCAGGATACATTTTAAAATCTTAAATGTAACCTTAAAACCCTCAATATTGGAGAGTGTAATCGCTAACTGCTCTATCGCATAACTATTCCAGTTTATTATAACACTGAAAATAATACGGTTATAACAGTGAATGTGACTAATAAATATTTTTTCCACAGCATATGTTTCGTAGAATATTTATTACTAAAGTTTTTGCATAGAACAGAGGGATTTGTGAAATATATAGTTGAAGCAAAGTGGAAAACTGAATTTAAAAAAATACCAACTTACATTACTGAATATAGATAGTGCCGTAGAATAAAATTTAGAGTTTATCATAGTGAATGCAAAATTTGCAGTTTTTGATAGTGAAACAAAAGAACTTCTAACAGCGACTGCGATCGTACTGTAACAATATTCCCATTGCATATATTTTGAATATTTATTTCATATGCAATAATGTTTTATATGCAGCTATTATGCGCATACAATACATTTTTATACGCAGTAATGTTCCATTTGCATTAATGTGCAATCAAACCAACAACAGATGAAAACATTATTTTCATATTTCTTAAGATAGTTTCCATTACGATATTGAGTTGTATCTGTAAAAAATAGGAATATACACCATACTTAGAGGCCATTGACCTAAATCTCTGCCTCTCTATGAGCGATAGTGAGGACCCATCCACACTGTATCAATGTTTGCAATGAAGTTGTCTCTTCTTGAATAAATAACTCTTACTTAACCGTCTCACTAGGAGTGCTTAATGCACTTTCAGTAAATAGGAGGATTTGTTTGTGTATATATAATATCGGTGATAGTTTATCTACATATATAAAACAGTTCCTTAACTGACTGACTCACTGACTGATTAACTGACTGACATACAACGCACAGACCAAACCGCTGGACCTAAAGGGCTGACATTTTGCATGGCGATTCTTCTTATAGTGTAGGGGTGCACTAAGAAAGATTTTTGAAAAATTCTTCTTAGATTTTTTTAAAGTTAAATTTTTAAATTGTTTTAGAAACTTTTTGAAAGTTTGAATTTAAAATAATAATTTGCGGGTTATAAAATTTATATCACGAGAAAGATCCAAAAAGTTCCTTTAAAATAAAATCTTTTTCGAATCTTTACCTCGATTTTTTGATATTTGGTAAATTTTTAAAGATTAATTTTTTTAATTTAATTTGTTAAATGCTGATCATGGGATTTCTTTTTATGGCACTTTAAATAAATTTATCGTCATGTGCGAAATAGACAATTTTTTTTCTTGCTAATGCGCCAGACGATTGGACATTATCCAAAAAGATAGTAAAATACAGTTAAAGATATGTTCCTCAAACTGTACTATATTAACTGTATTATATTCTCTAGTATGTCCTATTATATTTAATTTGAATATTTTCTTCCATATTATTTGTCTATAAAAATATCCCTTACGATTTTTTTATAAATATATGTATATTTTTTACATCAATTGCATACATTGATCGTCGTATTTATTATATATATATATATATATATATATATATATATATATATATATATATTTATATATTTATTTATTTATTTATTTTTTTGCCGTTGTCATTAATTGCATACATTGACCATTGTATTAAATTTGAATGTACTCAATCGCGAAGTCCGGATTTTCAGCTAGTATCGATATAAAGTGCATACATTAGATATAAAACGACTAACTGCAATTAAAAATATATCATAGGGTAATCAACAGTTGCTAAAAAACGAACGAATTGTGTGATTTTTTAAAATTTTTATTTTCTTATAATACTTTTTTTAATGTTCCTGTATCTATGAGATATACAGGGTGTTTCAAAAACACTCATCCGATTTTAAAGAATCATAACTATTTATATTTTAATCTGTTTTGATAGAATAATGTATGGACAAAAACAGGGAAATTTCGAGTTTCACACAGTTGCCGACATTAGCGCTAACGCTCTTCCTTCGCCCGCCACTTTAGTGTTTGTATAGATGGCGACTGCACAACAGAAATATTTTTGTGTTCTACGCTTTGCGAAGTGTGAGTCCGTAAGAAAAGTTCAGCGATTTTTCGTTCACAAAACCCCACTAGATTGAAGTTCCTACCTGTTAGAGCATTAGGCGACGGTATAAACAATTCCAAGACAAGGGTTTTCTGTATACGCATAAACAGCCGTGGAAGCAGTGTATGCAGACATGCTCGCAAAAGTTTGGGGCGAATTTGCCTACCGTATAGACATATGTCGTGCATCTAAAGGTGTGCATATTAAGCACATTTAATTTGGTTTGTAAAAAAAAACTTCATGATTAGCCATGTACTATAGCATTAATTTTAAATTCCTATGTTCAATATTTTTCATAATATACTTATATCAAATCGGGTGATTCTTTTTGAAACAAACTGTGTATCACAAATTTTTAATCTTATAGTTATGAAAATATAGAAACTGCGTTCGAATTACTTTCTAAAGTTCTTTGGACCATGATATTATAGCCTTGAATTCAATTTTTAGTTTGTCTGAGTTCTGCAGATTGCTGTTTTTTTCCCTCGCAGCGAATAAAGTTTCTTTCTTGTAAAGTATCAGAAGTCGTTATCCCTCTACTACGTCCATAAACAATTTACGACGTATTCTAACGGTCCTTCCCACTAATAGTGGGTTCTGGAGTGTAACGTCTGCTTCAATCCACTCGCGGATAAAATTTATCATCGCCATCTCTACCAGGCTATAGTGTTTGATTTATTATTTGTATCTGTTCAGACTGTGCATCTATTTTATTACATTTAATGAGCGAACTTTTGAAATGTATTTTGAAAATATCTGTATCCGAGCTTTAATCATGTAAGCAAATCATTAATTAATGCCAAATATTTTTTCTTTCTAAATTTCATTAAATGTTATTCATAAATCATAAAGTAAAATTAAAAGCATTCACCTTGACATTTATGGCTTAATCAAGTGGTTTTTAGGCCATTGTTGCTATAAATTTTTAATTTTGTTAAAGACTTTTGATTAATTTTCGTGTTTATTAATTTACATCAAAGTTTTATTTCATTTTAAGTAAAACCATTTTTTTAACGTAGGATGACGTTCTTCCACAAGGGTCCTTCGGAAAGAAAAATTTCAGATTGTCTGCGTCACGAGTTATAATTATGGCATCGCGTAAAACCCTGTCTTTATAGCTTTGGCAAGCAGTAAACAGTTAAACAGATTCGGACCAAAATGCTTCAAAATTTTGACATATATATATATATATATATATATATATATATATATATATATATATATATATATATATATATATAAGGTAAGCAACGATAAGTAATCCTACGTTAATAATCCTCGGTAGTTTCGAAAGAGACTACCTGAATTTTTTTATTTATTTTAAATATATCAATGATTCCGAGATATTAGTTCGGAAAAATCTAATCCATCAGGTTATAATTCGCATGATGGGATCATTGAAGAATTGATTTTCATATCAATTAATTTATATCAACTTTGAAGTTTTATTTTGTTTCAAATATGAAACCCTTATTTTATAACCCAATGATTCCGAAACTGTAGTCCGTGAATACCTAGGGATGTATCGGGTTATATTTCCCTTGTGATGAGATCGTTACACTATTGTAATCATTTAAATGTTGTATTGCATGCCTGTATCGTAGTAAAAAAATTTTTTCATCATTTGGGAAAGATTTCGTTCATGCCAGAATAGTGTTACCATTACCGTACGGCATATATTTATAGATATTTCTATTATTACGTAGATCCCAAATATTCTAACAAATATAGTCATTTTAATTGTTTCTCATAAGAAATGTTCAGAATTAATCATATGAAAAAAGATCGGCAATACAATATTTTACCTCTCATTGTATGGTTTAGTTCCGTTAGATAGCTCTCCCTGTGTGGATAAGAGTAGGTAATTAACAGTGAAACTTATTTTGTGCAGAACTGGTCTAGAATCAGTGTTTTCGCTACTGAACCTGTCCTTACCTTCTATTGGGGCAATGGAATAAAATCAGTCTTATTCAATAAAACCACTAATGAAAATAAATAGATTATATAGACCTAAAACCTCATACATTTTAACAGAACGTAGTTCGCAAAATATATGTTTTTAATATTTGCGAAAGCTTTTTTTCACGACTGAAAAGCGTTTACGATAACCTCCTAACGGCATAAATTTACAGATCTGTCACTATATTGATCTTTAAAATTAAAAAGAAAACTCTTCGTCGAATTTCCACGATAATTACCCTTGGATACAACTGCCAAGTCAAGAAAACCTTTGTGCTTGCAAGCTGTAAACATTCTCGTTTATGACTTAAAAAATCTTTTACTATTACCCCAACAGGTTGAACGTACAGTGTTGTCGTTTGGTACGTTATAATCCCTTAACAGACCTACTTAATTGTAAACATTTGTCTGTTTGAGCTGCAAAAGTTTAATTCCTGACTGATATAAAATTATGCTATTGTCCTACTCGGTTAATTACAGAGACGTCGAAAATTAAATTCTCAAGACTGAAACAAAAATACGCTATTCACTATCTACAATAATTGTAAACCATTAATAAACCTCTGTATTTGGGAAAATATTTGTGATTGAGTAGTGAAAGTTTCTTTCATGACTAAAAGGAAGTTTTTGCGATTACCGCACAGGAAAAAATTTATAGAGTGGTCAATAGATAAATTCTCAAGATTTAAATACAAATATACCTTCCAATCACCACAATCATAATCTTAAACAAACATTAGTAGTTGGGAAATATTTTATATTTAACATTAGAAAGACAGCTGCCGTGATTTTGACGGTTTCCAGCATACTATTGAGGGCTAAGCCGGTCTTTATTTATGTTCTCAAGCTTCAGAAATTTTATGAATTTTCTAATTTTACGCGAAATATGCACACAAATTTCCAAAATGATATCCGATAGTAAAGAGGGGGAGAAAATGTGTTCTCTACCTACTAAGATTGAAAACCTTCAATTTCACGGCAATATAGAAAACAAGCAGAAATCTTAAAATAATACCGGAAAAGTGTTAGTTACTTTGCGTCTCTTCCCCCTTTTGCAAATAACAGAAATATTGGTTCCTCGGAAATATTGTCGTTGGAAAATAAGGACTGTTCAAACCATGCATATATTTTTACGGATAAACCATACCAGGTTGTCAACTCGGCATACCCGCATAAAATATATACTAATTTATTATATATTGGTTTGAAATAGTTCAAAGTTTAAAGTATTTAACCATTTAAAAAAACATTAAGTATTTTAAATATCAGATTATATTTTTAACCGTCAAAATGACGGCGTTCAGTCTTTTTTATAAGAAAAAAATTCCCGTCTTTATAGAGTTAGTAGCTGTGAAAACTATTATTCATTACTTGAAAGAATGTTTACTTCCTCCGTAGTGGATAAATTTACAGGTCTCTGGTAGGTAAATCCACAAGATAGAAAAAAAAAAAAATCTTTCAATTTCAATAATCTTAAGTATCTAGCTACCATACGGAAAAGCTCTGCATTGCTATAATTTACCTAGCTTATGGATGACCTACTTACGTGAGACTGTTCTTTTAGTGTAGATAAGTATAAAAAACAAATACCGGAAGTGACTGTATGAATGATAGGACGTGAATCAGCGGTTCCAGGTATTGAACCGGTCATTACCTGATATAACGGTAGCGAAACATCAATCATTGCACGACTATCGGAAAAAATTATATGGATCTTCATGTATGTATTTTGAATAGCAGACTTTGGTACAGTACATTTAGCATACAATAATACAATATTTCATTATAAAAAATAATTTTTTACCAAAATTAAGCATATCATTGGGCTATATTAATGACAGATTTAAATAAGGTTTAGTAGATAAGTTAATTAGTTTTAAAAGGATTTATCCTTTCTTAACCATGTATATATATATATATATATATATATATATATATATATATATATATATATATATATATATATATATATATATATAATTTAACTAATTTGCTTGAACCGAGTTGGGACAAATGGTCTGGTAATAATTTGATATAAATATCTAGGGCTATCTTGAGTTGCCCTAATTTTATTTATGTAACTTATTTAGCTTATTTTATTTATGTAACTTATAGCTTGTTTTGGCAGTAAAACACATGTCACATGAACTTCTGTTTATATTTAGATATCATTTTGGTGCCTTATTTATATCTCCAGTCAAGTTCTTGTTACTTCTGCTTATATTATTTTGTGAGTAGACAGTTATGATGGATGTTATAGTAATTTTATTTGTTTTTCGCTGTTATAGAAGTAGATAGCTAAATGATGGATACATAATATTGCTTTTCACGAAACATTACTGTCTATTTGCTCCTCTCGTTTCATTTGCTTCTTATTTTTTAATTAGCTGAATACCCGGGCTTCGCTACGGAGTACATTCATATTAATTACAACGGTCAATGTATACAATTAATGCCCAAAAATATGTATTTTTATCAAAATCGTAACGGATATTTTTATAGACAAAGGAATGTAGAAGAGAATATTCAAATTAAATACAACGGTTAATGTATGCAATGAATTTGAATGTTTAATATCCATAAAACATACTAATTTGAATTAAATTCTTAAAATTATTCCATCTCAATTAGTCTAGTGGGCAAATTTTATCTTTTACCGTATTTTAATATTTTTTGTCAATTTTTTTCGTTGTTATTCAATTTACGTGTGAGGAAGAGTGTAATAATCGTTTACCTTTCTTGGATGTGCTTTTTATCCGCAGTGACGAGGTTTTTCAGACGACTGTCTTCCGCAAGTCCTTAGCCGTGTCTCTTCCCTCGCATAGGCTTTCTGTCCATCCTCCCAGTCAAAAAATTGCCTGTCTCAAAACGTTTGTCCATCGGGCGTTGAACATTTTCTCCACTCCTGAACTATTATGCTCCGAGCTTGATTTTCTGAGGGCGGTCGCCGTGGACCGCGGATATGCCTCAAATATCGTTGATTCCATTTATAAGAAATTGTCTAAACCGGTCCAAAAAAGGTGTATTTCAAAGCCGAACCTTTCGGTGGTTTTGCCCTTCTTTCCGAAGATCAGTCATCAAATCTCTAAAATTCTTAAAAGGTTTGAAATGAAGGTTATTTTCTCTCCGGTCAATAAAATATCTTTTTGGTATTTCAAACACCCCATTGATCGCTAAAATAGCTGGGGTATCTACCGGGTTTCTTGCCAGTGTAGCCTTTCTTATATTGGTCAAACCAAGCGTGCTCTTAAATTCCACTTGAAGGAACACGAGAGTTATGTTAAAAAGCAAGAGTTAAATTGCTCGTCCATTGCTCAACATGCCTGGACTTTAAATCATCGATCTGACTTTCTTCTGCCTCCATTATTCAGAAATATCGCTCGCCTACCGATCTTGATTTCTGGGAAACTTATCACATTTTTAAAATTTCGGGTTCTTTGGTTAATGATTTGTCAAGCACCCCTGTTTTCCCTCAATTGTGGAAAGGGTTTATTTAGCTTTGTTGGCCTGTTTCTTCATTTTTTCAATTTTTCCCCCTCTTTCCACCACTAGATGGCGCTGCTTGCCATATTTCGGTCTCTCCGCTGCTTCGTGTCTTTGGCGCTCGGCACGCGGTGGTTATTTAAGTGCGTGTGCACTTGTCTCGTCGCTTAGTCTTCGGCTTTTTGAGCTGCCACTAAGTTCGTTGCACTGATGAAGAAGTTCCTTTGTAGCTTCGAAACGGCCATATGCAAAATAATTGCATCTTATTGCTATTTCTGCTTTATTTGCGTTGGTTTTCCTGTTTATTCCTCGAGCACAAAGGTTTTATCTTTTCTTTTCAATCCCTACTATTATTGTATGAAAAAAATTAAGGGCTCATGGAAATTTTACATTTTCTAAGAAATCATAATTATTATAAAATTAGAAATCTGGATGGGCATATAATTACATTTGTTTCCTCTTTTTATCTAAAAATTAAAGACATACATTACACTTAAAGTATTTTTATAAAGAACTTCATACCGCTCATTTAAATCTACTTTCACGCCTTTTCAACCATTTCACGCATTTAGCTACCGATCGCACAAAATTCCTTCTAAAATCGATACTAGAAGAAACTTTAATTGATATAAAATACTTTCAATAATGTTCTATCTGCGTTATAACGTTGTATTAAAAATAGCTTTATAGAAATAGCATGACTGAATACATTAACAATGGCATATGACAAGTTTGATGAAATATGTTGTTGTTTTCTTTTGAACACGAGATCGACTGCACGCATTGATATTACTCTGTCTATGAAAATAAAAATTAATATGGAGAATTTTACTTGAGGATTTTACAAATTCAAAGAACTTGAAGGAGAACTCCAGATTAACCGGAAAGTGGATTCGCTAAATTTCCATTTTCAAATGTTTAAAGTAAAACATCAATTTTCCTTGAAATTATCCACATGGCTCGTAAAAATACAAAGGTAGCAGAATGTTATTATGTTGAAAAATCGTAAATACTTTTTATGTTTCTTTACTGTTCTCTTAAGCCGTTTTGGAACGACACGAGCGTTTTGTTCAAAATCTCTTAGATTTCTGTTAATATTGCCATGCTTGATATCGGCTTTTTTTTAACAACGCGTATTTCTTGCACGCTCGTTATTCTCTATGGACCATTAATGCGTTAGTAAATATTTTACCCAATCACTCAGATTTTACCATGTTTTTATTAACTTGCTTTCTTATTTGGGTGTGTTTGTGTGTTTGTCCAGCACAAATCTTGCAATCGATTTTTAACTAACTTCCCGACTAGCTAGACATTTGGAACTTTTAGACTAACCCAGAACACGATGATAATGTCTTTTATTAATACTTTACGCCATCTTTAAGCTGAATTAAATTAATTTTCAGATATTTTCAGTTAATTTTGTATTGTAGACTGGTGCAGCCATCTATCGAGGTAACGAGAACGAAAAGTTAAACGCAAGTTAACTTCCAATTAACTTCATTTTCTTTCAAGTTGATGGGATAATTCATCAAAAAAATTTTAAAAAAGTATTTATTAATACATAGAATTGTCAAATTTATATGATTCAATAAAAAATTCTAAAACATGGTATATAAAAAGTTCGTTTTATCTTGTAATTATTAAATATCTACCTAGATATACCAATTTTTCTGCTACACAAATACTTTAGATAATTTTAACAAATATGCTAAGGGAATAGAAATTAACTGCGTAGTACGCATATAGAAAAGTTTGCCTCTGAGGAGTTATTTAATATGTTTATTACCATGTTTTTATTAAATCGCTTTCTCGTTTGTGTGTTTGTACTGTAAATTCTTGCAATCGATTTTTAACTAACTTCCCGAATAGCTACATTTGAAAGTTTCAGAATAGCTCAGAACACGATTACAATGCATTATGTTAATACTTTTAGACATCTTTAAGCAGATTTGAATTCATTTTCAGTTATTTTTGTTTTGTAGAATGGTGCAGCCATCTATCGGCCGGTACAGGAATGAAAAGTTAAACGCAAGTTAACTACCAATTCTCGAGCTGAAGGATTGATTACCCATTTGATACCTCTATATTACTAATTTGATCATTTTCTTTCAAGTTGATGGGATAATTCCAAAAAAGAATTTTAAAAAAGTATTTATTAATATATAGAATTGTCAAGTTTATATGATTCAACAGAAAATTTAAAAACATGGTATATAAAAAGGTCTTTTTATCTTGAAATTATTTTGCGTAATGTGTGCGTAGTGTGTTTATGATAGACGCGACATTATCTTATTTAGGTTTCCGCTATTTTGTTTGTAAAAATAAATACTTTTTAATACAGTAAGTTAAGTACATGATATATGTACATGTAAACCCAACAAAATTTTTAAAAATGTGATTTTATATGTACTTTTAACAGTAAAATTAATTAAAGGAAAAGGAAAAAATATTTATTTCTATAAGCAATTTTTGCAATAAAATGAATAAAATTCAAGAAATTTAAACTACACACACATGCACACGCACAAGCATACATATAACAAATTTTTACAAATTTGGTGAAACGCCAATCAGGTGTTTTGGTATATAGTCGTTTAATATAAAAGAATGATTGCACTTGCACTAGTTTTATTGGTTAACTAAGACTCAATCATAAACACTCCGAAGATATTGACATCCGCTGGGCAAACAAAGCAATCCATCAATACGCAAAATGTAAAGAAAGTGCTATTTAGCGTCTATGATACATCACGGGACCAGTGCATGGTTAAATCAAATCTGTCTTGACTAAATTTGACTCATTTGTCTTACTGGAGGCGTTTCAACAAATAAGAAAACATATATTAAAAAAATTCATAGTCTTTGCATTGCTTATGATCTGTGTTTGTTGTTATTTAGCTGATTTATTTTACAGTGAGGCCTCTAGAAGTGAAAATAGCAGCCCCACATTATCCTCTAACAGCTGGAAACAGAAAACAAATCATATGCGAGACAACAGGGTCACGGCCAAGAGCCACGTTAACGTGGTGGCTTGATGGAAGGAAAATCGGTGCCGGCACGACCGATACTGTTTCGGACGGTGGCAACCTGACAGTCAGTACTCTTCACCTTGTGCCAACACCTGACGATAATGGAAAAACACTGTCATGCAGAGCTGATAACGCTGCTCTTCCTGAATCGGCCATTGAAGACGAATGGACCGTGAGAGTTCATTGTAAGTTTAATTTCCAATAATTAATATATATATATATATATATATATATATATATATATATATATATATATATATATATATATATATATATATGTGTGTGTGTGTGTGGGGGGGGGGGTTGTAGCTGTTGCAGATATTACTTCTCATAGTGAAATCTGGGTGGTGCACTCCATCACGAGAAACCCACGCTTATATATGGAGGCGGCCTAAGACGAGACAGTTCGAGGACGAGACATTCGAGGGATGTTAAAATTGTATTTGACTCAGCTGTTTAGACTTGAATTTGATTTCTTTTGTTATTTTGCAATGAATGTTTTAGCATTTATGAAATGTTCGTCTTTGTGAGAATTACTTCCTATCGTTGAATTATCTACTTGAATAAACTCTTGAAAACCACCGATAGCTGAAAAACTTTTTGAAAAGTAGCAGACATGGAACAGACTGATATTTACTTAAAATTCTGCAAGATATATTGTTGTGATTTCCTTATAATGCATTTCAGGCAAGGAAATTTTAATTGAGCATTGTATAGTTTACAAGAAGTAATATTAATTTGTAAAATTTAATTGAAATGCAATGGCTTATACTGCAATCAGTATGTGGAAAAAAAATTGAATTTTATATCTAATTGCGTTTTGTTAAAGTGATAGATTAAGAATACATTTAGAATACCATAGGATAAAATGCATTTTATCTGAATCGTAAATACATTTACATTCCCAGCATATGAGATATTAATATTCATACTCCTGGAAATCGTTACTATAATAACTATTCTACGTAAACATTTAATTTCCATTCAATTACTAATTAAGATTGGTTCATTCTTGCCCTCTGTCTCGTTGTGTATGTGGAACTTTATTTAACATAGAAATTAATTTGGATATGTCAAAGATTTGCATATAGGTAAATTGTTCCGATTAGATTAATATTAACTTGTATAAGTATATTTCATTAAATACAATGCATAATTTGGTTTTGCTGACAAATATTGAAGAATTTTACGCATTCTATAACAATTTTGGGATAAATTACTAATTTATATTTTTATTACCTTTTTATAAACAAAATATGTTAATTAAATATTAACTGTGGGCATTAAATCATTAATTTCTTTGAATATCGTTGCTGATTGGTTCAGTCAAATTATACCATTGAACTAATTATTGGGCTGCAAAAGGCCTCTTTTTAGATACCCTTATTATATCAAACTTAAAGTTTTTTGACAATTTTACGTATTCTATCACATTTTTGGTTTAAATTATTAATTTTTATGTTTTACCAAACTTTTGTTAAAGTAAAGGCGTTAATTAAATAGTAATTATGATTATTAAACAATTAATTTCGTTGGATATCATTATCGATTGGTTCTAACATATTATATCCTACAATTAATTATTAGTCTGTTAAGTACCTTACTTTAGATATTCTCCTATCTTTAACTTATGTATTTTTAATGAATTTTGCACATTCTATCACATTTCTTAGATATATTAATATTAATTTGTATATTTTACCATATTTTCTTAAAGAAAATGTGTTAATTAAATATTGATTATGAATATTTATTAATAAAATTCAATTGATAATGTTATTGAGCACTAGTGTTAGATTATTTCCTTGAATAAATTATTTGGCTGTAAAGTATCATTTTATAGATATCCTCGTATTATCAAACTCACATATTTTTAAACAATTTTATGCATTCTATCACATTTTTGTGATATATTTCTAATTTGTATGTTTTACCATATTTTTAGAATAGTAGATATGCCAATAAAATATTAATTAGGAATATTAAATAATTAATGTCATTGAACATCCTTAATGAGTGTGCCAGACAGAGTGGAAGTTAAGAATAAGTAACCGCAAGATGACTGACGTCACAAAACTTGCTACCAATGAGCTAATGGAAACACAGCTGTCCTACTATAAAGACTGTGTTTAGGACTATTTAACATTAATTATTTTAACTTTTTTATTATTATTACTAAGAATATTTTATTTTTATTTTATTTTTACTGTATTTATTATTTTTATTTTATTTTATTTTTAGTAGTTATTTACTCTAATTACTTGTTTTGTTATTTTACTTATTAGTTGCACCAGAACTAATTATTCATGAAATCTAAAACTACTAATTATGTGCTTGGCAGGACTATCAGGGTAATAATTACGTGTTAGCAGAGCTATCAAGTCTAGAATATGCTTATTCGTATTGCCTTTAGAACAAAGCCTATTTATACGTACATATATATATATATATATATATATATATATATATATATATATATATATATATATATATATATATATATATATATATATATATATATATATATATATATATACACTGAAGTGCCACTGAATTAGGGATACCTACCTAGTAACGAGTTGGGCCTCCTCTGGCCTTGATAACGGCTGCCACATGACGAGGCATAGATTCAACAAGTTTCAGGAAACGTTCCACGGGAATGGCTTGCCAAATATTGGCTAAAGCTGTCCATAATTCGGTAAGGTTCTTTGGTGCTGTGTGATGGCCTTTCACGCCTTGTTCCAAAACATCCCAAAGATGCTCAATAGGATTTAAATCTGAACTTCTAGGTGGCCAATTCATTACAGAGAAGTCAGAGGAATGCTCATCCAATCAGCCAGTAGCCAACCGGGACTTGTGAGAGGTACAGTTGTCTTGCTGGAAAACTCCATTACCGTGCAGATAACAGAACAGCATAAAAGGATGGAGGTGATCACCCAGCAACTCTACGTACCGAATTGCATTGAGGGAGGTTGGTACATGGACCAAAGATCCCAAGCTGTGCCACGAAAAATCACCCTAGACCATGATTGAGGCACCATTCCCTTGTACAGTTCCAGCCAGGCATGCAGGATCCATGGCTTCATCAGCCTGACGCCATATTCTCAGCCTCCCGTCGGCGTTAAGTAGTCGGAATCGAGACTGATCACTCCATGCTACTCGTTTCCAGTCCTCTACACTCCAGTCTCTGTGCTCTCTTGCCGAGGCAAGACGAGCAGCCCGATGGCGAGTATAGAGCAATGGTACTCTCGTAGGTCGACGGCTCCCGAAACTCATACGGTGAAGCAAGCTTTGCACAGTCCGTTTACTGACTGTACGACTGGCACCGCCATTAAACTGGGTGGTAATTTGAGCTAATGTTTGTCTTCGCTGGCTACGTACAATACGCCTGAGCCGTCTCTCACCACGCACTGTCAAGGCTAATTGTCCTTTGCAGTTTGCCCGATCGCTAGTTTTTTTTCCACCATCCATGTATTCTTGGTATACTCTTGACACTGTCGACCTTGAAAATCCTAGCTGTCTGATGATTTCGGAAATTGAATGGCCCATGAGTCGCGCACCTACGATTTGTCCGCTATCTAAGGCGTCTAAATCAGGCAGTTTACCCATACTGGCAATTCCAACAACTAATTCAGAACAACCACAGTACGCGCTATTTATGCAGTTACCACAGCGCCCTCACTTGCGCACACATGATGCGCAGAGCTACACAATTTGCATAGGCTTTGCTATCCCTAATTCAGTGGCACTTCAGTGTATATATATATATGTATATATATATATATATATATATATATATATATATATATATATATATATATATATATATATATATATATATATATATATTTATAATAAAAGGGAAGCTTGACGGCCTTGTAGTCGCATAACCGGGGTTGTAATCTCAGTAAGTCGTAGCGAGTGGCGAAGGAAGGAAGTCCGGGCAGAAAACATAGTACTTCACAAAAACTTCACAGTTCTTTTATTAAGAATGGAGTTTTAAAAAGACTGGATATACACTTGTCAAATTTAGCGTTCAAAACACATCACGGCTAGCCGGGTACGGAACCCAACCACCGGCAGGACCGCTGAAAATACGAACGGAGAGCTCTACATGTTTCCTGGCCGAGAGCAGACACCCAAAAGACTACAGATATGCGAAATTTCTCGCCCGCGTAGGGGTCTATACTACTTGTAATTCGCCAGAAACGGACACAAGATTAAGTCGCGTCATATGGGGTGATGGTTTTCGAATGTTCCACGTCGTTCGCGTTATATAACTGTTATATAAGCTTCGGCCACACGTGCCTTAGGGGAAAAACTAATAAATTACTTCGATTTGGTTTTAGGTAGAAATAAAGAATGAGGGACTGTGTCCTATTGCGTTAGGATGAAGAATTTAGATTGGCGTTTTAATAATAAAAAGGATTGAAATTTATTTCATATATATATATATATATATATTAAAAATTTTAATTATTCTATTAGATTTTTTGGATAGATTACTTTTTTTTTATGTTTTTCCATGTTTTCATAATTTGACGATGATAATTAAATATTCATTAGGAATATTATACAATTAATTTCATTGGATTCGTGTTGGATTTGTTAAGACAATTTATATACTTGACTTAATTTTTTGGCAATATTTTTTTTTAAATATCTTTGTTTCATGAAATATATATTTTTTCAGAACTTTACGTATTCTATCACGTTTTTCTAAATATTAGTAATTTATATTATAATATATTTTTATTAAAGTTATGATGTTCATTAAATATTAAATATTAATATTAAACAATTAATTTCATTGTATAAGTTTACTGATTGATTTTGGCAAGAAATCCCTGGAAAAAAAATTGTTGGAATAAATTATTTTGCTTTAAAGTACCTATTTTATATATTCTTATTTCATCAAATTTAAATATTTTTCAATAATTTTAAGTATTCTATAATTTTTGGTAAATATTATTAATTTGTATGTTTTATTTTTTTTTTCTTTGTAAAAGTAAAGACAGTAATTAAATATTAATCATGAATTTTATACAATTAAATTCACTGAATATCTTTACTGGCAGGTTATGAGAAATTAAATATTCGAATAAATTATTCTGTTGCAAAGTACCCTCTTTCTGATATCCTGGTATCATGAAACATATATTTTTAAAAATTTTACGTGCTCTCTTACATTTTTATAAATATTACTGATTTGTATCATAATACATCTTTATCACTGTTGTGATGTTCATCAAATACTATTCATTTATATTAAAAAATTAATTTCATTGACTATCCTTACTGACTGGTTTTGATAAATTATATCCTTGAATAAATTATTTCGCTGCCAAGCACTCATTTTTTTAGATATCCTCGCTTCATCAAACTTATTTATTTTTTTAACAATTTTTCGTATTCTATCACATTTTTGTAAATATTATAATTTGTATGATTTACAAATTTTTGTAAAAGTAAAGACGCTAATTAATAATAAATATGAATATAAAACAATTAATTTCATTGAATATCTTTACTGTTTGGTTTCGACAAATTAAATCCTTGAACAAATTATTCGGCTGTAAAGTACCTTTTTTTAGATATCCTCGTTTCATAAAACATATAGTTATTAAGAAATTTGCGTATTTTATCACATTTTTTTAATATATTATTTATTTGTATTATAATGTATCTTAATTAAAGTTAGGATGTTCATTAAATATTAGCTATGAATTTTAACAATTCCATTGAATGCATTTACTTACTAGTTTTGACAAATTATATCATTGAATAATTTTTTTGGCTGCAAAGTACCTTTTATTAGATATCCTCGTATCATAAAACATATATTTATTAAGAATTTTGCGTATTCTATCACATTTTTTTAATATATTATTTATTTGTATTATAATGTATATTTATTAATGTTAGGATATTCATTTAATATTAGCTATAAAAGTTAAACAATTTCATTGAATAACTTTACCGACTAGTTTTGACAAATTATATCATTGAATAATTTATTCGGCTGCAAAGTACCTTTTTTTTAAATATCCTCGTTTCATCAAACTTATGTAATTTTTATCTTTACAGATGCTCCAATAATCAACCTTGCCCTAGGTGCATCTATCACCCAGTCGAACATTCGAGAAGGAACTGATGTGTATCTAGAATGTAATATTCGAGCGAACCCATGGGTCAGTGAAGTTACATGGCAATTCGAAGACCATTACGTTTCAAGTAATAAATCAGCTGGCGTTATAATTAGTAACCAAACTTTGGTGCTACAGAGCGTCAGAAGAGAGCATAGAGGGAGATATAGATGCCTTGCTGGAAATTCGGAAGGAAATAGTATTAGTGAATATTTGCATCTATTAGTACAGTGTAAGTTGGAACTTGATGAAATTTTAACCGGGATTTCGGAAACATTAATTACTGAAATTATTTTACTGGTTTGTGTATGAAAATGGAAATACATTTAAGGGATGTTTGAAGTGTATAATTTGAGTTTAAATTGCGTTTGAGCTGTAAAATCTTTAGAAGTATATACTATCGCTAATACGGGACTTATAATGCGTACACAAAACATTCTTCCTGAAAAAATTATAAAATCTATGGAAACTTTGAATAACAATAAATGTTTTATTGGTAATGTTTTAGTCAAAATATTTCACACTACGTATTGGGATTATTAATACTTTGCATTTTATATTCAAGAAGCAGATGAAAATTAAAATTTTTTTAAGAATATTCGTCTTTTAAATGAGGATGGTAGATATATAAAGTTCCAATGATGTTTGTTTATTATTTTATTTAAATTCAAGATAGTAAACTTTTAAGAATAAGTAAAATTATATGCAATAGCAACGAAAAAAAGAAAAAAAAAGTTTTCTTAAACAAAAACAGTACAAAATATATTGCACCATTACCTGCACGTTAATGGTGCAATATATTTTGTACTGTTACGTATTAGTTTTACTTAATAGAAAAAAAAATTGTCCTAGATTTTATGCTTTATAATGCTGTGTGTGTGTGTAAGTAAGTAATTTATTACTGATTTTAAAGGAACTCAACTGAAAATTTGACACTTAATTTCTTCTTTTCTGCACATTTTGTTGACGAGGATGAGAATTTGTATGACTAAAGCTGATAATTATAATATGCTATCTTAACAGGAATTCCAGAAATGTTTCTTTCGTTTCTATAAAATTTCTACTGATCTTCTGAATATTTCTAAATATTTTATTATTTATGCTAACCATATTTAAAGTATTATTTTTTTTCTGTCTATGATGGTATATACATTTTTATTAATAACTATTTCTATCATTATTCATTGCATATACAATTGTTTACACTACTTTTGCATTTCTAAATAAAACCTTAACAATGTGCTACATGAACATTTCAATTTCATTGAATTGTTTTGCTTTTTGGGTAATACTACCCATGGTATACATTGTTTTATTAAGTATTCAGAGCAATGCGAATAGACAAAAATATTCCGGAATCTTAAAATTTATTACATATTATTTATATATCTTTCATGAAAATGCATGTAACAGAAACCTTAAATAAACCTGTTTCTAATGCCTACTTAGATAATGAATCATTTATGGTAAACGCAGAGATAAACGGTTTTGGTTCGAACGGATGATTGCTCTTTAAAATGCATTTTTTCTATTGCATGAAATTTTACCTTCATTTCTTGAAGTCTTTTATCGTTTGAATTTTTGATAGAAAATTATAATGAACAAGAAAACTAAGAGAACTGTATCTTATTAAAGTAAATATACTTTTTTTTAAAGTAAATCATCACGTAAAGTAAAGTGAATAATATTTACCTTGCTTTTTCATTTAAATACTAGCTGACCTGTATGTGGTGACTAGGTGTGACTTGTATGTGGTGACTTTTATGTGAATACTAGGTGAACTTTATCGTAATAAAGTAAATCAAATATTTTAGCTGGCTTTATCACTTGAGTTTAGAGATATCTAAGTTTCTTTAAATAATTTTATATTCAGAATCGCAAAGTAAAAAATATGTAGTAGTTCATTACTCTTCTGATACATTCTAGAAATGGGGGCAGGCACTTCAGACTTTATGAAAAATATTCAATATTTGTACAGAATAATTTAATTTTTCTTTTATCAGGTACTATAATCATACATTACGATCCAAAGCATATAACTTTCAAAAAATCTCTAGGAATATTCTCGCCAAAATATCGAATTACTGTACATGTCATACGACACGTGAAAATTAATTTTTTCTAAAAGATCTCAGAGTTTTCTATGATAAGGAATATTGAAAAAGTCTTTTATAACAACTCATTTTACTCTTCATTATAAAGCTAAATCCCTTCAAAAATGAAATTTATTTAGTCTATCTTCTTTTATTTCTACGCAGATGCACCAGTCTGCAAGCTCACAGAACCTAAAGTGTACGGAGTAGCTCGCACAGAAGTGGTTAATGTCACTTGCGAAGTAGAAGCTGATCCACCTGAAGTTCACTTTCGGTGGTCTTTGAACAACAGTTTAGAAACAGTCAGTCTTCCAGCGGGGTGGAGTGAAGGATCAAGAAGCGTGCTTAGTTATACACCTAAAACATTAGCAGGTTACGGATTATTGCTGTGCTGGGGAAGCAATTCCATCGGAGGTCAACGGGACCCTTGTGTGGCAAAGATTATACCAGCAGGTAAGTTAGAGCATAGATGGTGTATTGTAACATATTGAAATAAGCGTTTTTTATTTTTCATAATTTCAAGAAAGTCATGAAAAACAAGTATTTCACATGCACAAAATATAATTGAATATTTCCCATACAGAATATTTATGCCATATTGAAGTTTTATGATATATTCGCCTGATGAAACCAAATTATATCGGGGAAATTATCATTATTACTCCCTTAAAGATTTTGCACCATTCAATATCCTTCCAACAGAGTACTTAAGAATAAAAAATGATATATGAATACAAATAAATCCAATAACACAGACTATAGAGCAAGTATGTTGCCAGAAGAGGTTTTTTTGTGCTGTAGCGCATCGTAAACTTCACATAAAGCATGAGACGAAATGAAAGCCCATATTTAAGTCGCCTTGATGTAAAAATTTGAAGATTCCTGGCAACATTTCCCCTTTTAAGTAAAACCATTTTCGGGAAAAATTTCGCATTTATGCTGCTTAAAACAGATATCATGGCAAAGCGACCTATTGAGGTCAAAATGTGACGTCAGAAAAGGAACCTTAAAGCAGGGAACGCTGCATTGAGTAATATTGCCGCAAAATTGCTGCAATATTGCTCATTCTCAAGGTGAATGGGTTGCGGCTTAAAGCAATTTTTATCTTTTACATCGCAGTGTTGTACTGAAATATTGACTATTAATTTTATACAGATACATTTAATTAAATTCATTTAGTTTTTACCTTCAGCTATGGAAAAGTAATCATATTAAAAAAATATTGATATAAACTTTTTGGTTAGCTAATTCGCATATTATTATATCTATTAGAAATCACGTTTTCAATTGGTTTATCTTTTTAAGTCACGGTAACTTGAAAACCAGTCCATTTACAATTGATAGTAATATGAACAGAAATGGGAATTCTAGAATATAGTCAAGTTTGAGGCCTCAAAAGAATTTTTATTTTTTTAATTAACTGCACCAAGATGAAAAATAACCAGGTAATTCGGACTTATTATCGTGCTTGTAACCGATATTTGTCAGTAATTATGTTTTTGATAATCATCGGTCTAACAATATCTAAACTATGTAATACTTTCATGGAAAACAATGAAACCAAGTGGAAAAATATTGTAAAATGTCCAGGTAATTAGAAGAAAACTATTGAACTATCGAAGTTATAATATGTCCAAAAATATAATAAAATGTATACTATTTGTTTTCAACATGCTTTACAGAGAGAAAATATCCATATCTTAAATGAAAGTAGGTTTAAAGGAGTTAAAAATGATTCCTAAGTCGTTCATATCTAACAACTAAACTGAACTCATGGCGCAACAGTCCGCTGGGACCTAGGCCGGCGGTACCCTTCTGCGCTTTCTTGATCGTGGGCTTGGGTTGCCATACAGCATATATCTTAGACAAGTCGTCAACCTGAATTGGGATCCCCAGAGTACTAAACTCTGGTCCCCAGAGTACTAACTATTAGGGCCCAAGCATGCTTTGTCCTCATTTTATCGATCCACTCAAGGGATGAAAGGCTGAGTGAACCTCGTCCAGTCGTATTGTCGAATTCTGGACCTGTGAGGTGGCGGTTTGACGCTTTTAACCACTACGGTACCGGGCGTGTTCATATCTAACAATATAATGAAAAAGTAGATTTCTCAGGGCCTAAATAATATGCAGAACAAATAATTGTAAAATCTCGTAAGACCAAATAAATCTTTTAATTCTGAGGACGATTGTATCATATTTTCAAAACAAACACTCCGATTAAAACAAAAATAATAATGGAAAAAATTGCTACAAAAAGAAGAAAGAAATACTTATTTAAAATTTCAAAAAAAAATCCTCACGAGTCATGCAGCACAAAGGAGTTTCATGCTGCAATATTCAAGACTCGTGCCACGTATTAAACAAGACTTTATTAGCCTTTAAATTTGACAATAAATATTTTCAATTCTTTAAGAGGCTTTTTACGCTAATTTTCGTTCGTTTCTACCTAAACGACATCCGAAACAAGAAATTTTAAACTTTTAAAAGCCCTCACAAAATGCATAAAAAGACTAGAAACAAATTGTTTTTTTTTTCTCAAAACGAATTCGCTGATAAAAAGGAAAACTAAGGTTGAAAACCTGCGATAGAAAGTAAGTAAAAAATACCTTCAAGTATTCTGTTAATGGCACGAGTCATAATATGCAAAATATCTTTTAACTTTTGAAGTTTAAATTAAGAATTTTTTTTTATTCTTTTACTGCACTTGCAAGCTAATTTCCGATTTCCTTTTACATTTCATTTTTTTTTTCTTTTCTTATGTCTATACCAATGTTCTTGAATTTGAATAATTAAGGTCACAATAAAACAGGAGTGTCTTCGCTTTGGTTTTTGACCGAGAATCACATGATACATTTCAAAATATTTAATTCATATCCTTTTACAAAAATGTTTTAATATTTTTCTTGAAAATATCATCTTTTTTATCCCTTTTTGTAACAAGTTATTCATAAATTTTTAATAATTCATTAATTCAAATTCTTAACAATTGAATTTAAATCAATTATTCCATGTTTGTATTCGATTTTCATGGGGAAGCTCTTAGACTGCTAATCTCAATAAACTGAATTCACATTAGAAGTATTATCACATTAGAAATATATTAAGTATATTTGTGATAATTTTATGTAGACTGAAATGCTTTATTCATATGGAAAAACAAATTTTTCCTATTTTAGGAATTCCGAAATGGAATATGCATTATATATATATATATATATATATATATATATATATATATATATATATATATATATATATATATATATATATATATATATATATATATATATATATTTATAAATAGTCAAATTCATCGTTCAGTAAATACTCTTCAATCAACAACACGCATTTCAAATCTTGTAGGTTTTCCTGTTCAAATAATTTGTACACGAAATAAACCAGAATCAGAAGAAAAGTCTTAAGTTATGACTTTTTGACTTTTGGATAAACAAATAGTCCCTCACTGTTCGGAAACAAATCGTATTTTACATCTGATTACAGTGGAGATATGTTTATATGTTTTCATTTTTTAAAGGTTCGTTGATCAAAGTATATTTAAGATTTATGCATAAGTAACATCTGTTTTTCAGTAACTTGTACATAAAGGGATTTTTTTTTACAAGTTACTAGATAATTTTAAAAATGTTCATCGATTACAAATCTCAGCAATCGAATTTACATCAATCATTCTATGTTTGTATTCGATTTTCATAGACAAATTCATTGACTTTAAAACTCAATAAGCTAAATCCTTTTATAATATATGTAAGAATCTAGCAATATATGTAAGATTATATTAAATATCTTTATGTTAATTTTATGTAAAAATAATGCTTGAATAGCTTCAAATAACATAATTTTTGCCATTTACGAATTCATAGATAATTTTAAAAATGTTCATCGACTACAAATCTCAGCTATCGAATTTACATCAATCATTCTATGTTTGTATTCGATTTTCATAGAGAAATTCATCGACTTTAAGACTCAATAAACTAAATCCTCTTATTACATATGTAAGAATCTAGCAATATATGTAAGAGTATATTAAATAACTTTATATTAATTTTATGTAAAAAAAGTATTGAATAGTTTCGAATAACATAATTTTTGCCATTTACAAATTTGTAGAGGAACTTTTTTAAACTAGCCGCTGCGCGACCAGCATGGTCGCTTTTAGTTTTATATTTTCTTTTGCAAAACAACTCAACTGAAAGAAACCTATGTAAGGAATGTTACTATTACCTGTCATCATAAATATACGTTGTTAAGTAGTAGTGTGATCTCAGGCAAAAAATTTATAATCATTGCAAAATTCTCTATAAGGATGATTCTAAAACATCGCGATTTAAAAATATGAATTTCCATTACTTCAGAACAGAGTTAAAGATAAGACTGAGAAACTCAACAACAAAGATTTTAAAAATTACACTCATCTCTGTATGTAATATTTTTCAAAATTAAGATATCTACACTTTATTATTACATCAAATAAGAAATTGTTAGAAACAATCGTTTCATCAAAAGAAGAGTAAAAATTCAGCAAGTACTAAAATATAGTGTGTATAACATCACTCCCTATATGTACTATTGTTCACAATTCAGATATCTACACTTAATCATACCAAATAAAAAAATTTTGGGAAAATTTCTTCACTTACAAAATGGAGTAAAAATCAGCAAGTACTACTAAAAAAAGTGTAGACAATTAACTCTTACTTACTATTAAGATATTATAATGCAATTATTAATATTTTACTATGATATTCCTCAAACTTCTTGATATACACAGTTGAGTATTTCAGAAATAGGAGATGAACAGTGAAGAATCAAAGAACAGTGAAGAATCAAAAGAACGGACTCTAGATAAACCTACATACAACTGTCCGTGACTAAACACTGGATTTGATAGGTCTAAACATATTTTGTCAAAAGTTTGACCTCTTACTTACATTTAGAAAAACCGATGGAACAAAAGAATAAATTATCTCGTGAATAAATTAAAATTCTTCACTTGTAAAATACAGCAATTAAATTGCACCAAATTACGTGCTATCGTCGAACTACAACACACGCGGTCGGCCTCTAA
Organism: Dolomedes plantarius; assembly: GCA_907164885.2. Lineage (NCBI taxonomy): Eukaryota > Metazoa > Arthropoda > Arachnida > Araneae > Dolomedidae > Dolomedes > Dolomedes plantarius. The sequence goes on from OU015502.1 coordinate 67,392,296, forward strand.
TGTTTACATCTGGTAGTTGCAGCCGTTGCCATTCGGAGTGCAGAAATATCGCCGATTTTTGTGCCGCATACCTACGCGTTTTATATATATAGATGTTTAGGAAAACCGAATATTTTAATTTAATTGTCTAATTTATCGTTCAGAAAGTATATTCCAATCTTCAATACCTTTATCGTGTCTTGTATTAACTTATTTTCAAATAATAAATAGTCGAAATAAATTCAAATAAATGAGCCACGAACTTAAAAACAGAAGAATAAATGTCTTAAAATATGATTTTTGAATAAACAAATTGTTCTTGTTTATTTCTATTCAAATCATATTTCATATCTGATTACCGCTGAGATATGTTTATATGTTTTCATTTCTTAAAGTTTCGGTCAACGTTCATTTAAAACTTACGCACAAATAACATCCATTTAGATTATTGTTGAAAAACATTTCAAAGCATCATTATTTTATATATATGGAAAGTATTTTGCTTTTAAATTTTATCGTATATACTAAATCATTTTTACTGACTATTATTATAAAGTTCTCTTTCGAGAACTCTTCATATATAATTTATATATTTTTTTCTGCATAGCATTGATAAATTCCACTCTTTTTTTTTTACATTCACTATTTATTCTAAGGGAAAAGTGAAGTGGTTTTTTTCAGTAAAAATGAAGTAATGATAAGATTTTTAGAAACATGCCGCATTCTTCAATAAAAAGTTTGAAATTTATGATTTTTAGATTACGTTTTTCCAGATTAGTTGTTGGTTCTTTTTTTCCAAAATTTTAAACCATTTTAGATAGCAAAAGTCTGAAGGCATGGATTAATATTTTTCTTCATATTTATCGAATAGTATCCTAACTGAAAATTATCCACCGTTTACATTTGTAAAATGCATAATTACGTAACTAAATAGAAGTGGACATCCGTGGAAAAAAATATCATGTATCATCGATGTTAACAGTATCATGTATCACAATGTCAGAGACCGGTGGTAAATCATGACAGATCTTTTACTTCGAACATCCAAGTGATCTCCTTATCTTTTTCGAAGGAATAGTGCAAATAATTAGTGCTTATTTCATTTCCAAAATTTGGACTTTAACCCTAGAATGGTCGCAAATTTGAAAATTGCAGTCATGGTCCCGTGGCGTCTGACAGACACCAGACTATCTTATGTAGGCTTTAGTTATGCTATTTGCAAAAATGAAAATTTATTAAAACAGTAAGTTAAAGACCTGATGAATGTGAACGGAAACCAATATTTTTTTTAAATGTAATTATCTATGCCCGTCTTACAGTAAAATAAATCGAAACAAATGATGTAAAAATAATTTCTATAAGTAAAATTTTTAATGAAAACCGATCAAATAGGAAAACATATTTATAGGGAATTTTTACAATAGCATAAATCAAAATAATGCAAATAGAGAAAATGAATTTCTATTAGCATTTTTTACAAATTTTGCGACATGCCAATCAGATGTTTTGGGTATATATTCGTTTACTATAAAAAATGATAACAACTAGAGGAGTTTTCTTTGTTATATATAGTTCATACATACACACTTCGAAGGTACTGGCATCTGCTGAGAATACAGAGCAATCCATCAATACACAAAATGTAAATAAAGTGCTATTGGCGTCTGTGAGACGCCCTGCGACCAGTGCAGGGTTAATAAATCTGAAACTCGTTTTAATAATTCTGTACTCATATATCTTTGTAGCATTATGTTTATCGATAACATCGATTAAAATTTTGGGCATTACAGATTTCCATATGTTCAGTAAAGTGAATACTAGAGTAATACACGGTTTCCAACATTTTAGGACTTTCATTTAAGATTTTCATTTGTTCGCTAAGTTGAATAGAAAAGGGAAATAAAGACGCATGTATTTAGAATCTTTGGCCTAGACCACATAAATATTTGAAGGGAGTTTTTATAACGACAATGATATATTTTTAGTGGTTTATATTTTTGGTGATATATTTGGTGATAGTGGTTTATATTTAGGTAATATATGTTTAGTGATATATTTTTAGTGGTATAATTTTTTGCGTCAGCAAAACTTAAAAATATTATTATTCTTGTTAATAATGTTGTTATAACTTGGATGAGATTAGACAAATACTTTTTGAAATACTCTATACAAACATGCTTACTTCGGCAATTATGCTTGTGCATACGTGAACTTTGAATCCATAATACTTGGTTGAAAGTAGTATAAGGTTTAAAAATACTAGCAGCAACAAAAATATTCTTTGCTTTTTAATCCACTAACTTATTTTATCTGATTTAGATAATACTTTGATTATAACAGACCCTACAGGATGACATTTTATGAAAACAATGGCCAAGAACTGTAATCATACCACTTCGAAATTTAGAGGAAAAAAACAATGTCAATCGAGGCTTGCTAGAATAAAAATAATTTACAGTCAAACCTGTTTTTGTGCGGTCTTTTTTCATCCGATTTGTTTTGTGCGATCTTTTTATGCGATATATGAATATGTGTAGAAAAAAATTTAAAATATATATTTGAAATTATTTATTTGAAATTACAAAAAGAGCTTCGTTCGCGTATATCTGGCTATCGCGACGTTTAACAAGCAGCTGATCAAACGACCGTCGTCTTAAAAACATATCACCGACTACATGGTAACAAAAAATAAATAAACTCTAATACGTATCTTAAAGTGACGCAACCGATTACTAATCAGTCTATCACAAGAATATGCGCGTTTTGGAATACGATGAGTAGTATCGAATTATGTACATTTTGAAATTTTGAAAATGTTTTAGATGAGAATTTTTTTCAATGATTCCATGTGCAATTTAATTATTTATTTTGTTTGGAAAGGCCTTTCTCGCTATTTCGTAAAGCTTTGACATACTTTCTAACTGAGAAATTTTTTCATGCGATTGCTCTCCACCGCATTATAAAAAATTGGTCTTTAAAATGTTGTGACAAATTATTTGTTATAGCTATTTATGAAGTTTCTGAATATTTTTTTGTGCGATCTCTATCTACCGCACAAAAACAGGTTTGACTGTACGTGCAAGCGTAAAATAAACTTCGATAAGTCTCATGAAATGATCAACATTAATATACCGGTGTTAAAAAAAGAAATAAATAGATGACTGTATCCCAACTATGTAAATTACTGGGTGGGTGTTTGTGAGACCCTTCAGTCCAAAGTCAATTTTCACTATCTTATCTTTTAATTTTCTGAAAACTAGTTCTTCATTTGTTGTTGTCGGGCCTACGAATACTGCAGAAGAGAAATTTTTAAATTGAACCAAATGCCAGGACAACAGCAACTGCCAGATTAAGTGCTTGTCTGTGTCTTGTAGAGGAGTTCTTACGGCGACAAAACATGCTTGAAAGGGCAACCACAATGTATGGACGGTCAAAGAAATGTTCTTGATAAAGCTTGGTTTCTGAACAATTTCGACAGTTAGTAAACGATCGTGTGTCGCCAGGTGGGACTTTTATACCCTTAAACTGATTAATTCTTAGTCTAGCTATTGTAGAAGAAATTGTTCTGGGACATGAATTTCCAAGATTGTGGCAAGGGCAAGTCCAAAATTGTGGTTTCTTTAAGGGTTGTTTGGATAATTTGCTGCACCTAGCAACTGCGGGTTCTTCATTTAAATGTAATGAATAATTAGATTCCAAGTGATATTTTAAATTTTAACAAATATATATATATATATATATATATATATATATATATATATATATATATATATATATATATATATATATATATATATATATATATATATATATATATATATATAATGCAGATGAGTCGAATTTCAAAAGAATTCGTAGACGCAGTTTTTTGTCTATAAAATGTTATTCCCAAATTTTATATTTTAATGTATTTTTTAATTAAAAGCAATAGCAGGTTCTTTAAAAAAAATCAATTGTGTTTATTTATGATGAGTGATAATGGAACACCAAAATACATCTCGCATGCTGTAAGTTTGTTAAATACATCTAATGGAATATTTTAAATTGTATGTGTTGAAAAACGTATTTATGCTTTTTTTTATGTTTTTCACTATCACATATAAATTCTATTAGGATATTTTTTAAAAACAAAACATGACTTTCACGATGTATATGTAAGCGAATTTGTATATTTTGCTGTTTTTGCAGTCATATGTGAGATGAGACATAATACCCAGCTAGTGCTATCAATTTTTATTCAGTTTAAAAATATCCGTAAGATAAAAGAAAAGGAATTTAAAATAATTGCCTTTTTCCCAGCGGGATTATTTCTTTAATAAACAAATTTGCTTTGATATTTTTAAGCACTCGAAGTAAAAGTATTTTTTAAAAGGTAGTATAAGGTTTAAAACTGCAAAAAGCAAATGATTAAGATAAATCATTAGTTTTAATTTTTTCCACTTAATGCATTATTTCTAAAGAATTCTGTCGACTCTGAGAAATATAAAGGAAAATAAAATTATTGGTAATTCCTAATGGAGATTCAAACTCAGTTTTTAAACATTATTCCAATTTATATACACATTTCTTTAATAAACATTACTGAAGTTTTTATTTTTAGGTAATTAGTCTCCATGGTCAATAAAAAATGCAGTTTTTCATGTGTTGTGTACAATAAAAACTTGGATAAATCTCCTATTAAAAAAAGGCAGTATGAATCCCAACTAAGTTAAAATATTGTGTTTCTAAAAAAATCTTTAAAGGATTGGTTATTTTTTACATCTAACACATGAAGATATTTGGCCAATGTCTGTAAGATTTTTTTGTATTTAATATGGTCTAATATTCACTGATCCATAATATTGCAGTGGGTGCCAAATTCATTATTTGGTAGATAAGAGATAAAGTATATTCAAGTGGAAAGTACAAGCAAATATAAGTTATATATATATATATATATATATATATATATATATATATATATATACATATATATATATATTTATTTATTTATTAATTTATTTGTCACTGTGCATGAGTATGGACTTTTTAGCTGTATATATTTTAATTCACTGATGAAGAATAAATTACAGTTGTAGAAGCTACTTAGAGAGTCTCGGATTTATCAAAATACATTGCAAAAGCGTCACATATACTCTATTATATAGATATATATTGGTTAATTCTAGATTCGATATGTCTAAGTGAATTCTGAATCAGTAACAGTATTCAGCACTTCGTAACATGTCACACTTTACGCTGACTTAATCCCTTGAATGGAATTGCTAACTAAACCGAATTACAAATTATCCCCAGACATTTCCCGTACACATTCTCTTATTGTTAATAAATTGCGTCATTCTAATTTACTTGTCTGTGAGTACAGTTAAGGTTAAGTAGAGCACTTAACCGTAAAAACACTTATATATATATATATATATATATATATATATATACACACACTACGCTCAATCTGATTAGTTCTTCGGATTCCTATGAGGTCGCAAAGGGACTCCAAATTTATTGTCAAGTTTTACAAATTTTTCGAAATTATCGCCGAATGGTCACATATTGAAATATAACGCGCAACGATATAAAATAAACCGAAATAAATAATATTTACGAATTTTCACAACTAATAAAAACTGAATTGGAATAATAAAAAAACGATTGCTGTATGTGCAAAATTGGAAGAGTGAAGTGCAAGAATGGCTGCAACTTTTGCGATTTTAGAAATAAAATAAGTGCCAGAATTAATTAGTAACTTTTACAAGCAAGCTTCTTTTCAAGAATAGAAAAACCGTATAGAAAAGTAAAATTTTATTAACAGTTTGGATAAAAAAAAAATTTAAAATATAATTTTTACTTTCAAGTTTGAAATGCAAATAAAAATAAACTAATGTCACGATTTCTAATTAAAAATAAATAAATAAATAAATAGAAATAAATTTTGATTCTAATTTTAATATTATTTATATTCTGTTAATATATCGAGTGAAAAACTTTTGAAGGATTTTACAGTTTTTAAGGTAATTTATATAGAAATAATACGACATACTCTTCTGAAATTATAGGTAATGAGAGGATTAAAATCTTTATAATTTATGATTCGTTCATATTTTGAACTAAATCCAATAAAGGTGAAATCCTCCAATTACATTACGCATTTAACAGATAATGTAGTATCATTATATGAGACGATTAAAAATACAACTATATGTGTATCAGTTAAAAACGTAACTATAATACTGGAGACATAATGTTGAAATAACTTTCAACTAAATATAACGTCTAAATCACGTGCTAATAGCTACAACATATTTTTAAACAGTTACAATGATTATACGATATGAAATTACAAAAGTGAATTGTACGAATGGGTTTGTTGCGATTTGTTGATGTTTCAGTTCTATTTCCTAAAGTCCACATTGTTACGTCTAACAGTTTACAGTCTAACTCATAACAGTGTACATTAGGTTGGAGCGAAAAATGCAATTTTGCCAAATTATTTCGTAATAGCGAAAATAATTTAACCCGACGGTTCAAAAAGCGTATCTTAAAATAGTTTAATTTATTTTGAGTCTATCTACCGGCGCATTTGATTTGAATTTCTCCGAATCTGATCCAATTTCTCTTTGCAGTATCATTTGTAACCGCGAAAGAGCGAGAAAGCAAAGATCAATTAATTAGCCAAAGAGCGGTTTTTTTGCAATCATATATGTGTGTTCGGGTCAATGTCCTTGGACGGTCATTACTCCTCTGCGCATGTGCCATACACACTTCTATGGTCAGAATCAGTGATTTTCAACAATTATTGTTCACAGTTCGGTCGTAACTAGAGTTTCGTTTCCTAATTGTTACAGAGTTGAATATGGATAAAACAAGAAAAGCTTCAAGTTCTTGAATTTTTGGCACCATTGAAGAGGTGAAAGGTAATATGTTACCTACGTATGAGGAGGTCATGAAATTTTATAATTTTGTAAGTTTTCAGCTAAAGCTTAAATCGGATATTCGAAGGGAGCCAGCTGTTTTACATATTACGGAAATTGTTGCGGTGAGATTCGAAACTACATGGCCAAAAGATTCAATTCCAATCGTATCCCACACCCGCATTATACGGTTGATAAAAGCTTACCATTCGAAATATAAAAAAATGATAAAATCTTGGAAACGATTGACTGACGATAAAAAAGCTTTCCATACCCGTAGTAACAAACTATTTGATATCTGTTCTTGTAAGTGCAAAGATTTTCTACAGTGTAAGTGTCTAAACGGAACAAAAGTAGCGAAAGAAGAAAACTTTTTTGACGGAACAGAGGACTGAAATAAAAATGATTATTGGTGGTATAGACTTTTCACAAACGAAAAAAATACAAAAACGAAATGGTAGAAATAGAAAGTTTGAACTATATTATGCTTCTGTGACAAATACAGAGAAACGCAAGAATACAGAACTTTCTCCACGAAGCTCTGTTATATCGGACGAGCGAGAAGATACAATTGATATAGGAGATAATGTAGAATCGTGTTCTTCAAAGCTCCAAGTGCCCAAGAAAAAATCAAATCTCAGCTTGCAGTCTTTGTCAAAAACATGTGATCGATATGGCCTATCTGATAGAGCTGGTGCAGCAATCGCGTCTGCAGTTCTTCATGACATTAAATCAGATGTCGAAATAATAGACAGATCAAAATTGCGCCGTGAGAGAGCAAAAGAACGCACAGAAATATTAGCTAAACATCAAGTTTTCAGTGTTCCAGCGTTATTATTCTTTGACGGCAGAAAGGATAAAACTTTAACGATAGTGAAAAAGGGTGTCAAAAAATACTGCCAAGTGATAGTAGAAGAACACATTTCAGTTATCAAGGAACCATACTCTGTTTATGTCGTCTATGCTGTCCAAGTATTGGGACAGCTAAAAGCATAGAACTTGCTATATGTGACTTGCTTTCTTCTAAAAACTTTTCAATGAGAGAATCTGTAGCGGTCGGATGTGATGGAACAGTTACAAATACAGGAAAAAAAGGTAGTGTTATACGGTTTTTAGAAAAACGCTTGAATCAGACTTTACAATGGATCATATGCCTTTTACACACGAATGGATTGCCTTTAAGACACATGTTTTCATACTTAGATGGCGAAACTACTGGGCCTACTTCCTATTTTGGTACTATTGGAATATTACTAGAAAAATGTGAAAACAATCAGGTTTTACAGTATGAAAAGATAGAAAGCATGTTGCCGGATATTCAGTCGGATATCATCAGAGATCTAAGTTTGGATCAACGTTATTTGTATGATATTGCATCAGCTGTAATTAGTGGCGAGTGTTCTTCCGATCTAGCAAACAGAGCTCCAGGAAAAATGGCGCATGCTCGATGGTTAACGAAAGCCAACTGGATAGTAAGGCTATATATTTCGACGAGAAAACCGTCTGAAAATCTTAAACATCTTGCCACGTTTGTTGTTAGAGTTTACGCACCTGTTTGGTTCCAAATTAAAATGTATCCGTCATGCAAAGATGAGTCTAGACATTTTTGAAAATTGGTTTCAGATTCTCGATACCTTCCACCTCAACTAAAAGAAGTATTCGATCCTGTCATTCAGCGGAACAGCTTCTTTGCACATCCTGAGAATGTTCTATTATCGATGCTCTCAGATCCTGAAAAACACGTTCGTGAACTTGTTGCTAGAAGAATCTTAAAAGCAATACACGCGATTCATCATGGACTGTTTCCTCGTGTTTTTGAGGTCCCTAAAATAAATATTAATGTCAAATCTTACACAGACCTTATAAATTGGCAACAAAAGTATTTTCAACCTCCCATTCTTAAAGACGTCAAGGATGAAGATTTTTTGCTCTCGATGGTGGAAACAAAAGGAAGTGAAAAGATACATTTTCTAAGATTTCCATGTAGTACCCAAGCCGTAGAACGTTCAGTAAAGGCACTAACGGAGGTTTCTAGCAGGCATGTGGTAAAAAATCCAGAGAAGGTCTCATGAATTCCAAAATTGAGTCAAGAAAACTGATGCCCAAATTCGAGACCAAACGCGATTTTAAAGTATCCTTTGACTAGTTTTATATATGTTTTATGTTTTAAGCGAAGCTTTTTTTAATTAAATTAGTAATCTTTTGTTCCTTGTGAGTCGTTTTATTCTTAATAACTAATAGTTTATATAGAATTTAGAAAAATATCCTCGTTTAATTTTCATCTGTATGCCAGCAAAATGTAAATTTTCAAAGCAAATGCGCCGGTAAAAGGAAAATATTAATAAAAACATTTTAATACATTTTTTGTTCCTCTATAGGTAGGTAAAACTTTTATCACTATTAGAAATGAAAATTTGAAAAAAAAATTCCCTATACGAGCGCTCCACCCTAGTGTACATCACAGATACATTCTAAAAAAATCCACCAAATATAATGAAATTCTAGCGATAGATGTGTGGCGCCATCCATTGCAAAATACTTAATAAAAAGCTTGAAATGAACTTTAATGGTGGTAATTAAAGGACCACAAATACCAGCCTTAAACCTTGTTGAGTGTTTTCGAAGAAAATTGGTAGGAAATAAAATTTTAACGATTGCTGATATCTCAAGTAACATACATCGTTTGCCAAAGAGCAAACTTTCGTTACATACCTGAGGAATGGTTACCGTTGGCAGAACTTCCAGGAAAAATGTATGGTCCAACTGCAAAATGTTTATCTTGGGCCAACAATTATGAAATGTTGTTGTCCCTATTGCAAATGAGAGTTGAACTGTCCCCCAATGGTTGGGCCAACTAACAGATAACCGTCGGTTGTGCTGCAACACCAACCTTCCTTTCAACATAACCTCATCCACCAAATCCAACTGTTTCTCGACTAAGCTAAAAACTGTTGCCCATCAATATCGCAAAGCTCTTGTGTTACTTGGGATATACCTATATATATGAGTACATATATATTGAATGTACTGTATATTGATGTGTGCTACATGGCAGAATAAAGTTTCCCTTTTTTTTCAACTGTGAACTTATACATAGTATACGTATTGTATATAAGCTGTAATTTCTTTGATTAAAGATTTTAATCCTACATGGTACATTAATTTTAACCTGTGTCCTTATTAGGTGCGCCAGAATCTCCACGGGATTGCGCTGTGACAAACCAATCTTCACATTCATTGGCAGTGGACTGTGAGCCTGGATATGATGGTGGTCTGACGCAAACGTTCCATTTAGAGCTGTACAATTCGGTTGTCGAACACCTTGTTGCTAACTTAACATCCGACGAAGCATCTTCGTTCAAAGTGCATGGCTTACCACCTGGCACAGCATTTGTTCTAGTCCTTTATGCATCCAACGGTAAAGGAAAGAGTAACTCTGTGGCTCTCATGGCATCGACCCTTCCTCCACCGGAAAGACATACAGGTAAAGTGCATAAATAACATATTACTCGAATAATCCAGTCTGTAGTAAAGTGGTTCTCACTCGTGGGTCACCACGGTTTTATTCAATCAAAATACCTTTTTAGCGTATTTCCTTGGAAATTGCGGGCACTATTTATATACGACGAAACTGTACGGCAGTGACGTATTTTAAATTAAAAAGTTTTACAGCCTGTTCCCATAGAATCCGTAAGCGTCAGTTTTAAAGGTTCCTTTGGCACTGATTGGTTAAATGGATCAATGATTGGTATATGATTGGTTAATTTTGACGCTAACGGATTCTATGTGAACAGGCCTCATTCAAAACTTCAAATCGGTTTGTTAGAAATCTACCGCCTTTATTGGGTAGTAAATGCAAATCACGGTTACTTGCTTTTACATACAGTTCACGTGTGCGCAGTAACCCAGTTGACATGAGCAGCGGGCCAGTGATCTGAAAGTCCCTGGTTCGATGCTCGTCTCTGCAAAGCTACCGCCGTGTTCACTAATGATGGTCGGGGCACGTAAAACAGGGCGTGGCTACAATGTCTTCCAAGTTCTCAAATTTACCTCTGGAGGTGCGGGCTCAAGTGGTCTGGTCTCGTCACTTGACTCGGTTCAAAATTACGGGGCCGGTCATTTAACCAGGTCGGACTCCGACACTTGTGATACTAATTCAAAACAGGAGCCATACCTTCATCACCCATAGCCTTCGGAACTTGATCTGATGTTACTGTCGGTCAAGGGGCATAAACAACAACAACATACAGTACACATAATCCAAATAACAGTTGTATTTACCAGACTATGCTGTCACTCTTGTCCTTACTGTTGTAGTTTATCCAATGAAATTAAGCAATTTTATTTACTTATGAGTTTTGTATTTTGATTGGGATATAGTTCTATGTCCACAAGAAAAGTGCATTATTTTTCTTGGGGTCTGTTCTGGCTTTTACACACCTTTAACTTGGGGATTAATGTTTTTTAATGTTCCCTATTTCTTAAAAAATTCCGCTTTGTTAAATTAAACATTTGGTTAGAATTAAATTATAAACAACGTATCTTATTTTATTTTCCTTATGTCTTACATTGCAATATAACTTATGTCATCAGTCCGGTGCAAAAAGAGCCGATTTCACGATGTTTATTGTAAACATTAAAACCAATAAACATATAAAAAGGATCTGAAGAAAATAGTAAAAATAACTTTAGAATCACTGAGACCAGTAGGTAAATAATTAAAATAGTTCTTTCAGGTACGGAAAAGCTAAAAATGTTCCAGTCTCACGACATTGTATACTGGACAAATATCAGTAGCTGTAAGGTTGAAGCTGTGCAAATAAGTACCCGTACCAAGATGGCCAATTCCAACTTTAAAAGCGAAAGTGGCAATTTGTCTACGAGCCCTCTCAAAATGCAATATTTTCCTTAAAATGTCTTAAAATGTCTCTTTAATGGAAATATGCAGATAGAGAATTAGGGCCGCATAATGCGTGGAAACCATTGAAGGAGATCACGACAAACAACAAAAAAAAAGGTTGAGAAACGCTGGTGTATTTCTTCGAATTCGCTTGAATACGCGTTATCTCCCGCATACATACTTACAGAAAATTCCAAATTCTAAAACACACCCTACCAAAAAAAAAATCTTCTTCATTTATGCAAGGTGATTTCGAGTTATTCCATGATTATTGCTGTATTTTCTACTTCAATAACAATTCCTTAAGGTATCGTATTTCCAATCTCAAAAATTTATCGAAGATCAGCTTATTTAGTAGTTCTAGCACTGACAGAGAAATTTGCGAATTCCTAGGGATATTTCTAAGTTTTCTTGAATTTGCAAAAGTAATCAAGCTGTATTTGTCAAACGATGAACCGAGAAAGAGGAATATTAATATGCGGTTTTATGTGGTTCTGCATATCGTTATATCGTACTGATTTAGATAGCTTGGAGTAAAAATGTTCACGTAGCTTGATGAGTAAATTCTGCCTGTTTAACAAATACAAAACTAAGCAAAAAAGCAATTTGTAAAGCTTACGTATTCATAGAGTTAAAATGCAACCTTAAATTCAGAATATGAAATATGCAAATTTTAGTGAAGTTTAAATTCACTTTAAAATATTTCAAAATCCTGCAGGTTTGATAGAAACTATGGAAGATATTCGCGTTTATGAGGGATAAATTTGACAATTTAGCTCTGAATTTCATATTAAATTGCTGCATAAATCGAACTATTAAAATTAAAGTTTTTATAAAAAAAAATATTATGATCCTTCATTGTTCCACTCTTAAGAGTCAAAGTGGTTACACGAAAAAAATTAAAAGGTAAATGTTAAGTAAATTGGCAACCGATTTATAAATGCATGTGCAAAAAATGCAAAGAACCATTTTTCTTAGTTACGATATCTTTAATAACTCGGAGAACATTTTCTCTTGCCGTATATAATGATGTTCTTGAAATTACCACCGAAAACTATTTTTATGATTTCCATCTATTTAGAGCTACAAACTGTTTATTGGTTAGAAATACATTGTTAAAAAAAAAGAAAAAAATCTCATAAGATTGCGTAAGAACATTTTAATTTGAATCTGTACACAGACCTGAGTATTTTTCGTTTTTTTACTGCATATAATGTAAATATCGCTAAATTGCTACATATGAAACTGTAGAACAAAGAATACATTGAGGAGAAGGTTTCTGTCTTATTGAAGATGGATACTGGAAATATTCCTTATATATATATATATTGTATATACTGTAAATTGTAAAATATATATACTGTAAATTGTACTGTTAGATGTAAGCTAAATTTTACTGTAATACTGAACCAGTCTGTATTTATGAAATAAAAATGCTGTAATTCAATCCTTGACCCCTGAAAATCACTGTAAACTTTCAAACGCAATACAATGTAGCACGGATTTTTCCTGTATTTATTACATATATTTTTTTTTACATTCGTTAGATAAATAAGAAACTTCTTACCAGAGTATATTATTTGTTTATATCAGGAAGTAAAATTACACATTAACGAAATATTTATGAAAAATTTAGCTTACATCTAACAGTACAATTTACAGTATATATATATATATATATATATATATATATATATATATATATATATATATATATATATATATATATATATATATATATATATATGTATATATATATATATAAATCTAGCAGCGACGTTAAAACAATACAAACATCTTTAAATGTTGCTGTTTTTTACATTAACTGTGTATTTTAGGGCGTTCCTTGTGGCAAAGCATATATAAATATGCAAGTTTTTTTGAGAAATCTTCCTTTAAAACAGAGCTATTCTACATTTATGTCGAAAATGTATCCCTGTGCTTGTTGCACCTTTCTCCGTTGCTTTTCATAACTTCAAAATATTTTCATGAACCATGTTGCAGAATTATGTATGCTTTTTCATAAAGCCATATTTTAGTTCCGTTGTACAAAGGAGTGGCTTTTCCAGGTAGCTGTTCAAAGAAAAATGACATTAAAATTTTGAAATTAAGTAATAACACGAAATACTGTAATTATAAACAAAAATTTTAGTATAAATCCGTCACTAATGATTTTTTCCAGGAATGGGAAATACAGATTTGTCAAAATAGTTTTACAAATCGATGTAGACCAGCCGTTTCAAAGATGCTAAAAACGGATAAATTGCAAATAGTGCTTTAGTCATAAATTGTAAATTGTAATAAAATTGTAAAATTGATAAATTGTAAGTAGTCCATAAGCATACAATGATAGATATCTCTTAAAAATTTCTAGGCAGAGAGTTTGAATAGTTGCATACCAAAAGACAATTTTATAAGAGAATATATAAAAATGTATAAAAAATTAATTACTAGGAATGCGTCACTAAATATGTGTTCTGTAATGGAAATTACGGAACTGGTAAAATTGTTTTAACCTTCTTGCGTTGTTACAATGTAGCATACACCTAAGGTGTTCGGGTCAAAAATGACCCAAGACGTAATTTTCAATGTTGTTGTATTATAGTCACATTTTATTTATATTAGTAATTTAATTTTCTATTTAGTTATCATTTTATCTACACTTTTATGTATTTGTATATCATTTAACATTATTTTAAAGGTAAGTTTTCATAACCATAAGGAAAGTGGAATTTAATGAACCACTCTGTATTTATGAAATAAAAATGCTGTAATTCAATCCTTCACCCCTGAAAATCACTGTAAACTTTCAAACGCAATACAATGTAGCACGGATTTTTCCTGTATTTATTACATATATATTTTTTTTTTTACATTCGTTAGATAAATAAGAAAGTTCTTACCAGAGTATATTATTTGTTTATATCCGGAAGTAAAATTACGCATTAAAGAAATATTTATGAAATATTTAGCTTACATCTAACAGTACAATTTCGGACGCTTGAACAATGAATGAAGGAAAGTCTTAGAAAATTTGTAAATTCGTTAGTCTGTAAGTTGTTCCGTTTATATACGAGTACAATTGTTACAATCTTGAATGAAATGTTTCGTACAAGTGAACTGTCTACATTTGAAACACGTAACGGAACTTTTGTTGTCAGTCTGTGTGCATAAGCGACATCTTCCCCTTTTTCCAGTAGTTGCTACATTTCTGGATTCTTCAGATTCGGGTTCAGGTTGTCCTGAGTTTGGAATACTTATCGCCAATTTTCGGGCAGCCCTTGCTCTTGGCAGATGTTTTCTTTCTTCGATGTGATGGGTAACCAAAGTTATGCCAAGATTCTCAATAAAGATTCTCCTTTGGTGAAACGAGTTCATCTTCCATTCTGGGTTGATATTGATGAATAATACGAATGCATTATACGCGGAAATGTCTAGGATGTATCAGAAAACTACGATTGGCCATCTATTGGTCTTTCTCCGACAGGAATAGTGGGAGGCCAGATTATCTAAAGTGTCTACTCCTCCTTTGGTGCTGTTATAATCTAGAATGATTTGAGGTTTCTTTGTGTCGGTATCTGCTATCTTTTTGTCATGGTGAAGAGTACTTTGGAGGACTACGCACGTTCCTCTTTTCGGGATGTACGATACAAAAGTTGTATCTTTCATGAATGCAAATTTCGATGTATAGTTTGGAGCCAATTTTGCAAGCAACTGCGGAGGAAGCGTTGGCTTATTCTTTCTGATTGTTCCAATCATTGTCAGTTTTTTTTCAAAAGAAGCTGTCCAAAGTCATAGGACGTGAAAAAGTTATCACATGTTACATTATGTCCTTTCAAGCCTTGAACGAGATCGTTGACAACTCTGAGATTTTGGTTTCGTTCAGGTGCAGAACCAGGCTGCTTTCCAAGGTACGGCTGTATGTTCCAGACATAACTGATAGCGTTGTCACAAAGTACCCAAAATTTTATGCCGTACTTGGCTGGTTTGCTGGGCATGTACTGGCGGAAGGGGCACTTTCCTCGGAAAGCTATCAGTTGTTCATCCACAGTAACGCACATTTCAGGGTTATACAACATAGGCAAAATTTCCACACACTTGTCTCAAAGTTCTCTTATGGCTGCGAATTTGTCAGTTACCCGTCTTCTTGGTCGAGTCTGCCTGTCATCAAATCGAAGAATCTTTGATATCATTTTGAATTTTTCTAAGGACATAGTTGCCCTGAAGATATTCCGTCCCGTTGTGGAATCCCACAGACTCTCGTTGACTCATTACGAGATTTATATACCCAAGACAGCAGCAGCAAACCAATAAATGCTTCCAAGTCAACGTTATTCAAATTGTTCCACCTGTCTCTGAACACCTTTTTTCCTTCGACGTTACTATTTTTAGTATGATATTCTGAATTGCTGGAGGAAAAAACAACATAAATGCAGAGTATTCGTCTTCAATTCTCGACGTGGCGTATCTCGTGGGCCCTGGAGTCATGTTTACAACATTTTCTGCCTCACACCTACCACATGAAGCTTTAGGTTCAGATTTCCATTCGATTTTACCATATTTGCTAAGTAGAGCCGCCGTCTGACTCGTCGACTTGTCAAATTCGTCATCTGCGTCGTCATCGGCTGATAGTTCGCTTTCAGAAACGTGATCATCGATTTCGGAAACAACTTCTTCTTCGTCCGACACTGCAAGAAACAATTGCTCGATTTCTTCAGAAGTCCGTAATTAGCCATATCATATGCTTTGGAGAGTTTCTAACAAAACACATAAAATAATCAACTGTAAAAAGAACAACGCCCCTTTACACACTGTACTACAGAAACTAGGAACTGCCAAGGACAGCGCCGTACTACTAGTGCCATCTATTGGGCCAAAAGGACACAAAAAATACGTAACGGAAAAGAACGAAAACCTTAATGCATTGTTACAGCAATAATTGAATAATATACTTAAAATTGCAGTGCTCAAGCTGCTAATCTCTGAAAATTCCACACGGGTCAAAATTGACCCGAACGACTTATGCGTTACAATTTTTATTGTTAAAAAACTACCATTTGAAAAAAAAAATAACATAGCTGAATATTTCCTATGACTATAAAAACAAAATCACAAAATATTTTGGAAAAATTCCGGAAAATAAAATAAATCTATACGAAATAAATTTGTTATGGGTCAAAAAAGACCCGAACAACCTAAGAAGGTTAAAAATTGATGTAAACAGGCCATTTCAAAAGTGAATCAAATGCAGAAAAAATATAAAGCATAAACAGTCTGGTCATAAGTCTACAATGCTGGATTTTTCTGAGAATTTATAACCAGAGAGTTTGAATAGTTGCATACCTATATATTAAGTCATAACTGAAAATATAATAAGTATAAACATAAAATAATCATAGAATCCACTCACCAAATATCTTTCCTATAATCGAAAATATAGAAATGGCAAAGTAGTTTTAAAAATTGATGAAAACAGGCGGTTTTAAAGGTGAATCAAATGCAAAGAAAAGAAAAATTGTAAACATACTGGGTATAAACATACAATACGGGATATATCTGAAAATTTAAACCCAAAGATTTTGAATAGTCGCATACCAATACATGCATTTATTTTAAATTCGAATGAGATGGTAAAATATGCATTTTTATGTAAGATATTTTTGAGAATCGAGAATCTTACATTTCCAGCATCATACTATCAGATGCTGAATCGAGAAGGAAAATAGTTTAGGCAATGTGATATAACTGGAATGATTCTATTTCAGACGATATTGAATCAGGTGAACGGATGCAAAACTACTGACGGAAATTATTTATCAAGGTGTATAAGAATGTAGTAAAATTCAAAAGCAAATCGGAAAAGGTATAAAGGTCTAACATGTATTTATTTCCCATCTTCAGAGAATATAAACATACGGAATTTTAATGGATATAGGTTGAACGAATTGCATTATGAGAGACAATCGCATTAATAAAAGATCGATTTTGACGTCGATAATAAAGAAAAAGAACTAGGACTTCTGGATATTTGAAGAAAAATGAAGCTAATGACAGTACTGTGAATAGATGAAGATACACTGCTCAAAACAATTAGGGGAGCACATGGTTTTAACGAAATTACGCAAATACTTACACCGATAAGTAACATAAAATAAATCATCCTTAATTTAAAGCCTAGCAGGAAACAGAAGAAGAAAACTTCATATGCAAATCAAAGTTCATGACGTCAAAAACCACAAAAAGAACATAAAGGCGGAAATCGAGAAGTTGCAGAAACGTCTGCTTCACTGCCTTAACTGTGAAATTCGATTGCTCAATTATTCTTTTTGAGAAAAGATGACTTGAAAATGTCTCAACAACGTGATTTACCGGAATCCATAGCATGGCGTGTTATAGGCAGACTTGAATCCGGGCAAACACAGCGTAGTGTCGCCGACACTGTTGGAGTCGCCAGAAATGTCGTTGCAAGGTTGTGGAATCGATTTCAAGAAACAGGGAATGTTAGACGTCGACCAGGGCAAGGTCGGCCACGCGCCACTACAACAACTGATGACCGGTATATACTGTTAACAGCTCGTCTAAACAGAACAGACAATTCTACTCAGCTGCAAAGACAATTGCTCTTGGCAACAGGACGAAGGGTGTCCAGCCAAATAGTACGCTATAGGCTTCATCAGGGAGGTTTCCATACACGTAGGCCAATGGTCTGCATTCCGTTGACCTCACGCCACCGTGCGGCCCGAAGAAGCTGGGCTGCTGAACATCGAGATTGGGAGAAACATGATTGGAGCCAAGTGCTGTTTACAGACGAGTCCCGATTCAGTCTGGAGTGTGACACCCGATGTGTTTTGGTATAGATGGAAAGGGACACTCGAAATAACCCCACATTCGTTCGTGAAAGGTCACAATACAGACGAGCTGGTTTTATGGTATGGGGTGGAATCCGCATAGGTGGACGTACGGACCTGCAAATCATTCGGATTGGTACTTTGACGGCCCGAAGGTATGCAGACGAGATACTGAGACCTCATGTCATATCTTACGCTGCAGCCATTGGAGATTCCTTTTTTTCCAGCATGATAGTGCCAGACCGCATACAGCTTGTCTTGTGGAGAACATGCTTGAAGTTGAAACAATACAGCATATGGAATGGCCAGCGTGCTCTCCTGACCTGAATCTTATCGAGCATGTTTTGGACATTCTCGGACGACGTATTGCTGCGAGACCAAGGCCTCATTTTACTCTCCGAGACTTGGAGATTGCACTTCTTGAGGAGTGGAACAGTATTCCCTAAAGTCTTGTCGATAACATCATCGCATCCATGGAAAAAAGGTGTGCAGCAGTCTTAGCTGCTCGAGGAAACACACGCCATGTTAAAAATATTGTATCATTTTTAAACAATACTTTCTTTTATCGTTTACTTGTAACCATATTGTTGCCCTAAATCATCTTTTCATGTTTTTTCCATATTTTCAAAGAATTAAAGCTTAATTACAATATTTTTTACGTCTTTTTTCCTGTATTGCGCATTGATACGCTTGTACTATCCATTTTATGCCAATACGTGGCTGTCTCGCACGATTTTCTTAACTTCTTTGCTTTCTCCCGTAATTTTTTGAGCATATCTTGCTACGTTGAAATAGCTGTTTTGGGGTAAAATTCCGAACTTTTGTTTTATTGCTCTATTTCAAACGTCAATCTTTTAGGATTCTAAAACTGCTTCATTTTATTCATTGGATAATTAGATGAGAAATTAGGACCAATCTAATAAACCGAAAGCGGTATTAAAAGATCGAAAGAAGCACCTTGAAATGTATATTTTAGAAAAATAACTTTTCAGTTACTTTTGTAAACAAGAATTCTGATAATTTAAAAAGATTTCAATATATATCAATGACATTTTGTAATATTGTTTTACATATTTCGAAATATACGTATTAAATTTAATAATTCTAAAGGTAGGACCTGTACTTATAAAAAGATAATTTTTAAAAAAAATCAGTGTTTTGCGACTTTTTTGATACATTTGAGGCATTTTTTGAAATATTGTAAAACTTTTAGTTCATAACACAGGTGATGGTCACAGTACTATATACACTATCTACCAATAGATGTTTGGACACCTGTGATAGAAAAGAATAACAAAATTTATTCATATTCAATAGTTGGTAAAGCCTCCAAGTGAGGCAATTACAGCCTCAACCCTCTGGGGCGCGCTTTCCACAAGTCTGCAGAAGACAGGTAAGTTACTTCACCGAGTTTAGACGGTTGTTTCACCCCTTAATTCGGTGATCGAACTCATCCCAGACGTTCTCGATGGGGTTTAGGTCTAGGCTCTGGGCACGCCAGTCCATTTGTTTAACCCCATTATCACCATAACAATCTATGGTGGACCTTGCAGTATGTCAGCTGGTGTTACCGTCCTTGAAGTAACACGGATCCAACTCGTTTTTGTTTAACTTAAATAATTTCCCATTTTTATTTACATCAGAGATTTATGCAATATAACTGTAAAAAATGTGTTATGTTTATTCTTTATATACCACTAAAAATCTTATATTAACCCAAGTGAAACACATCGTTGGAGCAAAAACAAGTTTTCGGTTAAATCATTGGGTAAAGTTTACCGCTGGCAGAACTTCTAGAAACAAATATGAGCCAACTGCGAAATGTTTCTTCTGTGCCAATATTTATAAAATGTTGTTTTGTTGTCCCAATTGCAAATAAGTGCTGTTGTCCCAATTGCAAATGAGAGTTGAACTGCTCTCCCAACACGGTTGGTTAGGCGGGACAACAACAACCAACCGTTGGGTGAACTGCAATGACAACCGTTGGTTCCATATAACCCCCCAACGGCCAAATCCAAGTGTTGGCTAACTATGCTAAAAACGGTTGTCCAACAATTCCCCTACGGTCTTGGGCTACTTGGGAACATTATTAAATTATGCATTCATTTAAGTAAATCAGTAATCACTCAGTAGTATTGTAAATTTTCGGATCCTCTGGTCGACTGACAGAAGTTTCCAAGGTCGTTCTTCGTTACCTGGGGGTGATCGGTAAAAATTAAAGTGGCACCAGGAGGGGATGTTGTTTCACCTGTACGGTGACCGAATTGAAGACAGCAAACGATTCTTGCTGATTGTTTTAGTGCACAAGCTCTATTTGTAAAAAACAATTTGTTCTTCGTAATGGACGATATTTCGTTATTAACAGAATGAATGTCAAGCAAATTATCAAGTCCTGCTGTAATATACTCAGTGCAAAGTTTCATAGTTATGGGTATTGTTATTCATAAAAAAATAAATTATGATGTAAGGGATAGAGCTCAAAATACGTAAAATGTAAAAATTTATAAAACAGTGTAGATTAAAGGCAAAAAAAAGATTCATTAAACATTTCGTGCTTAGTAAGTGTTAAAATCTAGAAAAATTTAAGAATCTTGCATGAAGTTTATACAGAAAGATATATTCTAAAATCAATAACTTCTATTAACAAAGCTTTGCTAAAATTCAGTAAAAGGAACAACCGGCAAAACAAACTGTAAATGTACAGCAGAACATTAGATTCTAATTTAAGAATTTTTCACAGTATTTGTGTTGAGACGAAAAATTTTTTTTTGCGTATAACTTAATTTAATCATCTAAAAAAAGGTTAAATACATCTGATTTATACGAGAATTATTCAAATTAATAAGTATTTTTAAAGCGGTCGTAACTGAAATAAAAGATTTCTTTGCTTGTATCTAGAACTTGTACTTTAGTTTCGGAATGTAAATCAAATAAAGCTACACAAACATAGAATATTTTGAATAGTTTGGCTCATCTCCAAAATTCCGAGCAATAAAATTCAGAGCTTAACGATAGCAATTAACTTGTAATTTATTTGTTTACAAAAAATAAAATAATTGAGTTACACACGCAGATATAGAAGATGTCCCATGTACCAAGTATCACGGTTATATGTATCTTTATTTAAGAATCATGTGTTTTCTTGTTCAAAAACCACTTAAGTTAAATGTTTCCTCTTGGTGTAATATGTTAACAAAGTTTGTGATGTTTGTAAAATAGATACGGTGATTTAAAATTGTATCGTTTCGAAACGTCTAAGCATGCGTTAAACAAATATTTTTCTTAATTCTGAATTGGATGTTGCTTTATAAAAAAACGTCGAATTCAAAAACCGGCTTCACAAATTTCTACGTAAATATTACATATTTAGACGCGTTTAGTGCTTATCTAAGAGCAAATTTGTTAAAGAAGTATGACATTTACTGTCATATATACAGGAAATATATGACAGGTCATATAGTTAAAGTTTACGGCATATTTAAGAAGAAAACTGTAAAAGAAGTATGATATTTTCTGACATATAATTTATTCACATAAAATAATATATTTTGAATTTTTTTTCGAAAAAAATTCGCGCTCTATATATATTTAAGACTAAAATATAAATTTAAATATTAAAAAATTTTTTTTTTAGTTCTTTGAAAAGTTCCTTAATTGTATAAGGTTGCACCTAAATATGTTTCAAAGAGTTTTATTTATTCATTTATTTTTTATTTATTTTTTTTTTGTGCTTTTCAGTTACGGTTATTGTTCAGTATTTTTTCCTCAACTTCTTAATCCTTACCAGAGGGCATAATTTCTTGGCAGAATTTTAAAAATACTTGAAATTTTAACATGAAGTTTTTGTTTTTGTTTTTTCTTCCGCTTAAGTTTTTTTTAATAATTTAATTTATATCAAGATTTTTTTCTACGTACTTAATTAAATTAAAGTCCGTAATTGCAACGAAAATATGAATTTCCCTACACATAAATGTTTTAAATTATTTCAAATTCATTTTATCTTATGAAGTTTTATCATTCATTTCAAAATAATTTTGCTTGAATTTGCTTTCTGTAGTAAATATTATACAAATTCGTTTTTTCGTAAAACCTCATAATGCCGGACTTACTGACATATGGTGTAACAAAATTTTGTAATTCCAACTAATTTAATTTCTAGTAAGATATATATTAGATATTTCTAATACATTCTGATCCAAATTAGGATTTTCTGATTTACGTTTAAGGTGAAGACAATACGTCGGACATGATTTTTTATAGTTATGTATTTTACTACTAATAAAACCCATCTCAGTTATTTCAAAAATCCTTTAAAATTGTACCCGTTTACTTAATATTTTAAACATGTTTTAGCTCAGTTTGTTTGTCTAAAGCATATACTACTGTTTTTATTCTTCGTAGAACCTCTTAACACTTGATTTTGAGGCAATGCCGTGACACAAAGTGGGCCATACACATTTCATTATTTCCTGTATATTTTAATTCAAGCCAAATATTTCCTGCATAAATTTAATATTTCTTTAGACTGCTAATACTTTTTTTCTTATTATTATAGATCAAAAGAACTGTTAAATTGCAGGTTTTTCACTATGTAAAGCTTACATATAAAAGAACAAAGACTCGGGTCTGTGGTAGCCCATCTGTAGCCCGTCGGCCATCGGTACTCAGATTCCTCGAATTGAATCCCGACAAGATCCGTTAAATATATTCGTGACTAGGCCGGATATGTGCACGTTAAATCCGTATACCGGAGAGTCCTTCTATGAGGTCAGCGGGAAGGTATGGTACGATCCCTCCAGATGTCAGCTCTGGGGGTGCTCGGGGAAATATGTGGTGGCACCTTACCAAGTCGGACTCCCACCCTTGGGTTGCTATTATAATCCGTAGCTACACTACTAATCTCGAGGCCTATATGGACCTGGTCTGGAATTTCCGGTCAGGGGATATGAAAAACAACAACAACAGAACAAAGTTTTCGTTTCCGAACATTCTTAAAGTTTTTCAGGATTTACTTGAAATCTTTTAGCTTCAAGTCAGCTTTTTTTTACATTTCCATTCACAGACTTGTGAATAATTTTCCTCGGCTTCACATCACTTTAACACATTATCACGATGTACACATAAAAGATGGTCACTTATTTTGCTGACTAGGGACGTGAACGTAGATGATGTAATTCCGGTGACGAAAATTGACGAGACTGAAGAAGAAAATATTTTCTCCACCCCAAAAAAAATAATGCTGGGATAAAAGTGCCAGACCACACAAAATATAAGCTCCGTTGGGTTAAGTCCGAAATTCTAAGACATCATAACTTACAATATAGCTTACGTCATACTTTTTAAATATAATGTCTGGTCAAAACAAGCTATTATATTTAAAGAAAGTGCTGTGATTCTAGAATGGCCTAAAAGCAAGGTGGATTAATAAGTGTATATATATATATATATATATATATATATATATATATATATATATATATATGGGCTCATTATAAAAGTGTACCAAGCCGACTTTTTTACTTCTTCGTACTAACATTACCATGATACATTAAAATCATCTTATTTTTAAATGCAGTAGGGAACCAATTTTGTACTATAAATTTTAAACTCGATATGGCAAGATTTCTATGTAACACTGAATAAAACTGATTTCCTTTCGGCGCAGTAGTGGAAAAAGTCCATTTTCCACTATCCTAATGTACTTTTCGAAGGAGTTGTGAACAAGAATGTGCTTTAATAGGTATACTGTGTGATTTAACTTATTTCATAGCCCTGATCCTACCTAACAGTCAGTTTTGAAGAACATATTTCTATCATTTAGGAAACTGTCAGACTCTTCTAAGCAGAACGATTTCTTGTGTGAGTTAGTTCAGAGCTCAAATACTATGAGATCATGTCCAACAGATGGTAGTGGTTCTGCTAAATCCGACTATTTCACTATTTTATAAAGATGAGAACGTGGGTGTTTACAAGATTTTTTTTGTTAGAATATTGAGAATAAGTTATGAAATACTGTGTAGATACCTCAGTAAAAAAAGTGTTTTTGAGGATAGATGGAAGGGGTAAGGCAACTTCAAACATGATTGATGATTCTAATATCGGTGATCCCATCAAATCATTCCCTTGCTACAAGAATTAATTGACAAACGGTTTTACCAACAAAATGTATCTACTTTCATTGAAAAAAAAACTATTACCTCTATGTTACTGTGCACTGACAAAAACAAAGAGCCATGGGAATTGAAATGCTATTGCGAAGCGATTTCAAAAAATTTGAATTTGCATTTTAAGGTTTCTTAAAGAGACTCTTGTAGATTGTGTGATGAGCTTATAGTACATAAAATAAATACAAGCATGACCCTAAAAATAAACACTTGAAAAAGGAACTGCATTGATTTCACGCAGAGAGAGCTAGACAAATCTTTAAAGATCGCAGTCACTCAGCATGAAAGGAGACGTTTACACATGATCTACAAAAGGCATTACCTTTTCCAAAACTTTGAACTTTTATTGCATGCTACAAAAGAAATATCTATTTGTACAATTTCTGCTTTTCTTCAATTATGACTGTTATGACTATTTTATAAAATAAAACTTAGTTTATGAAATTGGCAAGATTATATGTTATATATTATATCCAAAAAGAATTCGAACACATATTTCTGTACATGAACATTTTAAAATATGCAGTTTTGCGTTACTAACAGAAATGTATGATAAAAAAATTAAAGACCAAATCTTTAAAAATATAACACTTAAAAAATGCCAAATTCTCCATAGGATATTTCTAAAGAGAGAAAATATTTCTGCTCTTAGCAATTATTTGCAGCATAAAAATAATTAAATTCTCAATTTAAATAATTCTCATGCGATGCAAATTTAATCATTAAAATTTACTCCAGTTATTTTTCTTGGCAAATCGAAAAAAATGCATAGTCTTACAAATGAAAGAGAAAATTTTATCCTCCTAAGCCCTTTGAAGTTAATAGTAAGCAGTCTTATCTTATAATTTATAAAAGACATACTTTTTAATTTCTTAATGCTTAACTAAATGTACTTCTCCGAAAATAAACTAAAATTACTTACAATTTTAAAGCATTTGTGTTGTTAGTACCAAGCTTAAGATCAAAATAAATGTCTTAAAGTTTGTTTATTCCTTTTTACATTGCTTTTAAGCAGTGTTTTCAGGTGTGTTGGAGTAACATTAATTATTTGAACAAATATTTTTTTTACATGATTATAATCTAATAAACTCGTATTCATCATTATATTTCACTCTTTTTTTCTCCTCTTTCAAAGACATGGAAAAATATTGAATTAATTTTAATAATAGAGGCAAACTAAGAATTGATTTTCTTTAATTTACAACTATTTCTCATTACTGGAATTTCTTTTGGAATACGCATTTTTTCCCTTCCTTTTTTCATTTTTTATTATCTTCATTTAATATATAGTTAAGTCTATCCTTTTGATGAAAATAAACAAAAAATCATGTAATCCACAACATCTATAAAATGCTATTGTATGAAAGTTTACCCTAGTTAGATAATATAGGCTTTTTATACTTACACACGCTATTTATTCATCAGTGAAGATTATACGGATATACTTTTTTTCGGAGGGAGGGGGATATACTTTTTTTACGTGTATAATGATTTTTTTCACATTTCCAGGAAATTACATAATAATTTCGTAATCGATTTCTAGGTCTTTTATATTTTAAGGGAAATAAATTTTGACAACTCTAGGCATATTGTTTCAATAATATTAAATTAACACAAAAGTTTCAATAATATTAAATTAACACAAAAGTTTCAATAATATTAAATTAACACAAAAGTTTCAATAATATTAAATTAACACAAAAGTTAATGAATGGAACAATAAATACATCATACACTATAAGTCTAAGACGCTAATGTCTAACATCTTTGTGACTTTCAGAAGAGCTTTATCTAATACGCAGTAAATCGAACTACGCCAAGTTCTGGATCAATCATTAAAAGACAATAAGGCTGTGGGAAGGTCAGGTCAAAGAATGTCTTTACTGATAGAGAATAAAGAAGTATTAATCATGCAGATATACGTCTAACATCTTCCATGCCAGAGAAAATACCTCGCTTGTATAAATTGAAAGAATATGTGCGAACTTCTAATTAAGACTCATTTAATGATCGGGTAAGGATTAGTGAGCAGGGAGTTATAAAATATTAAAATTGCCGTTTAATGTGTGAATGCTGCAGCGTATGAAAATCGCGACAGTGTTGTCAAAGGCGAGTAGAGGTATATAATATTGCAAAGTTCGAGTGCCATATATACTGCAGTAGTTGTGCAGTTAATCTACACTCAGATGTTGTGGAAGTAATACTTAAAACGTCGGATGTGAGAGGTTTGCAGAAATACAGGTTATCCGGGCTAAATGTTTCCGAAATTTATGACTTATTTTTACTGAATTACCTATTAAAAATTTTAAAAATATGATTAAATAGAAATATCATTTCACCAAGTTTTAATATCAATCATAGATTTCGATCATAGTATCATAGATTTTGATGTGTGCATCTTTTGTAGCACGACTAATGTCTAAATGGTAATGCAGTTCTCTCCAAGTGTTTCGTAGCATATGAGTTGTTTTTACACTTTTTTGCTTGGCGATTCATTAAATCCATTGCGTATAAACAAAAAATTTAAATTGTGGATGAGTTGAAGAATGGTTTCATCAAAGCAATTCGCGTAATAACTCCTGATATACTACGAAACACTTGAAGAGAACTGGATTACCATTTAGACGTTTGTCGTGCTACAAAAGATGCACACATCGAAATTTATGATACTATGATCGAAATCTATGATTGATATTAAAACTTGGTGAGATGTTCTTTCTATTTAAATACATTTTTAAAATATTCTAATGGGTAGTTCCGTAAAAATAAGCCATAACTTTTGGATACTTTTATCCCGGACACAATGTATATGATAATTGTCGGGAAGTGAAACGGTGCTCCTGTAAATGCAGTTGCAGAAATTGTCTGTTTATGACGAGGGGCAGTATCAAAGATTATGACACTTTATAGAAATAACCAAGGTGTTATATCTAAACAAAAAATATTTAACGTCAAATAAAGATGCCAGCGAGGGAAAGGTGGGACATGGTATGGATTGCCCGACTTAAACCTATCCCTTCAATACAACGTTGATCATGTTTCAGTAATAACAGTTTATAGGGAGCTGCATAAAGTTGGTATTTATAGCCGTTACTAATCCAGAAGCCACTGATTACTGACATCAATGCAAAGGTAACGTGTCAGATGGTGCGGTAACCTACAAACATAAAAACTGAAGTCTAAAGGATTGGTAACGTTTTATCTGATTAGTTGAATCGAGCTTTATATAGTTTTCTACGAACCCAGTAGATGCATAACCTTTGACGAACCCTTGCAGAAGCATAGACTGACCGGTGGCCACTTTCAACCACCCGTTGGCTCTTTGATGCTGTACGGTGTTATCTCTTTGCATTCCCTAAGAGGTTAAGTCTATCATTCTTCGATAACCTGTCACATCGAAACCATCCTTGTGGAGTCGATGCAAACGTGTCCAGAATATTATCCGTCAGACCTTCCTTGTTTTCACACCGATACATCGTCCGAAACATGTAGCTTGAACAGCATGATGGCGAGGTACATCCTTTATATTAGCCACTTCAAATGCATAACGTTGTTGAATATTTGTTTGAACTTTTGAAGACAAATGCTTGATCACGTCCTCCCTTTCGGACATTATTTGAGCAGTTAACACATGCTGCATAATAAATGGTATCAAATTACAATATGTTATGTCCAGAGCTTAAATTACTCTCTCCTACATCGAATTCGTAATGTTTCGTATTCGCAGGATAGCCAACAATTTATTTATAAAGCATTCTACTGAAACGGAAAGGGTTTCCATTATTTTCGTTTCCATTATTTTCACAGCTCCAGCACATCTATAAATGTATATAAATAAAGAAAATCGACCAGTTTTTTTTTTATATACGGAGACTTATAATCCTAGAATATAAGTTATTTGTTAATCGATATAGACATAGAATGGGTCTAAGACACAGACCGAATGGGAAAATCAGATCAAACTCTCCTGTCTGCTAAAAAGTGTTCTTTATGATCATAAGAGTCCCGTCTCTATTACACTTTACAAATATCCAGGTAAGTATGGTTTATTCAGTGTATGAATGGTACTCTGATGATATGGGCGAAATGACATAAAGGATAACGTAGGAAGTTTTCAGTAGGGAAGTACCATTTATGAATATGGAAATATACTATCGACAGGAACATCAGGCACTTTAACATGAAAACGACATACGTACACTAAAAAGTTATCTATTATTGCAACAAAGTGTCTTATCTTACTGCATAAATTTCTTGAAAAGGATTACAGCATCAGGAGTACGCTTTTAAAATATGCTCTCAGCATTCTCTTCTAGGTTCTCCAGATCTCACATTATCAAATATATGTAGGGAAAGTGTCTGGTTCGAGGCTTACAAATTAAAAAGTGCTAGATATTTTAGAAGTTTTCTAATGGGAACATGATAGTGTAAACTTAACGTATTGTTCAGTCATAACTGTTTTGAATAGAAACAGAAGATCAATTGTATACTAGGTAAAAGGTCGACTGGGCTTCATTCCTCCCCTAGTACGTAACGGTGAAACATCCATTTCACTTTACTAAAAAGGAATAATAATTTTCGGTAGTAATTCATATAAAATCTGGGAATGATTAAGAAAAAACACAAACAAATCAACTGGGAAAGCACAGATGCACTTTTCACTGAGAAAAGCTGTACAGTGCTTGCATTTAACAGCAATGATTAAATTACTAGTTTTATGGTAATAATTTATATGATAAAATATAATGTATCATTAAAACAAGTTAACACGCTTCATTGAATTAATTATATTACTTCTTGAATTTATAGTCCCCTAACAATCAGGTAATTAAATTATGCTACTCATTAAGTAACACCATTAACATAAACATTTTATGAGGTAAAATAATAGAGACGGTATATTTCTATTGGGTTAATATAAGAAGCTGTATAAGATCACGTTTATAATGGGAATAATAGCATAATATTTTAACTTCTATTTTTCGGCGTACTAGCCAATCTAACGGAATGATGATATATAAAAATGGGGGATTTTGGGTAGTAAAAATTTGTGTTTTAACATTTTAAGAATCCAGCAAGAATATTGTTCCGTTTCCCTGAGTTCGATAGGATTGAATAAAATCTCTTCAGAAAGTGCACACACAATAAAATTTAATATTCTGTAAATTCTTCAGGCGCATACACAAATTCAACAGAAAACATGTAACACCTGTCTTCTATACAGTAGAAAACTCTAAAAACCCAAGTCAGGATAACAGAGTCTTCAATACAATACACGACTAACGCACTTTCAATACATTCAATTATCAGCAGAAAAGAATACTGAATTCCAATGCCAATGTGAGGTATATTTATAGACTTCCAAAGCTCCTCCTATCAGCTATAAATCTCTAGAAGCTTTTAGAAAGGTCTAGAAGGTTGGCGACAATTTGACGACCAAAATAAGTCACCAAATACATCGACAATTTGGCGATAACTCTCATATTTGGCAATATTACCATAGACTCGTAAAATTCCTAACAATATATTTCCGTACTATTCTGTTTTACGTTGATTGATAATAAATAAATTTGTTTCCTGGGACCAAAAATATTATTTCAAATACAATAATGACCAAAAATGTTATTTTAAATACATTAATGACCAAAAAGGCTATTTTAAATACATTAATGACCAAAAATGTTATTTTAAATACATTAAAAAAGTGTTACAATGTGTGTGATAACAGTGATAAACAGAAAATTGAAAGTATTACAGTGCTTGACAAATGATAAAGAACAGACAATTTATGCCAAACTGCATTTTGGACAGCCGCGAAATCACAAAAAAAATATGTGTAGAGGGCAACGTAGAGAAAGACCTCATAGCTGTATAAAAGGCAATGCACCCTCGATGTTTCTTTATTACTAATTGTATGCAATAACGTTTAAGAGAAAAATCATGTTGTTTGTAGAAAGACAGATAAAAAATTAATTAAACACAAGTTTTGATGAAATTTATTTTAAAGAGCAGAATATATATATAGTATATATATATTTTTTTTAATCTAGGATATAAAACTGTTTTATAATTTTCACAAAATCTTGAAAACAAGACGTAGAGCTTTCATACATAAAATTAATATGATTAAAGAATAATTAAATCACCATGAATTATATTGATTATTAATGAAATAAAAATGTGATTAGAGTAACGAGAAGCGTTGCTGTCGTAAAAATTCATTAAAGTATCGTTATTTCATTATTCAGCCGCACCTCTCTTACATATATTAAAATTACAAATCTTTTGTAATTACAGATTATTTTGTCGAATCTCTCTGAACTTGTTGTCGTAAAATTTAATTCAAATCGCTTCTGGGGGATCTATGATAATTAATTAGAGATACAATGGAATTAATTAAAATAAAATATATTAGATATTAAAGAAAAACTCGTCCATTAATTTAGAAAAAGAATATTTGTCTCGAAAATCAGGTATCGCAATGTGTGTTTTGTGTAAACGAATTTCTTTTCGTCCATTATCATTTGAATATTTATTTTAGCAAAATCCTTTATGTAGATGTATTTATTAAATTTATCCCTTTTGTCGTAATGTGCATATTCACAAAGAAATAGGGAACTATTTTTAATTTTCAACTAATTAAAAACAAAAGGATTCATCAAATAATGTCCTTAAATTCAAAGTTTATGAAAGGAAATATGGTTATAACAGTGAATTATATATTTTAAAATATCGTAGCAAAAATAAATTATGATTAATTATATATATATATATATATATATATATATATATATATATATATATATATATATAATTATACATATATATATATATATATATATATATACAAGGTCATTATAATTAAAGTTTAAGATTCAAAACGCTATAAAAAAAGAAACACTGATGAGAATGACGTCAAATTTGAACGGCATGTTATGGAAGAAGGCGGAAAGCGTATGGCAGAAGAAAAAATTAAGTTTCAAATTTTAGCAACAGATGGCGCTGTAAGCGGCAGAATCACGACGAGAAATGAGAAATGATTCGTAAAACAACGGCTAAGGTGTAAGTTACACATTAAAACGCATTGACAAATAAGAATTGTGGAGTAATTTTATTTGCATGACTGTACATATCACACCGAAAGGGACAAATCGGTTTCAAGAGTTTTGCGGCGACATACGGCATAAGAACCATTCATCAAAAAAGTTCGGAAATGTCGCGCGACTTGCGCAAAACATGTTCAATATGGTGTCCACCGTCGTGTGCAACAAGTTGAAAGCGACAAACAGCATGTTCCACAACTGATCGCAATGTCTCCGGGGTGATGTTCAGAATGTGTTGCGAAATGCGTGCCTTTAATTCCGCTAAATTTGCAATTGGAGCACGGAACACAACATCTTTGAGATAATCCCACAGCCAGAAGTCACACGGAGTAAGATCAGGTGATCGGGACGGCCAGGCTGTAGGAAAATGACGGCTGATAATTCGAGCATTTCCGAAATGGCGCCTCAGCAGCTGCTTCACGGGATGTGCAATGTGCGGAGGAGAGCCATCTTGCAAAAAAAAATGATTTCATCCACACATCCACGCTGTTGAAGAGCTGGAATGACGTGGTTGCGCAAAAGAGACGCATAGCGCTGACCAGTGACACCCGTCTGCTCGAAAAAATATGGCTGTAGGATGAATGATGCCGTAAAGCCGCACCACACCGTGACCTTTTCAGGATGAAGTGGTACGGGGTGAGTTGCCAGTGGATTTTGTTTCCCATATTTGACAATTCTGGGAATTGACGTACCCTGTCAGATGGAAATGGGCTTCTTCTGTCCACAAAATTTTCCACGGCCATTCATTATCCACTTCCATGCGACCAAGAAATTCTAATGCGAAAGTCTCCCTTGCTGGCAGGTCAGACGGAAGCAACTCCTGCACATGGCCAATTTTGTACGGATAGCATTGAAGGATATTTCGTACAATTTTCAGCACCGTGCTCGTAGGCCTGTCCAATGTTCGGGCAATTCCGGCTGCACGGTTGAACACCACCGGCCGACAAATCCTGTAATGCTGTGGCCACTTCTTCAACTACCGTCGAATGCACTCGTTTTCTCCCTCTACCAGATTGCACATGAAACGAACCCGTCGTTTCGAATTTTTGCATCATTTTATTCAGACCCACGACACTGATTGGACCAACGCCTTCTTTTTTACCTTTCAGTGTCCTGAACTTTTGCAGAGCTACTCTTGAACAATCATCGTTCTTGTAATACAGCTTTACCAGCAGAGCGCGGTCAAGCAGTGATACACACATGACGAACGTCTGTTACGCGAAATGAGGAACAGCCGTGTACCTGGCGGTTTTATAACACTGAAATGTGTCGTGCGCATGACAGGTATTTTAATTTACATCTTCTGCCGATTACAGTGCCATCTGTTGCTAACTTTTAAAACTAATTTTTTTTCTTCTGCCATACGTTTTCCGCTTTCTTCAATAACATGCCGCTCAAAGTTGACGTCATTCTCATCCGTGGTTCTTTTTTTTATAGCGCTTAGAAACTTAAACTTTAATTATAATCACCCTGTATATATATATATATATATATATATATATATATATATATATATATATATATATATATATATATATATATATATATATATATATATATATATATATATATATATATTATACACTGATGGCCACCCAAATTGCAACACTAAGAAAGACAAGAGATATCACAACAAAATTTATTTTATAGATAACATGTTGACCAAGTATCAAATGATTAAATTTATAGACTTCTGTGAAGTGTGTTTCCTGCCAAAATCAGTAGCCAAAGTAGCCGCCATTGTTGGAGATCACCGCTACCACACGCCTCGGCATTTATCCAAAGAGTCTTTGGATGAGTTCTTGGCGTACAGCAGACCAAGCAGCTTCCACACTTTGCCAAAGTTGATCTGCTGTGGCAGCTGGGGATGGAATCTGGGTCAATCATAGAGCAACTATAGACCACATGTTTTCTATCGGCGAAAGATCCGGAGAGCGAAGCGGCCGGGGAAGCAATTCAAACTGGCGATTGACGAAGAACCGTTGGACAATGCGTGCCACGTGTGGTCACGCATCCTCTCTTCACGGTGTCTCCAGACTCGAATGCGACCATCGTGGTGTTGCAGACAGAAGCGTGACTCGTCAGTAAAGACAATTTCATTCCATTCTGCCGTCCACATCCTTCTGTCATCGCACCATTGGCGGCGGAGACGTCTGTGGTTATGCGTCAAGGGTAGACAAAGCAATGGACGTCTTGCGGACAGACCACTCTGCTGTAAACGGCGTCGAATGGTACGCGCAGACACTGGATGATGCGTTACATGTGCTGTGCTATGGTTCGTGATGTGACTGAGCGATCCGTCACTGCCATGCGCACAATTTGCCTGTCATCACTTGAAGTGGTGCGCTGAGGTGGATGCGATCGAACACGCCGGTCCGTCGTACCCTCCTGCATCCAACGATCACATATCCGCATTATGGATGTTTGGTTTCGTCCAACACGACTACCGATTTCCCTGAAAGATAATCCACAATCTCGGTAGGCCACTATCCTTCCTCTGTCGAACTCGGATACTTGATCAAAAGATGATCGCTGTTTTCGACGAGGCATAATTGATCGTTTTTTTTTGAAAAAACCACAAGAAAAACACAATTGCCGAACTTGAAATCGTCGAAATCTCCAAGCCTTAAATAGCGCTTTGAAGTGGCGCCCCAGGCGCGCGTGATGTGCGTCTGCGCTGAAATTCTAATCATTTGCATATCTCACCTCCACTAATGCATGTTGTAAATTGCATGTTATTTGCATGTTTTCTTCAGGGTGTTGCATTTACAGTGGCCAGCAGTGTATTATTTATTTATTTACATATGTATATACTTCATGCTTTTATATATCATATCTAAAAACGTAAAAGTTTTGAGATGAAGGAAATTCTCATTACAATTTCGTTTTCCAATAGCAGAGGAAGACTTGGCATCGGTCAGTCCGGTTCTTGGAATTCTCATTGGTGTAGTTGCAGTATTAGTCATTGTCGCCATAATTATAGTGATTATTGTCAGAGTTCAGACTTCCAAACCCCACACAAAAGGTAAGTTTAAGTCTGTGAGCTTTTGATATGACATATGTTTATGAGTTTCTTGCTTATTCATAAATTGCAAAATTCTTATGGGATATAAGATGGAAAATAATATTGGTACATGTTACAGTGATAAAATATTATTTCCTTCTTGGTTCAAAAACAGTCATAGTAAACACGACATATATGCATTTTTTCTGTACTTTATTACTGTACAAATTATATTTAACGAAATCTATGAACTGCAGTTAAAATTCATAAAGAAATTATGTCAAGACATTTTACTTTGTTGGAGTATTTTATTTTATATATTTGTAAAATTTAATTCAATCTTATCCATTCATGAGTGGAATCTATAACTTAATACTTTCTTCTCACTTGTAATAGTTGAGTCGATACATTCCTAACTATCTCATCTTTGTTAAATGTACTTATTTATTTAAAATGATTAAATTGGTGTTCTTGAAAGAGATTTGTTTGAATTAATGTTGGAAATTTTCAAATATACTTTCTTGACTTAATGTAGAATTAGGAGATGGATTTGTTGTTACACAATGAAACTATATTTACCTAACTATTCTTATATTTTTTCAGAACCACATGCACCTGAAGAATCCATAAGGTAAGATTTTTATTAATAATCTATGACTGGAATACGAGGTCTGTCGAAAAATAAACTGAACTTTTAAAATATTTCAATAATTGATAACAGTACCTTGTTATCAGATATGTCTCATTCAAAATACCCTCCTATTATATTTATACACCGCCCCAGTGTGTCTTTCATTGCTGGAATGTCCCATGGGAATCCTTTTGTGGGATCGCACATAAGTCTGGAGACGAATATTTTTTCGATCTCTTCTATTGTATGAAACTGTCCACCTTTCAAGGTGGATTTCGACCTTGGGGGAAAAAAAACAAAGCCCGCAAGGGTGAAATCTGGAGAATAGGAAGGCTGTGATATGACAGTCACCACTCTTTTGACCCAAATAATATTTCGGGATAAGGAATGACGAGTGTGCAGGTGTGTTATCATGGATAAGCATCCAGGTCTCATTTCTCCAAACTTCCGGCCGCTTCCTTCGTACTACTCCTCATAACATTCAAGTAAAATTGTGTTTTCAGTCGAAATTGTGTGACATGACCTCACGGATCATGAAAAACTGTTTTATTTATTTACTAACCAATTGCTATGAAATTTTGTATACTTATACAGTGTTGTTTAGAGATGGAAATTCTAAAAAAAAAAAATAAATCAGAATGTAATTAATTAAGATATTAATTAAAATCAGTTTGTTAATTACTCTATTTAAAAATGCTCCATGCGCATTAATTTTTGTCTCAGATCTAATTTTCTTTCAAAACCTAGCTTTATACAGTTATAATAAAAGTTAGTAGTAATATTTGATTTACAGTCATATTTATAAAAACTAAAAAGAAATCGATAAAAATAGATCATTTTATGCTAAATTTTATCCAAAAAAATTTTTTTCTTGTAAAATTTTTAAGTTGTTTTAAAATAGTATAATGAATTGATTACTAAGTTTTATAAATAATCATTTTATGATATTTTATGAAAATTCAAGCAAAATTATGACGCTTGGAATATTTTGAACTTACCGAAACGACATGAAAACTTCTTTTGAGAAAATGTCATTTAAGATTTAATTTCACTAACATTTCATTGTTTACGATTTCAAAAAATACTTATAACTCTGTTAATAATGATTGGATCAACATACTTTTTTTAAAATTTAAAGCTGATGAGTTGCAGAATCATTTTCTGAAAGAAAGAAAAAAAGTCGTTTTGGGGACATATTTTTATCAAACTGAAGGTCCAATGTCACCTTAACGACGATTTGCATGAATAAAATCCCGCAATTCTTTGACGTGAAGTGGAGGCATGACCAGTTTTTGAACCGTCTTTTGTGAATGTTCTGTCTCATTTGAAACGTCGATACCATTCATAGCATTGGGACCGGTTAAAACAATCCTCTCCATAATCTTTTTGCCACCTTTGGAATGTTTCAGTAAAGAGAATTGCGAATTTTAAGTAAAACTTCACACAATCTCGTTACTCCTCAAGATTTCCAAAATGTAAATAATCACCGAGAAAAAAAAATAAGCAGGTGTAAGCTCAATAATAACGCTACACAACGTTATTACAGCATGGTTGCTAGGTTAGACATCTAATTTCAATGTTCAGTTTGTTTTTGGACAGATCTCGTATATATAATATTATATATATATATATATATATATACAGTGGAATCTCGATCGATCGTTTCCGGATCCATCGTTTTCCCGTATGTGTCGTTCATTTTATCCAGTCCCAAACATCATATTGATTTGTTATGTTTCCGCATCTATCGTTCATTTCAACCGGTCCCTTGAAAAACGATAGGTCGAGATTCCACTATATATATATATATATATATATATATATATATATATATATATATATATATATATATATATATATATATATATATATATATTGATTGTCGTTCTGAACGTTATTAGAAATACACGAAAAAGAAGAAAAGAAAAAAATTAGAACACCTTTCTAGATCATTTTACTTTTAATGAAACCACTACGTCGATAAATCC
The DNA here is from genome assembly GCA_907164885.2 of Dolomedes plantarius. NCBI lineage: Eukaryota > Metazoa > Arthropoda > Arachnida > Araneae > Dolomedidae > Dolomedes > Dolomedes plantarius. The sequence continues at coordinate 67,429,821 of OU015502.1, forward strand.
TAAATTTATAGATAATTTTAAAAATCACGAAATTTAAATATTTGAGTTAAATTTTAAAACATAAAACCATCTAAGGAGACAAGAAACTTTCGAATTAATTAAAAAAAAATATTTTAACCTAAATAAAAAATGAAAAAAAATAAATATTTTTTTCTAATACATTGAAGGCACTTAGGATTAGTAAATACGTATTTTCGGGAAATTAAGAACTCTTTTTCAAAAAATATTCAAAATTCTCAAATTTTCATAATGCTCAGTGCGTATTGATGATTTTACTATGATTTTTTCCTAATTTCTCGCGTTTGTTAATTAAAATTTTTGTCACAAAACTGTGTTTCACGAAACCACAAATATATATATTTTTTAAATTATATGCCTTGAAATAAAGTAAAAACATACAGAAACAAAAAATATAACAAGCAGGTTGTCAAAAAAATGTATTTTTTACTTTTGATTTATACAAAAAAAAAACATCAATGCTCAATTATGATATATACACTCAAGAGCCAAAGCATTATGACCACCTGTCAATAACGAGTTGGCCCACCTTTGGCGCGCAACACAGCTTCAACCCGCCTTGGCATGGATGCCACAAGTCCTTGGTAGATGGCCGGAGACAGATTGTACCAGATGTTTAAGCAACGGTCACGCAACTCCGAGATATTGCGAATTGGTGGTCTTTGAACTCTGAGCTGCCGTCCCATGACATCCCAAATGTGTTCTATCGGATTGAGATCCGGTGAGTTAGGCGACCAGGAGATTAACTGGAATTCAGCATCATGTTCCCGGAACCACTCCAACACAATTTTAGCTTTGTGACACGGGGCGTTGTCCTGTTGGAACATTCCATTTCCAGCTGGAAAACATAGGCCATTTAAGGGTGCAACTGGTCCGCAATGATGTTCAGATACACTGTAGCATTCATGGTCTGCTCTACCACAACCACGGGTCCCAGAGACGCCCAAGAGAACGTCCCCCAAAGCATAATACCGCCACCACCGGTCTGTGTATGACCTACAGTACATTGAGGGAGCAACAGTTCGCCTGGAAGACGGCGTATCCTGACACGGCCATCGACGTGATGAATGACAAACCGTGATTCATCTGACCAGTCAACTCTCTCCCACTGATCCATGGACCAGTTGCGATGTTCCCGGGCCCAGCGCAGGCGCAGTTGGCGATGACGCTTGGTAAGCAAAGGCACACGAGTGGGACGTTTGCTGCGTAGCCCCATATCCAACAGTGTCCGCTGAACAGTGTGCTGCGATACTATTCTACTTGGCCCTGCATTGTATTGGGCTGTCAGCTGAGCCACTGTCTGGCTCCGGTTTTGCTTCACCATGCGAGACAGTCTCCGACGACCTTTTTCTTTGATAGCGTGTGGACGTCCAACACCATGTCGTCTACTGCTGGTTTCACCGTCATTCATCCACTTTGCATAGGTACTAACAACTGTAGGTCGCGAACAACCCACGAGTCGTGCAGTTTCGGAAATACTTGTTCCGAGCCTTTGAGCCATTACAATCTGTCCTCCATCAAAGTCGCTTAGATCCGCAGCCTTTCCCATCACACACAGATGTAAGTGAAAGAATGATTCTTCGGACTCTCCAGCAGCAGTTAAATACCACTTCCACCTGATCACGTGCCTTCCAAGTCATCCAAGCGAATTCATTGCAAAATGTAGGGGTGGTCTAAATGTTTTGGCTCTTGAGTGTGTATATATATATATATATATATATATATATATATATATATATATGTATGTATCTGTGCTGTACCTATATTAAAAAAATTATGGTTTCTTGAAATGATATGGAATGCGCATGGAGCATTTTGAAAAATGCTATCATTTTTGAAAAATATTTTTCTTTTTGAAAAACGTAAATTATTCTGTCAAGAAGTCCTTATTTTGAATTCTAATGGTCATAGATGTAGTAGAAAAGATTATCACTTATTCTCATTCTGAATATAGATTTAAATAATGAAAATTTTAAAATTCGACCTTCAAGGTCCCTTCTACTCTTAATCATATAATGATATAAAGGAATTTGAGATTTCCTCTCCATTACATGGTATAAAAAACAAAATTTATACTTGCATAATTAGCAAATATACAAAGCATGATATAATGGTTTTGCTTAATCTTACAGAAAGCAAAGACTTATAAAAAAAATCTGAATAATCAAAAAGTTCGTAGACATTTCCGGAAAAATTTTTAGTTAGAATTTTTAAATATAAGAAAGAGTATTTCGCATGGACTTTCACGTAAGTAAATATATGTCACTACTGAAGTAGAAAATAAATAAAAATTTAATAAATTGCAGTCTGAATGAATAACCATGCTACAACAAGGGCATATAAAAAGAAGGAAAATGGGTAAATTCTGGGATTTCAGTGTCTTAAACACATCTGTTCATTCTGTTAATTAAAACATAAGCCTATTATCATGCTATTACATTATATTTTTCATTTCTTATATGCATTTATTTATTTATTTAGATATTTAGAACGAACAGAGCACTTCATATTTTATAATGAGTTTAGGAATTGTCAATTTTTTAATGAAAAATCTTATGTTGTTAATAATTAAATGGTGTTAATGTGTTATATTTTTATTTAATTTGCAAATAATTATACCTTTCACTCATATGATTATAATTATTGTTCTCTCTATAAACATAATTAAACAGATACGTGGAGGATACATCTAATTGAGTCTTAAATATTGCCCTTCAAAATTTGATTCTCCTCATCTCAGTCAAAATATGTTAAATATATATATATATATATATATATATATATATATATATATATATATATATATATATATATATGTCAAAAATATGTCAAAATATATATATATATATATATATATATATATATATATATATATATATATATATATATATATGCAACGTTTCAAGGCGATGGACAATGTGTTCAACAGCAGATCGTAACAGATAATTTGCAGGTGACTGAAGGTGGTCAGATTGAGCACCTTTCCTTACATCGTCCTGACACGATTAACAACTGCTCCTATTGTGACATTTTGTTATAATCTGTACCCGTTTCCGCAACTCAACCTTTTTTTCTTCAAACAGCAAAGGCGTAGTGCTATTTAATTACTTACGTTTATTTTAATGTTGTTCGATGACAAGGTGATCAAAAACTAATCAATAAATGTTCAAATTGTTTATGTATTCCGTTTTGGTCGTTTATTTTGTTAGATTTAATGGTTTTACATGAAAAGCGCCATCTGGACATTTTTGATTTTTTTTTTTGAAATTCCGTGGGCGCATCTCGTGTATAGCCAAAATACGATATTTCGTTGCATTCCATTCACCCGTTTTCGCTGTAGGATGCCGTTTACTGGGGAAGTTTAATTATAAACACCCGGTATATATATATATATATATATATATATATACATATATATATATATATATATATATATATATATATATATATATATATATATATATATATATATATATATATATATATATATATATATATATATATATATATATATATATATATATATATATATATATATATATATATATATATATATATATATATATATATATATATATCAGATGATATTTACTTTACATGGCGCTGTCGCGGAGATAGAGATGATAAAAATGGGAAATTAAGGTTAAAATTTTAATTCCTATACACTAATTTTAAAAAGCAAGAGGTTTTCTGGACGCGAAGTCGAATCCTGCTCGGCTTTTGTCAGGATCTTCTACCGTGCACCCTCTAAAACAAACTACTTACTCTAAATGCAGTCACAAACCAGTAGGCCGGTAGAAGAACTAATGCTCAAATAACATTTAAACACCTCTTTATTAATTAACATTAATGAAATACCCAATTAACCCAGCTAAATCGCCATTTCCAATCATCTCGCAGCTCACGCGACAGACGCGCGTCCTGACTCAATCAAAGATTTCCCTAAACTGCGTAATTTCTTTCTCTTGATTATATAAAAGCGCAGGCCCTCATCCAGAGCCCCTTTTTCGAACATCCGATGGGTTATGTAAGCAATTCGGTGACCCTGAACTCTCCGCTGCGAAAAACAGTCTAGTTCCTGAAATGGAGATCACAATTGGACTTTAATAGAAAATTCCCGTTTAACGCTCATTAATATAATTAAATATAACTTATGCTTCTATCATCACACACACACACACACACACACACACATATATATATATATACTTACATATATACATACAAAAGAGGTAAGCAATGATAAGTAATCACACATTAATAACCCACGGTAGTTTCATTAAGAGAAGAGTACATGATTTTTTTTTTTTAATGCTCTGATTCAAAACACATTCAAACGTATTTATAAACATAAGGATTTAAAATAAAATCTGTTTACGTATCTACAAAGACTGGAGGATATTCATATTTTACAGCATGTTTGGGAATTATTAATTTTTTCTAATGAAAAATCTCATTTTGCTGATGATTACGTGGTGCTAAAATATTATATTTCATTTGCAATTAATTATAATCTTTACTGAAAGATTAGAATTATTGCTCTCTCTATAAAAATAATTAATCAAATACGTGGATGATACGTACAATTAAACCTTAATGAATGAGCTTTATGCTTTGATTATCTCTATCTTAGTCAAAATGCGTTGATGTGAATGCGTTATTCATGAAATACTTTTAAAAAATCGTTATAAATCTTTCTCATTCTCTTATTTAAAACGCATTCATACATATTTATGAGCATTTGGATTTAAAATAAAATTTGTTTTCTTATTTACAAAGACCAGAGGACATTCATATTTTATAATAAGTTTAGAGATTATTAATTTTTTCGCATATTATCGAGCTTTAGTTAATGCCATGGTGCCTTGATTCTCCCTATCTCAGTCAGAATATTTTGAAGTAAATACGTCATTTATAAAAGACCTCCGAAAAATCTTTACAAATCTCAAATGCTATGGTGTTTTTTAATGTTGTGGTTTAAAATCAATTCATAGATATTTATGAACATATGGATTTAAAATAAAATCTGTTTACGTAGAAGCTTTTACTATTTTTTTCCCTTTATCAGTTGTTAGACATAAACTTTTACAACGCCATAATAAAATGCTGCCACATATTGACCTTCTATGCGTTTCCACTGAAAAATAGCTTGCAAAAGAAGAAACCGATTGAAATTTGAGATTTTCCCATCAGTTCACTTCTAACACGAATCTTCCTTTTGCCAAATATTTGTAACAGTTTAATAAGAAAGGATGGAAAAAATGTTTTATGAAAGGAATTTTTTATCGCTTCAGATACACTTTAATATATTATTCAAAAGGTTATTTTAGTACTTTGACAGGTTTTACGTTTTATTGGAAAAACGACATATATATTTCCGCAAGTTTTTTATAGCGAATCTGCTTTCAAAGTTTACTTGGTGTTCGATTCAAAGCATATGTTTAAATTTAAACGAGAAATGTAAAAGCCGAATATCTGATAGTTGAACCCTATAAAAGTATTATTAAAAATGAACCTTTAACGAAATTTGAGGTAAAGGGGGCATAAGTAACTCCCCTCCCCCCCCCCATCACCGACTGACAGTGGAAAATTCGTGAGCATTTATAAGACACTAAATGCTTAATAACATGATCCAGTTGCTTGCTACCATCTAAATACTAACTATAACTATTAAAAGCTAACATTTCCTGTGCCACTATATATGGTGACACTTGACTTTCATTAACATAAACACTTAATGCTAAACCTTAACTATCATAATTAAAATGAATAAAAATGTAAAATAATATACGGCAGTACAACACAATATGTTTCATGAATTAATAATTACGGTGCTCCCAATGTTGGTATAAAACCTGCAATACAAGTGCAGTTTGTGTTTCAAAGTATGTAAAGTATTAAGACTGAAATGAAGGTTTAAAAGGTGATAAAACACAGTTATTTAAAGTATATTGTACTGTATCATAATTTTGTGTTTCATCAGTAAATATCCAGAGCAACAAAGTGAATATTGCTGCGAAATAAAAAAAAATCATTGAAATTCACAATAAAAAGAAGACAAACGTTTAAGGTTTATACTTTATAGTTTATAATACAAAGGTTTCATTTATTTTATTATTAGGTTATTTTTTAGCTATTTATCACTTTTCGGCAGCTACATTTCCTAAAACCTTTTTTTTTTTTAACCATAAAATAATTTCTGTCGGAGAGCCAAAACGGAAAACGACATCTTCTTTGAAATGTATGACGTAAGCACTAATGCATGGCTTGCAAGCATCTGTTCCCTTACTTATCTAAGAAATGAGGAGTTGAAAGGCAAAGTGGTGTAAGTCAGTAAGTCAAGGGGTGTAACTCCAAAGCGTTTTACTGCAAAATCTACAAAAAATTCCACTATAAATTGAACAAATTATAATTCATAATAATTATTGTAATATTGCAAACAATAATTATTTGCGATTCCACAATAAATTGAACATTGAGATTACATTTTTTGCCCTCAAATAAAAGAAGTTGAAAATGTGACTTACACACTTTGCCTTTCACCACGTCAAATCTTAACTGTATTAATCTTCGAACCCCAAAACTATCATTGGTTTAATTCCAGAGCTCCGAATGGCTTTTGAATTAAGCTATAGGATCCGATCGAGTTACGTCACATATAAATTCCCTTATTTAAAAATCTTAACAATTACTGTCTCTGAAACTACGAACTCTCATTGGTCGAAATCCAAGATTCTGATTAGTTGATAAATTAGTGTTCAGTGTCCGATCGAAATTCCAACTCCTCCTAAATCTTTCAAACAATCTCTAAAATTAGGATAGTTCACAATGGTAAAAAATATTGTTTCACCCTCCTCAACCGTATTGTGCAATCTGTCTTAACTAATACGAAATTTTATTACTATGAACATACACATCAAATAATAAATATTTTCTTCCCCCACCAACATTCCTGTGACAGCCCTGTCACGTAAACACTAGCCTTCATATTTATTGATTTATGTAATAAAGTTTTTAACAGAAAATTCAAAGCACTTTGCTCTCAAAAATCGTACCGTCGTAGAACAAGTCTGACTTAGAAAACTGTCTACACAAAACAAAATGATGCTTCAAGATAAATAATGTAACATGTTTCAGGGTGGAATGTATATGGGTAGCGGGTTTATCTGTTTTGTGTATCCCACTATTGTACCTTAAAATGTCTTCATAACCATCCAGTTAACTTCCATGTTTGTAATGTGCCCCAAACACAATTAATTTTTTTAGTGTACAGCTTAAATAACTGAACGAGGACAATGAACATCGAGTAGGAACTACATATCATTTAGAGATAAAGGCTAAGTGTCACATGCAGGCGATAGTTAAAAGATTTGAGTGCTTATAGGTCTATACTTTACATTTTAATAATAGGAGGCTTTGTACTGAGAGCTTAAAATCAGGGTATTTCCTTCCATCCCGTATGCATTTTCCATCTTTTTTTCACTCATACTATCTTACATGTAAATGTAAAACAGAAGTAAATTGTGATGTCTTACCTTTGGAATGAAACACTACTAGCATTAAGTTAGGTTATCATAATAGTTCATTATTTAATTATATATATATATATATATGTAACACATTACTTTGTAAGCTTTATTACTGTAGTGCGTAAAAAAAATGAAACCCATAAAAGTCACAGAAACAATTAACTTGAAAAACAATTCTCTTTAAAAATTGTCTACTGAAATTTTCCGAAGAAATATTAATATATTAATATACTATCTATCTATGTATGTATCTATTATCTCTCTTTCTCTGTATATATATATATATAAATATATATAAATATATATATATATATGTGTGTGTGTGTGTATGTGTGTGTGTGTGTGTGCGTGCGTATGTGTGTGTGCATGTATGTGCGTGCGTGCGCGTGCATGCGTGCGTGCGTGTGTGTGCGTGTGCGATTGCGTCTGCGTCTGCGTTTGCGTCTGAATGCGTGCGTGCGTGTGCATACGTGCGTGCGTGAGCGCGTGCATGTGCGTGTGTGTGTGCGTCTGCGTTTGCGTGTGCGTGTGCGTACGTGTGTGTAAACGTTCAAATTCGTAACACGAGAAAAATGACGTTAGTTTTCCTGAAAAACTTCGGGACCCGGCTGGGCTGGATTGCCATCGGGATGATTAGTTTTATTATTGAAGGGCCGTATAACCTTCGGATATGGACGGCGGCGATATTACTTACTTATGTGACTAAATTATTTATATCTCAATTTTTTGAGAATGATATCACATAAAGAATTTTTATGACGTTATAGTCAGTGTTTATAGACTAATTCGCGAATATCTAGCGGTATCTATGTTAAATACAAATTAATTATTAAATTATCTACTTATATATCATTATTTCTTTTCCCATTTTACATTGCTTACTTGTTCTTTAAACTAAACCTACGTATTGTGTTATTTCACGTGGAATTTTTTCCCATTTCAGATGCGAAACGCCTCTGAAAAAAGAACTAGAGGACAGTCAAGACACTAGCGAGAAAGGACCGGATATCATTCCATTTGCAAACGAAACGGAAGGTAATGTATGGCATGGGTTCTGAGAAAGATATGAAATTTTTATTCCTCAATGTTCATATATGACTTTCATATGAGTAATGTCTGATGTGTCACATATCTCTTCTTTCCTCCCGTTTCTGTTCTTTTTAAAAAGTTTCTCTTTTTACATATGCTTCGGGAAATGCATTTTTTCTGAAGTACTTATAAGATGAGTTTTATATTACATTTTTTTATTTCAAACTAGTGGATCCGCGATAGTTTTATTCATTCACGATATTGCTATGTATGACGTACTTTTATGCATTCTTCAAAAAATGCTATCCAAAAATGTTATGTTCCGTTCATCTCTGGAGACGGACAGACTTACAGAAGTGTATTCAACAATTTTGAAGAAATATTTAAGGTTAAGATTTTTATTGTTTGGAAGTCGATATATATATATATATATATATTAAATTGTACCGTTTTTCTGGGATCGTTAAGATTGAATAAGAATCTCTTCAAAAAGTTGATACAAAATAAATTTATTAATTTGTAAATTCTTCAGGCGTATACACCATTTCACTCATAACTGTCTTCTATACAGCAGAAAATTCTAAAAACACAAGTCAAGATACCAGAATTTTCAATACAATACACGCCAATTTACGCCTTTTCAATACACTCATTTCTCACCAGGAAACTGAGTTCTATTGCCAATGTCAGGTATATTTATAGGTTTACAAAGCGCCCTCTCTATAGGTCAGTCTCAGCTAGATATTTCTAGAAGCTTTTAGAAAGGGTCAATCGGCAAGTTCACAAAATATCGCCATATATGGCGGCCAAAATAGGTCACAAAATTCTTCGCCAATTTGGCGATAACTCATATATTTGGCAAGTTAACGAAATAAAATGCAGTATTTACAAAATTCGTAACAATACATATATATATATATATATATATATATATATATATATATATATATATATATATATATATATATATATATATATATATATATATATATATATATATATATATATACCGGGTAGCCATAATTAAACTGACAGTGCTCACAGTGTTCTGTAGCGCGATCTATTTGCGAGAATGACGCCACATTTTGTAGGAAGATTAAACAAGACGGGGGACGAAGGATTCCGCGAAAAAATAAATTAGTTCCAAAAGTCACCGCTAGGGGAATATTTGGCGCTACGATGGACCTACGATAAATTCCGCTGTGAACCCACATCAAACAGTTACCTTTGGTGAATGTAAGGGAATTTCTGTGACTGCATGTGGTGATTTGTCATCCCAAATTCTGCAGTTATGGGTATTCACAGTTCCATGCAGGTAAAAGTGGGCCTTGTCTCCCCATAAGATTTTCCACGGCCAAGCATCATCCACCTCCATTCTGGCAAGAAAGGCGAGATCAAAAGTCAATCGCTTATCATGGTCGGGGTACAGTAACTCCTGTACACGGCTGATCTTGTACGGATAGAAGTTGACAATCTTTCGTAAGATTTTCCATACCGTACTGTAAGGCATATATCCATATTCCGAGCTAATCTACGAGCGCTAGAGGTGGCAGCAATATTGTCTGGTCCTCTGTCGACAATCGCCGTGGCAACTGCTTCGATTGTATCCTGTGGTACAGGTTTTCGTCCTCTGCCTGACTGAACCTTCAGAGAACCTGTATTCTCAAACGTCGCAACCATTGCTTTTAGCCCATTAACTGACACAGGACCGTTACCTTCACGCATTTTTTTGTGCGTTCTAAAAGCACGAAGAGCGGCTGACGCGTTGCACTGGTTGAGGTAAAATAATTTGACAAGTAACGCACGCTCGACTAAAAAAGGAGACATTGCACATAAACTTTCAATCCGATTGATTCGAAACGTAACACATTGCCTTTTAAAACCCAAGCAGCTGGCACTGTGGCAATGGATGTAACGTGAAATTTGAATAAAGAACTTCTTCTTCTGCTCAGCGTACGTGATATTGCAGATCACGAGACTTTATCGGTGTTTATGTTGATTTTACGCTTTTTTAAAAGTGTTGCCATATTGCACTTGAACTAAATAAGAAAATGTGCATAATAAAAGGTAATTTTATTCCGTATTAATTTGCATTTGTTAACACTCTATTTTCTATTACACAGCGCCAAATATTCCCCTAGCGGTGACTTTTGGAACTAATTTATTTTTTCGCGGAATCCTTCGTCCCCCGTCTTGTTTAATCTTCCTACAAAATGTGGCGTCATTCTCGCAAATAGATCGCGCTACAGAACACTGTGAGCACTGTCAGTTAAATTATGGCCACCCGGTATATATATATATATATATATATATATATATAATATTAACACAAGTCATAAGAAAACCTTAAAAAGTATTTAAAAGTACACACGCGAGGTGTACGAAATTATAAATAAATCCATTTGTTTCTAATAGGGACGCTTATTAGAAGTAAAGTTGAATGGATGATTTATCGCACATGGCATATATTTCGATATTCTGAAAGGAATTTATCAAGTTCAAACGCAGGATTTATGAATGAGGCCAAAATGTTCAAATGATATAAGTTTCAAATTACGCAAGTATCCACATTTGAAAAAAATGTCTTTGACTTGTTGTTGATTAGCAGTTTTTCTCGAAAGAAGTTAATTCATCAATACTGAATTTTGTGAGTTATTGAAAAATTTTGATATATTTCTAGCATGACATACTATATTTTCTTTTTCTTTTTTTATAGTATTTTATTTATTTCAGATGTCAACAAAAATACAAAAATCGGTGCCTCAATTAAATTGCATTTTCTACAGAGATATATAGAGTGGACTTGTACAAAAAATTACCATTTCATCCACAGTCTGCGATATTTCATAAATGAGATATTCAAAGGTTATTTTTAAAAATATGTTATATTAAGTATCACTAGCCTGAATTTAAAGAATTAAAAAATAGAGTATGTGGAGTGAATATTTACACATTTTTCTTTCTCTGAGAATCTGTCCATCATACTCAAGAAATTTCTTTAATCTCTGAGAAGTCAATCATTAGACAATCTCTTTATATGATGTTCATGTTGAGAAAAATTTCCTCTTCTCTCAAATTTTTGCTGTCAAGGAATATCAAAATTTCAAAAAATACCACACAATAGAAGTTAATCACTCCAAGAATTTCACAGAATGTCATGTACAAAAAATTAATTGGATAATCTATCTTCCGTTATTTTTAGAGACTTTCATGGAAATACTCTCATATATATATATATATATATATATACAGGAAAACTTCTCTATGGAGAGAATCATTTTATTTTTTTAAAACATTTTCACTTAAATTCTTTAAGATATGGGAACATTTATGTTTCTAAAAGCAAACGTATTTGATTGACCAATACGTATTTTTGGAAAAGCTTCGATATAGGACCCCATTGGCGATATTTTGTATTAGAGAGTTTTTTTTTTTTTGTTTGTTGCGTAGTCAAACATCGCACCGTTAATATCGTATGAATTACATAGAAATCTAATTTTGCAAAATATAAATTCAAAAATAATACAATATAAATTCAAAAATAATACAATATACATTAAAAAATAATACAATAAGGAAAATAGCGTAAACTTTGTAGATTTAGAAATTATAGTTAAATCTATAAGGAAAGGCATGGCTAAATTAAAACCAAAAATAAATAAGAAAAAGCGGTACAACCTGGTTTGCGTCACACGACTGTTGTAGGGTTGCCGAAATGAATTTTGTGTCTTCCAAATTACCAATATACGAATTCTACTATATCAAAGCTTTTCCAACGGGGTGCGAAGTTGAAAATGGTGTATTCCATCGGGTTACAATCTGAAAAATTGTTTATTTCAGTTCAAAACACACGCGTCTGTGGTATAGTTCCCGAAATGAATTCTGGGATACCAAATGAGCCAAATTTCAAATATAAAAAGTCGCCAATAAAAAATATCGCCATCGGAATCAAGCTGTACCGTATTTTTTGTTTATTAACGCGTTTTTTAACTCGCTTTCTTCTTTTTTTGTTTGTTTGTTTGTTTGTGTGTTTGTGTGTTTGTGTGTTTGTCCAGTATAAATTTTGCAAACGATTTTTAACTAATTCCCCGACTAGCTAGACATTTCGAACTTTTAGAATTGCTCAGTACACGATGACAATGCATTCTTTTGCAAGTTTTAGACATCTTTAAGCAGAATTGAAATAATTTTCAGCTAATTTTGTTTTGTAGAATGGTGCAGCCATCTATCTGCCGGGACGGGAATGTAAAGTTAAACGCAATTGATTACGCATTTGATACCTTTTTATCACGCATTTGATCATTTTCTTTCAAGTTGATGGGATAATTCATCAAAAAAAATTTTTAAAGTATTTATTGATACATAGAATTGTCAAGTTTATATGATTTAACAGAAAATTAATTAAAAAACATGGTATATAAAAAGTTATTTTTATCTTATACTTATTTTTTAATAAAAGTGACACAAGATACATTTGAATATTTTTTTTAATATACCATATGGAATGAAATATTCTAATATGTTTAAGATGGAATTTCTCTCTTACAGTATACTTTACAGGAGGATCCACCGAACAGTTGAGGCATATTCGACCTATACCAAAATTAGCGGGCTCCCCGACGGAGTATGGCCAAAGAACGACTGATACCAGATTATAGCAGAAAGTAACAAATACACACGATTCCTCCTCAAAAGGTAAAACTTTGTGCAACTTGTTTGGTTGTAAATTAAATCCTATTTTAAAAATCCTCGATTTTAATTAATATGATGTTTATTGCGCGCCTGAAAGTTCATGAAATCGTAATCCCCTCCTCCCCCCTCCAAGTAACAAAAGACCGTTGGGAAATTGTTTGGCAACCGTATTTGGCAGAGTTTGCCAAAAGTTGGAATTGGCAGTTAAGGTTATGTTGAAACAATGGATGACATTGTAGTTCACCCCACGTTTGGCTATTAGTTGGCCGAACTGTTGGCAGAACGGTTCATTTGTCATTTATAGTTGGGATAACAGCGTTTTAGAATTGTTGGCCAGGCATAAACATTTTGCAGATGGCTCATGTTTGTTTCTTGAAGTTCTTCCAAAGATAATTCTTCCCAAATCATTTAGCGAAAATTAGCTTTTGGGCGATGTTTGTTACTTGAGCCGGAACACAACTGCTAAAAATCCATAGTAAAAAATAAGAGTTTTAAAAAGTTTCGAACTAATAAATGTAGTTCTTTTTCAGGCTGAGGAACAGTAGGTGTAATTATTTCTATGGGTAATTATCATTTTATCTAATTAATCACTGTTGAACTTTGGCTAATCGTTGAAAGAGACATCTTATGACAGGCACAAACCCGTCTAATGTCTATTGGCGCACTGAAGACATATATTAATCAGTTCGAAAATATCCGCGGCTTTACTATATGGAAAATATCACAGCGTTTTTAACATAATACCATTGTTAAATTTTTCATTTTCCCAAATATCAGTTCCTGAACATTTTTAATGTCAGTGCTCAGAGCATGTTGGATGAATTTCCGAGAAGCTAATAGACATAATTCAAGGAAATCAACCAATTTAATGCTAGGCAGTTGTCGTTTTTCCCTTGTTTTTTACATCTATCTGGGAAGCCTGATTTTATCTTTATGTGTTACTACACAAATGAGAAAAAAATAATTTTCACATTTTAGTCTGAAGGGAGTATTTTTTTATAACACTCGAAAAGATCTAAAGATAGAAATCCACCAATGAAACTTTAAAAAAAGGGAGGCTATGCCATCTCGTGCATTTCCCTTCTACGCATATAAAGTATCTTCGTCACCTGCGATGTATACTTCTCTACGGAACAAAATGAAGAAACAAAGGGAAAAAACCCGCTAAATTTGTCGTATGAGTGAAATGTCGCCTGAATCTCGCCACAACTGTACGAGTATCATAATTCAGCCCATATTTTATTGTAAATATTAATGAACTATGCATTTCGATTCAAATCATGTTTACTAGTAAGATGTAAATCCATGAATAGATTAAACTCCATATTTATATGCAGATGCAACAGCCGAATAAAGGTATTATCGGGGGTTGATATTAGTAAATTAAAAATAACCTCAAAAATGTTTCCTTATTCTCTTTGACTGTTTGTTGGTATTAGAGTGATATGGTTTACTTTTGTCTCACAACAGTTAAATAGTATCACAACAGTTGGTGCTACAGTTACAGTAGTAACAGTTAGTCACAGTTAGTACAACAGTTAGTACTACAACAATAGTTCATCACAACATAGTAGAGACTACAGTTTAAAGTCTATTCCACAAAGCTACAAACTTTCAGTCGTATGCAGCATTCGGGCTACCAGACCTGGTAATTGGACTATAGCTAATCGGTCATTATTAAAGTTTATTAAACATATAGCAAAATGAATTCTTTATAAACCGCAGAGATCAATGACATTGGAGATGCAATAAATCTGTGAAAAAAGAATCTGGTATTTCATTATTATTGCAGATGTCGATGATGCTTTGTTTGGTATTTTAAGTTGCAATCATTAATTGGATATAATTCATTTTAGTTATGAATTCATTTAAATATCGCCACTGATAAATTCATAATTATTCAGAAAAGTGCAACAGCATTTGCCTTTTCCCCCCAGCTTTATTGTCTATGAAGCTTTATTGTCTATTAAGGATACTATGTACTAACCCTATTGGATTCTATCGCCTCAGTGTTAACCTATGGAAGAAAGTTGTCCAATGATTGCCGACTTTGATTTAAAGATATTTTTAATTGTACTCTATAATACAGAAATAAATTTCTTACCTTGAAGGCATTTTTTCTGAAAAAAAAATGCAAAAATATTTATATATTTAAATTATTTGGGGAATAACTCTATGATAGTGTGTTTAAAACGTTGATGCATTCCTTTGATGGACGAAATGTATAAAAAGAAACATATTGCAAGTTGCAGGAACGTTCACGCTATCTGAAAATACCAAATTTATTAGATTATCAGCATTTATGTAACTGTAAATGGTAGACACATTTTCTGCAAAAGTTAAAATTGATGTGAGCGAATCCAATAGCGTTAGTACACAGCAGCCTTAATTAACTCGCTTCCATTTTGATTAGTTCAATAGCAATAAAATTTTAAGTACCAGTAGCAAAACAATGTAGCAAGTAAAGCAAAATTAAGAAAAAAACTGTTTTTATATAAGTATTGACTGTCATTTTCGAGTGAACTCTCATTATTTTTCTTTTTGTTCCAGGCTTCCAGGGATTATTCACTCATTCTTCATTTATTCCATCCATAGAAGACTATTCCGAGAAAGTGTGAATGTTTATGAAAGACCGTGCCATATCTTCCCACGTATGTGTCATTTCAAAAACTGACGGTAAGTTTATGTTCGAAAAAGTGTATGAACACTGACTGAAAGACGCGTCATATACAGGGTGGTTAAAAATTATTGAACATACTTTATGTTTGAGAAAGTGCATGAACACTGACTGAAAGACGCATTATAAACAGGTGGTCCAAAATTGAGCATATTTTATGTTTAAAAAAGTGTATGAACACTGACTGAAAGACGCATTATAAACAGGGTGGTCCAAAATTGAGCATATTTTATGTTTAAAAAAGTGTATGAACACTGACTGAAAGACGCATTATATACAGGGTAGTCAAAAATTGTTCAGCATATTTTATGTTTGAAAAAGTGTATGAACACTGACTGAAAGACGCATTATATACAGGGAAGTCAAAAATTATTGAGTATATTTTATGCTTGAAAAAGTGTATGAACACTGACTAAAAGACGCATTATATACAGGGTGGTCAAAAACTGTTGAGCATATTTTATGTTTGAAAAAAAAATGTGGTACGTACATGTTTATTATTTACTTATTATTAACAGTTTTATATAACACAATTTTAAACATTAAATAACTTCCATGTAAGCCGATAGATGACGCGACAACATTTCACAAAATAAAATTACTAATTGTGTCAGTCTTCAAATCGCTGCCGTACAGAAAAAAACAATGTGCGTTTTGTGGTTCCAAGAAAGCATATCCATTGTAACTTTATTTGTTTGTTCTTTCTTTTTTTTCAAACATGAAATGCGCTATTGTGGTCGAAAAAAAAAGAGAACGAAATGAGTTACAACAGATTTGCTTTCATGGAACCACAAAACGCACATTGCTTTTTCCTGTACGACAGTCATTTGCAGGACATTTCATGTCTGAAACAAAAAAAGAACAAAATGAGTTACAACGGATTTGCTTTCATGGAACCACGGCACGCACATTGCTTTTTCCTGTACGGCAGCCATTTGCAGATTGACGCAATTAGTAATTTTTTGTGTAACAGTAGTAACAGTAAATAACTTCCACATAAGTTTGTAGATGACACGACAACATTTCGAAAGAAACATTTACTAACTGCGTCACTCTGCAAATCGCTGCCGAACAGGAAAAATCAATGTGCGTTTTGTGATTCTCTGAAAGCAAATCCGTTGTAACTCATTTTGCTCTTTCTTTTTTTTTCAAACATGAAATGCGCTACGGTGCCCCCCCCCCAAAAAAAAGACCGAAATGAGTTACAACAGATTTGCTTTCATGGAACCACAAAACGCACATTGCTTTTTTCTGTACGACAGTCATTTACAGGGCATTTCATGTCTGAAACAAAAAAAGAACAAAATGAGTTACAACGGATTTGCTTTCATGGAACCACAACACGCACATTTCTCGTTCCTGTACGGCAGCCATTTGCAGATTGACGCAATTAGTATTTTTTTTGTGTAACAGTAGTAACAGTAAATAACTTCCACATAAGTTTGTAGATGACACGACAACATTTCGAAAGAAACATTTACTAACTGCGTCACTCTGCAAATCGCTGCCGAACAGGAAAAATCAATGTGCGTTTTGTGATTCTCTGAAAGCAAATCCGTTGTAACTCATTTTGCTCTTTTTTTTTTCAAACATGAAATGCGCTACGGTGCCCCCCCCCCCAAAAAAAAAAAAAGAACGAAATGAGTTACAACAGATTTGCTTTCATGGAACCACAAAACGCACATTGTATTTTCCTGTACGATAGCCATTTGCAGCGCATTTCATGTCTGGAAAAAAAAAGAGCAAAATGAGTTACAACGGATTTGCTTTCATGGAACCACAAAACGCACATTGCTTTTTCATGTAAGCAGTCATTTGCAGACTGACGTAATTAGTATTTTTTTGTGAAATGTTGTCGCGCCGTCTATCGGCTTATGTGGAAATGATTTAATGTTTAAAATTTTATTGTGTAAAATTGTTTTAAATTGTCTTTCCAAGAAAACAATAAACATGTACGTACCTAAATTTGTTCTTTTTACATTCAAGCATGTAATGCGCTCAATAACTTTGGACCACCCTGTATATATATACATATAAAAAGACACCATACCACCAATGATATGGAATAAATCCTTTTTCTGAAGACAACCCTGAAAATGGACACTTTTTGCAAAACCATTACTAGCCGCCATAGAGAATTAAACTATATATACATATAAGTTCTGATTCTTGGTTAACCAATACTTATTCTTGGTTAACCAATGGATTCTTGGTTAACCAATACGGACCTTACTTAACCAATATACGTCACTTTTATATTCCAATGTCTTTAAAGTTTTATGTAAGGTTGGATAATTTGTACCTTTTCCCCAAGTCATAAACACATAGACAAATAGAGCTTAAATACTGAACTGCATATCTATTCGTAGTAATTATTTAAGTTTTTTTCTTCCTCTTCTACATTTTGAAGATGATTACATGCTATAGGGAATTCTTCCGATAAAAGGATTTGAATAACAGTAAAGATAGTCTTCTTTAAAGAATATCCTCATTACCAGTGCTAAAAAAGTTCAACAGAATTTCTTAAAGGTATAGTTAAAGGTAATTTGTTACAGAAAATAAAAGATTTTTTTTTTTTTTTATTTCTATAGAGAATGATTCTTTGTGTTCAGCAATTAGGTTTTTTGGAGTTCCAGAAATGAACTAAGATGTTTGTTTCAATACCTCTGAGTCCAATTAACTAACAACATTCGGGTCTCTCTTTTCTCAAAGCAGTCTACTCCATTTGTTGCGAAGATATTCTAGTTCATGACGAATGTAGGAGGTATTAAAAATAATTGTTAATACAGTGGTATGTTTCCTAAAATGATCAAATGTAATGAAATTTCAAAATGTATTTAATATTTTTAGTGATTTTTTTAAATGGTATATAAAACATCCTAAGTAATACGTATATTTAGCTATTAAAAAATGGACTATAACAATGTTCTTATATGAAGCTAAAAGACAGGATAAAAACTCCTGTTAAAAATTCCAAATTTGTTATATTTTTAGTCCTATGCAACTGGCTTACATTGTTCAAGAATCCTCAGATGGAATATGCAGTGATATAACACGCAAAAACCCGAGGTAGAACAATATCTATGTTTGTGAAATTCACAAGGCAGAATGTTTTACAGATGCGTATGTTGTGTTGCATGAGAGGGATGATTGTTTGTTGTATACCACACCCTAATTTTCATGAAGTTAGAGAAAAATAATATATTTAATCTGGGTAGACGTATGGTTGTCATCAAAGACTGCTGGGATATATTTAAGCGGTTGAAATAACCATCAATGGAAATACTACATCAAGCAGGGAACAAACTGCAAACAATTACAGTTATTGTTTCACCGAATGGTGGTATAAAATATATCAGATACTTCTCTTTGACTAATTTGCTTGTGTATAAATAAGTCATCTGAAATTATTGAAAAATTGCGGGAAAAACAGTAGTTGTAGTATTTCCAGATAATTTTAACTGGAGATTTTATTTGAATTTTAAAATTTAACGAGTTTGATGTAAGGCTTCCAGATGAACTTGTTCCGTGCATTCCGATACTAGCTGTAAAATATAATTGACTTGCTACTGTATTTTTTTTCTTTGAATATCTCCGGCTATTGAAAGCTAGGAGAAATTTGAAAAAAAAATCCACTTTTGTTAATGTGTTATCTGGAATATTGCCAGCAAAGAGGTCCAAATATGAAAAAAAACTGGTCTTGGAATTCTGGAAACGAAAGACATACAAGGATATTGCAATTTATGGACTTCTTTAGTTCACTGTAGACCAACAAGCCGGCTGATGGCCAAATGGCTAGGGCGCTGGCTATCGGTACCAGAGTCTGTGGGTATGAATCCCACTCTTAGCATGGACGTTTAAAGCCATTCGGAATCGGCTTTGAGCCGTAGGTAGGTGCCGGGCTAATTAGCCCTCGTGTAGCAAAAAAGGACCGTAACACTCCAAACCAAACCAAACTGTAGACCAAATAGAAATAATGTATGGCCACAGGTCAATATAATTTTATCATTTTTAGGGGGAAACTTCTCTTCTACAGGAATATATTTTTTTTCTCCAATTCGTATCTAAACCCTGTTCTACGTAAGTGCTCCTTATGCACTTGTAGTACCCACTCTATGTCGTCCTCCGCTTATAACTTTAAGATCTTAACCCTTGCGACGTGCTCTTGGACGCTCATCTACAAGTGTTATGATTGAATCCCTGCGTTAAAATAAAGTTCAAAGGGAACTAAATTACTCGCGCTCTGAATCCAAATTTTTTGGGAGGATATAAAAGTTTTGTCCGGAGTTTTTCTCTGATTTTAAAACTGTTTGGCTTCAAAGACATATTTATTCTGTGCATTTAGAAATTACTTTCACATTTTTTTCGTAGCTTCGTGCGTAAATTCACGTTGAAACTAAACTATTTTCATTAGATATCCACAATTTCGAGGGTGCAGTGCAAAAATAGTTTGTTGAGACATCGAAATTGTCTTCTTGTACAATGCTTTCTCGTGATCTTCTTCCTCTTTCTAGATTTTCAGTGATGTCATTTCGCACTGTGTATGAAATTTCCCTTTTGTCCGGTGTATTAACCATTTTACTCTGGGTGCATTTTTTTTCCAAAATATCGCAACAATAATCTCATGGTTTTAATTTGCTTTTTCATTGTTAAATGTAAGTGTATTACAAATCAAATTAGTATCACTACTTTCTTTATGGACATTAACAAACTGTAATAAATTACGGTTTGAACACGTAATTTATTATAATTTGTTAATTTTTATAAATAAAGTAATTTCATGCATTCATCAGTCATTTATCTTTGTTCTATAATGGTGAAAAGCAAATTAAAAAAACATGGCATCCACCATAATAGTCTTCTCAAAATAGATTACCAGAAGAAATAACAAGAACCTAGTTAAACATATAAATAACGCCCGAAAATTATATCTAAACATGAATAAAAGTTTAGGTGACACTTGTTTTGGTGCCAAAAAACTCAAATAAATTATTATAATGAAAATTCGGGAAACACAACATAGCTAGGGGTACGTAAATTTCGCATAACAAACATCGAAATTTCGCAAAAATATTACAATATGTAAAATTGCGCATTTTTTCTCAAAAAATATATGTATAGGTCTAAATTAAAAAAATTCACATTTATTATCAGAAGTTACAATTTTAATTACGTGGTAAGGTCTTGCTAGTTTACTTACTTGGTTAGGTATCGAAATTCTTAGTTAGAAGCTAACATTGTAGTAGTCTCCACATTCTCTAGCAATAAGTAATAAGCAAATTCCGAGAGTGAGATCTCTCAGTTAATGACCGTGGATGATCTTAGATAAGCAATTGTGTTAATAAATTATTACTATTATTACCTAATTTCGCTTAAAAAGCCATTTATAACCAAGTTTTCGCCGAAAAGTATTGAAAAAATAATTTTCGCATTTATTCGCTCATATCGGCTAATTTTGCCTCTATTTCGTAAATACGAAAATTACGTAACCCTATGTTACATAGCCCTAGAAATTTCAATTGCACCCGAACAGAGGTTGGTAATAGTAAATTTTTATCCAACCGTTTGCCTTAGCTGAGTTCGGGCAAATCGGTTAAGTGGTTAAAAAGAGAAAGAAAAAAAAATAGCCCCTAGATTCTCCTTTCAAAAGTGTAATTAGGTAAAAGTGTGCGGTACTGTGCTGACAGTGCGGAAAATAAAAGTGTATGGTGCTGTACTGTGTAAATGCGGTGCTGTACAGACTACGGAAGACTGTCTGAAAGTATGTGACAGTTGGAAAGATACACGTTCCAAACTTCCTAGAGCAGTGTTGAATGGGCCGGCTAACTAATTTTATTTGGACTATTATTGTCGTAGATTCATAAAGATTGTAATGAAAGACCTATTAGCTGAACATTACCCTTTTCAGGGTACCTTTCCTTCCTTTGCTGGGAATAACGAAACTTGGACTATATTTATTATTTATTATTTATAACTATAATAATTATGCTTATATTGTTTGTCAAAGGGAATTTTTTAGACTTAAAGTTAAGTTTATAATTCTGGTTTGTTGTTTATATTTGAAAGTAAATTTTGTATTTCTGCATAGTGATTCTATAAATTGTAGCAATTGTATATATATGATTTTGTGGTTGGATGTATTTGAGTTTATCTCGTGTATTGAGCTGTGATGATTTTGAGCTCTGCTGATTTGAATTATGAAAGAAATGTAATTTAATTGTTGAAATTTGTAAGCCTACGGTAAGTAATATTTGATGTACCTCTAGTCATCAGATATTACTTACCGTATACCTTCGGGCATGGCCGGTATTGCTTTTAAAAGTGTAGAGGGTATCAACACTGGAAGAAAGTCTGAAAATAAGCCCTCATGTTATTTTTATTTCTGCTTCTAATGCGATTGCACTCACGTTAGTCAATTAGCCAGGGTAGGCTGAAATGCAGTGAAAATATATATTGTCTTTTTCGTCAATAAGTATTTTGTTACTGATTCTCACTATTTAAATATATACATGAAAAAAACATGAAAAAACATGCAATTTAGCTAAAGATGATGATAAAATTAAGCACATAGACGATATATATTGTAATCCATAAGAAAATGCAATTAATGTGGATTCTTAAATCCTCAAGTACGATATAAATCTACTTCTTCAATTTGTTGATAAAAAATGCTGGAAGCCTGCGTAAAATTTCGATAACTTGTGAAAAGTTACCTAAAACATCTAAACATATTTTGAATAGCACCAAGTATAATAATATAAACAATTCAACACAAACTTTTTTTATATAAAGCGGGCATAGACTTCCAAACAAATTAACTGAAAACCTACCCTAGCGTTGAAAACTTTTAACTTTTTAATAAAAGAATGCGGATTTGAAGCAAATCCTCATATTGAAAATTGACAAATATAACAAAAAATGAATATTCCAACAGAGCTAGATAATTATAGGAAGAATGTAGATAAAAAATAAACAGAAATCAAGCACTCATGGCTCTACGCACCATAAGGCAAGATTCTGTAGTAGTGCCGGAACTAAACCAGAAATCGAGGTAACCGACTGGTATCGTCATCAGGGAGCCTAACCAAATCAATTACCTAAAGGGGGACTTTCTGAATGGGATGCAGGTTTAACCAAAAGACATCCCAAGGCCCCGCGATCCCCATTGAAACATATAGTAAAAAAAATAAAAAACACGGACAACTTGCACTTAGGGCTCAAAGCGCCATGTATGGAAGTACACATACAATCCTAAAGAACACAAATGAAAAGACAGAAGTACCCGAAGACAGAAATGCAAAGATGCTCACATACCCTGATTCAGTGAGTGATGGTTATAGTGAAACAGCAGACAATTTTTACCCTAGGAGTTACGTCACTGTAGCAAAACCACAGCGCCACACCCCATTGAAGTTTAAAGAAAGTGTGAAATCAGAAAACCCTATCCTAAAAATCCTTAAAATATACCCGAGTGAAAATATATATTGTCTTTTTGTCAAAAGGTATTTTGTTTACTCATTCTCGTTTTTAAAAATATATACATGAGAAAAAAATGCACAAATTTAGCTAATGATATAATAAAGCACATAGACGATAAATATTGTAATCCATAAGAAAAGAAAATTTATGTGTATCCTCAAGTACGATATAAATCTACTTCAATTTGTTAACAAAAAATGCTGGAAACCTGTGTAAAATTTTTATAACTTGTGAAAAGTTACCGAAAACATCTAAAATGACTTTGAATAGCACCGTATCGAAACTCTCAAAACATGAATTGAAACACAAAGAAACAATATTGTAATTTATATCTCAAAAAAGACCGAAACCTATCAAGCATAAAACAGAATCCGCAAGTTCTTTAATAAATGCCCATTCATTGTATCTTTACTGTATCAGAAGTTTCAATTTTGTTAACCATCTGTTTCTTTTTCTAAAAAGTTTCCCCTTTGTTCTTAGTCATATATTTACTTCTTTCAGGGCGCAACAAGAAGGAACTGATAAAGAAGACACAGTTGCTAGAAAATGTTTTTTATGAAGAAAGTTTTCCTCACAAGATTATGAAAGAATACGTTGAGTTATAGTGTATGTAAATGTAAAAAAGTATTATTTAGGCACGTGTCCGCACAAAGGACATTCAAACTGAGTACGTGTAAAAATCATATTTGCGCATTTTAATTAAGTTTTCTGTACATTCAATTTTAAACACGTATTTAAAACGTAAGTATTGATTTCAGACGCTGGGTAAAACAGTTTAATGACATTCTGCGATATTGTTGGCGTAATATATCTGAGTTATTTTAAAATATTATGACAAAATTGGCAAATGTGTATTAAATGTTTTGCTCTAAATGTAAATTAATTTTACGAGCAAATTTGTTACAGTTTTTCGATTACATATTTTACCAAACGACGTGCATATTTAATAAAAACTAGGTGTACCGTAACAACATGTTTCACTAAAAGACTATTAATCAATAGATATTTTTTCTTTGACGCAGAATCAGTATCGATCAAAAGTGTTCTTTAGTATGAGCGATAAATTTGTAAAGTTTTCTTCCTTTTGAATCCAAAAAGGTGCTTCTATATCCCATATTTACTGATATTAAAATAATATCATTGTTGTTCTTTGTTTCAGAACAAATTTAGAAAATGCTTTCAAAAATCTAAAATTATAATAATTTAATATTAATTAGGCATACTCAATTTACAGTTTAGAAACAATTGTGACTTGGAAATGATTCCAAAGCATTCCCTCTCATACTTTAACACATTTTGGTGCCTATTACATGAGGCACAGTGTTTCATTTTCTGACTAATTTCTGCCAGATAAAAGATTGCATTCTCTTATATTACCCTTACTTATTATTTAAAAATTAAAAGCACCTTAAAATTTAAAAATATATAACTTTAATTATATCTGTTATTTTTTTCAAACTCATAATTGATTATTATCTACTGGTACGTATAATTTATAAACGGGTGACTGCGTACCATCTGCAAATATACAAATGAATTATTGTTTATCAGTCACCTATACAAGTTCTATAATGTACGGTAAAGTAACATTTTGCACAGATGTTTAAAACAATGCACAGCACACTCTAAATATGCGCAATTAAAATGTTTTAATTTATAAGTTCACAAAGGGGCACAAATCTGTAAAAACATTTTGCACTGGATATGTTTTGCGTGTTGCAATTTTCTTTTTCCGAATCCTCCCTTATTCCTGCACTCCAAAAACATTCTTCAAGTAAAATGTCAAAAAGTCTTTATTTGAGCTGTATTTTCAAAATAAATGCTAATAACAGACTTGAGCTTTAGCACAATATATTTTTTAGTGCATTCTTCGTGCATAAATTCCAATACTAATACTGGGAAAGATATCTAAATTTTAATTTATTTCCATAATTATGCCCAATACATACGTAAAATAAGTTTGAAAATATTATTTTTAGTTTAAAATAATTTTTATTTCCCTTTTTAATTTCCAAACGTAGCGAAAAATTAAATTTTAAAGATCTTACAAACACACTTCAGTAAATGTTTTTCTTTGAACTGTATTAGACGCCAACAAGAATTTTCATTTTAAGATGTATTTAAATGCATTCATTAATTGTTATTTCAAGATAAAACACTAGAAAATTTCGTATCTTTAACAAACTTTAATTAAATCTAGCAAACTGATGCAGCAAAAAAAATGTTTTTACTCACGACGAAAACACATTTATTTAAACTCTTCTATTATTTGCATTAACCCATTTAAGGAAAATAAAAATTATAAGCAAGCAAATAATGAATTCTAATTTTTGGAATCAGTAGAATAAAAATTGCGCATGCCAACATTTTTGATATCTATTAAAAATGCTTAATTATTACGTATAAGCTAACCTAATGAGAATTGAAAAGTAAACATAAAATTCGGTGTTCAATTTGTGATTCATTGCGCTTGTGCTAAGAATGAAAATACAGTCACGAATAATTAAGAAACGCAAAAGACGAAAAAAAGTATCTCAGCATAATTCAATGCATTTTTATGTCGAAGGAGTTATTTTACTAATAACAAACAATTAAGAAAAAAGTCATACCTTATTTCGAAGTAAATAAATTGCTATTCCTTACAAATTACATAATTTATTAATATACCATCAAGAATATATAACAGGTTTATTTTTTGAATGGGGTATAAGTAACCGTGCTGAACAAGCTCATTTTCATTTTCAATTATTGAGATATGTAGCAATTATAACACTTTATTGCATGTTTTTATGGCTACCTTTATCAATCAAGCTAATTTCAGTCAAGTTAGCTCGTTTTGTAATAGCGCTAATTAACTGTTTAATACGTCTTGCATTTTAACCACAGTGTACTCAGCCAGTCATTCATTAATTAAGGTTTAATTATAATGATTTTTTAAAGCTGTAAATCGTATTTCACGTTTTGGAACTGTGAACCGGTTTCGAGAAACCACAAAGAATATATTGACAATAAATTAAACGTTGTAATCATCTTTTGAGATATAAAAGCTTATTTATATGAAGAAATCACTTTGATGTTCTATTTGTATTGTTCCTATAGAATGTAAACTTGTTATAAAGAAAAAAAAATAACGGAGAATATATTTTTCTATTAAAGTTATAATATGGTTTTTGGATTTCTGTTTACTCTGGTTGTGTCATTTCTTTACCTGTTTACACCATTGACATAGAAATCACTAAAATTTATAATTCAGCATCACACGCACGCGTAGCACACTTAGTCATTTTAGCAAAATCTGTTTTTACAGCAAGATTTTGTCTTTTTCTTACTTCCATGAATGCAATAATCTCAGACACATTTTTTATTAATTATTACAAGTATGCCTTTATCTGACATTTGTTCTTTTTTTATTTGTATCATTGTATTTTCAGAGAACTATCATAATTCGTATTTTGTATTCATCAAAAGCTTTCCAGCAAGACTCTGCGGGTATATCTATGAATCAAAAACTTCAGCAACGAAATTACTTTTTCATTCATTTTTGGTAAACATCAGTGCGATCAACCTTTTTTATGATAAATATATTTTAACAATTTTAATAATCAATCTCATGACAGGGTACTTCATTTCCATACAATTTAGAAGTTATAAATATGTGCACTGATTTTTTCAAGTATCTATTTTCTCTTTACCTAATACCTTGTATTTTAAATATTCTGTGTTAATCGTATGTTTTATATAGAATCCATCTAATGGCTCGACACCTTCGTCTACAAATTCCTCAGAAATACAGACCACTAAAATAGATAAGGGTTTCTAAGCATCAAACTTTTATGAGAAGCTTTCATCGGATTGCCAAACAATTAGCAAACATTTTCAAGTACCATTATTCACTTTTACAGATATCTTGTACTAAAAATATTCTGTGTTAACCGCATGTTTGATGTAATAGCTATCTAACGGCTAGACGCCTTTGTCAATAAATTTAAGAAATACAGAACATTCAAAGAGATTCTAGTCACGAAACATCAAATATTTAGCGGAATTCATCATATTTTTATCGGATTGCCAAGCATTTTCAAGTACCACTGTTCTCTTTGCTAAGTACCTTGCGTTTGAAATTTTCTATGTTATCCATATGTATTATATAGTGTCCCTCTATCAAGTTCGGCTTGACAATAACAATCTACAAATTATTTAGAAGTACAGAAAAATCATAAAGATAAGAGTAACAAAGCATCAAACATTTTCGTAATTCTTTCATCGGATTATCAAACGATTGCCATACATTTTCAAGTACTGATTTTTTTTTCAGTCACCTTTTTTGAAAAACCCGTTTTAGAAGTATGTGCTAACCACACGTTTTATTCAGAATCCCTTAAAGGCCCAAGACCACCGTCCGTGAATTTCTTTAGAAAAACAGAACAATGAAAGCGATGAAAGTTAACAAATCATCGAACTTTTATGAGACACTTTCATTGGATTGCCTTATCATTCTATAGATTTTTCAGCACTCCGATTCTAGGCTGACCAGGAGTCCAATGCCGGACTATCATTAATCAGTCTAGACATCGTTGGACTTTGGCAGGTGTGATCAATTGATTCTATGTGTGTTAAATTGCTCGCATTTCACGTTCATATCGTGAGCAGTATGACCATGCCTCTCCCCCCCAGGTGATAAATTTTATCATTGTATCAGTGATCATAAAGAAAACCAATATAGATATGTTATCGAAATCCTTTCAAGATCCAATTGTCAAATTTTCTATAAGCCGAACTTTTGTCAACCAGAAGCACACTTTTGTCACTAATCCGTCATCCTAGTATTAATTTAAGGATTGGTTTTGAAAAGAAAACAGGTAAGTCCGTAGTGTAGAAACTTTATGGGTGCAATTTATTATCCAAAAAGTAATATAGCAAAGAGATCTAGTGCAAAAAAAAATGTAGTCATCGAAAAACTACCTGGATACATGCTCCTCTGTACAGGTTCAGAGTAAGTATATTTAGCACTCTCTTCCATTAACGAACAAAAACCTCCATCAAGTCTTGGAAATCTCCTGGCGAGCTCGGCTGATGAAATTGCCTTTATTCTTTTCTCAACACTGTCGTAAATAGTAGAATCAACTTCAATTTGCCATCGTGGAATGCACCATTAAAGAAATCATTTCCTTTCTCCAAGACACATAAGACTTATGCTAAATTTGATTTATGTATTCAATTTACATTCCGCTTTAGAGTTCACCAAGATCAGTCTCTTTAATCAATCTGCAGTTAGGTGGATATACTTCTGTTATGAACCAACCACACAATTTCCCAGAACGGTTGATTGGTCTCCATTGAAAGGCTTATAAATAAATTTGAATGAATGACAGATTCCACCTCTAAGGCTACTTTTACTTGTTATCAGATAATTTCGTTCATTTGTCATAACAGCACAATGTGTATACGTTGTAAGTTTGTAAGATGTCTTCTCTTATTTGAGATGATCATTTACCAAAGGGCATAACTTAAAAACTTAACCATCTTAAGGGGGCAAAGGACCTTCAACGTCGAATTTGTTTATAATTTTAAATTTCTATCTCTATATACAAAACGAAAATAATTTGATCTTTTTTTACCTTTTTAAAGACCCTTATAAATCAAAATAGGACTTTTTAGCGGAACTACCTGGTTTTCAAAATAAATTTTAAAAATGCTAGTCTTTTTCAAAATGTTCCATGTGCAAGTCTAATCATTTAAAAACCCTAAGTAAGTAAGTTGTAAGTTTGTAATATGTCTTCTCTTATTTGAACTGATCATTTCCCAAAGGGAATAGCTTAATAACTTAACCATCTTACGGAGACAAAAGCCCTTCAGCATCGAAATTTTTGATTTTCAATTTTTAATTCTATATACAAAATGAAAATAATTAGTATTCTATTTTACTACATAGAAGACGCTCATAATTCTAAAGAAGGTTTTTTTAGTGGAACATTACCTATTTTTCATATAAATATTAAAAACACTAGCCTTTTCCAAATGATCCATGTTTGAGTTGTGTCATTTTTCTTGCCGGGATACGATATATATATATATATATATGTGTGTGTGTGTGTGTGTGCGTGTGAAAAAGGAAGTAATTTTTATGCCTATTACATATCCACAAACAAAAGTTAATGAATTTACATGTCACGTGAAAGTGTAGAAATGAAAAAAAAATCCTTTAAAAGATTTTTAATATAGGAATGTTCATCATCTGACATTTTTTTAAAATATGTTCAAACAAGCATTGTATAATTTCCTACTATATACGCAGATTGTACCTAAACACATATAAAATACCATATAATAATATAGTTTTGTAATAAACTTTATTTTTACTACACTTTTTTCAAAACTAAAAGAGTTATTTTATCTAACAAGTGACTGTGCTGAAATAAAGAAAATATCTCCATAAGTTAAAGTTCACTATCCGGTATGTATCCTTAAAATATTTTTTTCTAGTAGTAACAATATTTTGTCCATCTTTTCAAATATAATATGAAAACGAATGTGATTTCAGGACCGTAATATTATCGTTCGATCAAAAGACTTAGCTTTAATATAACCTGTTATTTTATTTGTTATTTTATTTTACTGATATTAAAAATTATGAAATGCCATTTTCAAGGTAAGTGATACACTGCTGGCCACCCAAATTGCAACACCAAGAAAGACAAAAGATATCACAACAAAATTTATTTTGTAGATAACATGTTGACCAAGTATCAAATGTTTAAATTTATAGACTTCTGTGAATGTGGTTCCTGCCAAAATCAGTAGCCAGAGTAGCCGCCATTGTTGGAGATCACCGCTGCCACACGCCTCGGGATTGATTCAAAGAGACTTTGGATGAGTTCTTGGGGTACAGCAGACCAAGCAGCTTCCACCCGTTGCCAAAGTTGATCTACTGTGGCAGGTGGGGATGGAATCTGGGTCAATCGTAGAGCAACCATGGACCACATGTTTTCTATCGGCGAAAGATCCGGAGAGCGAGGCGGCCAGGGAAGCAATTCAATCTGGCGATTGACGAAGAACCGTTGGACAATGCGTGCCACGTGTGGTCGCGCATTATCCTGTTGAAATATGGCTTTGGGCAAGCCCTGAAGGTAAGGAAGGACAACTGGCTCCAACACCTCAGAGATGTAGCGCTGTTTAAAGTACCGGCAATGCGTACTAGAGATGTGCGAGAGTGATATCCAATACCGCCCCATAGCATAATACCCGGTGCAGGACCAGTGTGGCGGTGCATAACGCAGCTGTTCAGCATCCTCTCTTCACGGTGTCTCCAGACTCGAATGCGACCATCGTGGTGTTGCAGACAGAAGCGTGACTCGTCAGTAAAGACAATTTCATTCCATTCTGCCGTCCACATCCTTCTGTCATCGCACCATTGGCGGCGGAGACGTCTGTGGTTCTGCGTCAAGGGTAGACAAAGAAATGGACGTCTTGCGGACAGACCACTCTGCTGTAAACGGCGTCGAATGGTACGCGCAGACACTGGATGATGCGTTACAGACTGCATGTGCTGTGCTATGGTTCGTGATGTGACTGAGCGATCATGCGCACAATTTGCCTGTCATCACGTGAAGTGGTGCGCTGAGGTGGATGCGATCGAACACGCCGGTCCGTCGTACCCTCTTGCATCCAACGATCACATATCACGCATTACAGTTGTTTGGTTTCGTCCAACACGACTACCGATTTCCCTGAAAGATAATCCACAATCTCGGTAGGCCACTATCCTTCCTCTGTCGAACTCGGATACTTGATCAAAAGATGATCGCTGTTTTCGACGAGGCATAATTGATCGTTTTTTTTAAAAAACCACAAGAAATACACAATTGCCGAACTTGAAATCGTCGAAATCTCCAAGCCTTAAATAGCGCTTTGAAGTGGTGCCACAGGCGCGCGTGATGTGCGTCTGCGCTGAAATTCTAATCATTTGCATATCTCACCTCCGCTAATGCATGTTGTAAATTTCATGTTATTTGCATGTTTCCTTCAGGGTGTTGCATTTACAGTGGCCAGCAGTGTATTTTTATTACATATCTGATGGCTTCCACATGTTTCATCTCAAACCAGAATTGCAGGCCTTAAATTTCAAACTCTATTTCTGTATTCCACTAAACAATCAACGCTTTTGAAACTTCAGGTCCATTTGTGAGGTTTACAGTTTCTTTACCATTGAATCGCATTATCTGTAGCATTACTTTTGCTTTTGCAATCAGATGATGAATCGAAAGAAATTCTTAAACGGACCCTTAGTCTGAAATTTCTGACTTTTGAGCGTAATCAAGAACCATCTGATTCATCATTTTTCCATAAAGAATTATTTATTAATCTCAGCCATATTGATATATATATATATATATATATATATATATATATATATATATACAGAGGCTGTTCGCACATTTTTTAGTCGATTTTGGTAAGCGGTAATTAAAAATCGTTTGCTGCAAAAGAAATAATTGCAATTATACTATGTTTTTAAAAGTCCAAATTATCATCTGCGGCTTGAAAGTTTTGTTTTTATTCAAAATGGCGTTTTTAACAAAGCAGTGGTTCGAAGGCTACATTTATGCTCTTTCTGAAGAGAAATATGCATACTCCGTTATCCAAAAATGATGTGAGAGTCACGGTTTTGTGATATCTAAAGCGTCCATAGGTAATATCGTCAACATGAAAGGAAAAAAAACGTCAAATTGGAGCCTCAATTGGGACAAAAATTCCAAACAAATATCCAAGGAAAAAACGGACATCTTCGACTACTGCAAAGGTACGTTGTTTAATGTTAAAAGAAAATCCCCCTAGTCAATGGACAGTTGAAAAATCATTAAAATGCTCGGTGTCCACTATAAACAAAATGATAAATGTTGATTTAAATCTTAAGAAAGCGAAAAAACGCAATGTGCATCGTCTTCTTCCAAATCATATCGCTGAACGCAGGACACGCTGCAGAATTCTATATGAGAAACACTTATCCAAAGAAAAATGATAAACAATTGTCACACTAGATGAATCATGGGTGTATTTAAATGATTGCAACAAAAAAAGAGCCATTTACTATTATAAAAGGGGAGAAAAAAATTTAAATACATGGTTCAAAGAATCGAAAAAAAGTTTTTCTAAGGGATTCATGATTGTTGCTGGTTTCTCTTATAATGGCAAGTTAAAAATAAAGAGATTGAAAAAAATGTTAAGATTAACTCCAAATACTATCAGGAACATATTTTATCGCCAATTTTTCTGAATGAAATACCATCGCTTAACCCACAGTGCCATCAATCTGTGAGACTCCATTAGGACAAAGCTAGCAATCACACATCAAAATCCACTGTAAATTTCCTTAAAGAAACGGAACAAAAAACTGGTATCAAGGCCATACCCTTCACTTATATCCCTACTAAATCTCCCGTTGTATCACCTATGGATTTTTGTGCTTTCGGACTTTTAAAATCTGCATTATCCAAACGTTGTCTCAAAACACTTACAGGACTCTGGAAAGCTGTTCAGGAGGAATGGGATAGAATATCTCTTCTGACACTTCAAAAGGCATTATTATCCTGGAAATTGCGGTGTCGAAAGATAGTTCAGAATAAGGGATGTCAAACAGAACATTTAAAACACAATAATTTTATGTAATTTAGTTTTGTGAATACAATATACATCGTCAAAAAAATGGGTGAGCAGCCTCTGTATATATATATATATATATATATATATATATATATATATATATATATATATATATATATATATATATATATATATATATATATATATATATATATATATATATATATATATTTATATATATATATATATATATATTCCAGACCTTTTAATGATTAATGCTTTTGAATATTTCTGGCCCATTTTGGAGATTTGCAATTTCTTTTCCATCACCTCACATTATGTCTAGTATCACTTTTTGCTGTTCCAGTCAAATGATGAATCGGAAGAAATTCGTAAACAGTTTCTAAGTCTGGGCTTCCTGACACTAAATCGTAAGAAAAAATCAATATCACTCATCATTTTTCCATATCGTATGTTTATTAATCATAGCCAGTTTGATGAAACGGGAGGATACATTTTCCGAAAAAAATAATTAAATAAGAACCGACACTAAAATTATTTTTTTAATGATTGGAATGCAATTTCTTCTGCTAAACCTAGAATTCAACAGTCTAAATATAGTTTACCAATATTTTTAATTTATTTTTTAATGATAGCATACACTGTTCCATCTGTTTCACTATTTTTCTGTGGTAATAATTTTACTGATACAATCAGATGATTTATTGGAAGAAACTCGTAAGCTGTTATTCTAGGCTAGTGGTATTTAACTGTTTGTTGATCAGGGACCACCTGTAAGTCAGAAAAACTCTTTGGGGACCATCTCCAAACCAGGCGAACTTTCTTATTCCTGGTCGAGTTTGGTGGCTTCCATTCTGAAGATTGGCCTTCTTTTGAAGGGTTATACAAATACAACTAACTTTGATCACATGCCACTATATTTTTCAAAATTCCGCATCATTATTAGAATTCACATTTGAATTAGGTCATTAGAAATTTAAACTCTTGTTTCCAACTGTTCTTGAGTTAAAAATTTTTGAACAAAAAAATTGCTTAAACTTTTCATTTGTAACTTATATATTAAAATGGATTGACAGTTGCATAAGAAATTCCGACCTTGGGGGCAATATCTTCAATGGATAAACGTTGGTCGTTCGGAATATTCGCTTTAACAGCTGAAACATTTTCTGCAGTTATCAAAGTCTCCCGTCAGACTGACTTTGCAAAATCTTCCAGTGATACGCGACCATCTTTAAATCTTTAACCATTCAAAAATAAATGCTCTTGTTAACACTTTTTGACTGTAAGCTTTATTTATCATTTCTACACTCTTTCATGCATTCTTTCTTGATAAAAAACATAATTTATGAATGAACTCCGTTCAAATTTTGACATTTTCAAAGCAGGCCGTTTTAATTTTACTTGTTCGAATAAATAAACCAATTTTGGATTGTAGAAATGCGTAACAAGTATGTTATCTGGCGGCAAATATTAATAATATTCGCAGTCTTCATACTACATTTTGATTATAAAGTTAATTTTTGGTTTCATTATTTTACATTAATTTGCCCTGGAACTTTTTGTTCCTACATTATTTATATATATATATATATATATATATATATATATATATATATATATATATATATATATATATATATATATATATATATATATATATATATATATATATATATATATATATATATATATATATATATATATATATATATATATATATGTATATATATATATATATATATATATATATATATATATATATATATATATATATATGTATATATATATATATATATATATATATATAATTATTTATTTACTCATTTCTAGTTTTTTTTTTATTTTCTGTGATTACAAATGTGTTTTCCCTGGTTATTCGGATATTATAAAAATTATGACATAATTTAACCAATTTTTTAATATATTTAATAACAAATGAATAAGTTATGATATCTGTGACAAACTAATCTCTAAATTAAAGGCCCCTTTCTATCACTGAAATAATGTTTATACAATATTTTTGAAACCTTTTAATTTTATGAATTAAGTAAAGTTCAGAAAACATATTTTTATGCCTTCCAAAAGATTTGACTTTAAGAAATAAGGTTTTCAAAAAATACCATATTAAATCCAAGTATACGGAATAAGAAAGACGCAAAGGAACTTTATTTGAAGTTTAATCTTAAGTGTTGTTCATAAAACCCTTTGTTTGTGAAAAGACAATGCTTAATTCTCATTACATATTATAATCACATTAACTTAAATTCCATAAATAAATAAATGAATCAGCCTATTTTGTGACCAGTTGATAAAAATAATTGGATTCATTTCGCTTGCTATTATTATTCTATTAAGAAAGTAATTTGTCATGTTTACTAGAAAAATGTTTTGTCATAGAGACTTTCTTTGTTTTCCATTCTTAGAGCAGATGTATGATTTATTAACAGTTGTTCAGCTAAGGTTTTAAGTGGGTGTAAACATATTTCTAATCCTAAAATTAGTGAGGCATTAATACAACCATTTCTATTAAGTCCATCTTAAAATTCGCTTTGTAGGAGCATTATCTCGTCAAACTGGGAAGTATGAAAGCATTTTAAGAAAAAATTATAAAATATTAACCATTTGCAATTAAACATTATTATCCATAAATTTCGTACATTTGCATAACTATAAATTCATGGGTTAAAATGCTTCATGTCAAGGAATAGAGTTAGTTCTAATATTTCAGGAAAGTTAACGTATTTTTATTTATTTTTAATAAATAAATATAGTGCTGCATAGATTTATTTTCTGGTTGAACCTCAATGTGCCTAATGGTCTGCAGACTTTGAAAACATAATTAATATTTTTATTTCATTCTGTTTACAATAACTGTTAAGAAAATCTATAAAGACTTAAATACTATGAAGAAAATAAATATGTTGTTAGTTTTCCAAGACAGTTCTTCTCTGTAGTAGATAATATTCTAATTTGCTTAGCAAACGATTTTTCTATTTGTTTGCATGCTTCTTCATCATTCATTGTTGTAGTGTTTCATATAATCTCTAAAATTAAGTTTGACTTTGTAAAAACACACATAGACAAGGGACCTTCAAATTCCTTTTTTTTTTAATACTGGACTCTATATACAAAATGAAAATAAATAATATTGTTTTTTACTACATTGAAGTCACTTAGAATTTACAAATAAGTATTTTGTGAAAGAATAAGACCTGTTTTTCGAAATATTCTATAAAATTACCAGCAATTTTAAAAATGATCCATGCGCCTTAATTATCTTCTGATTTCTTCGAAATGTCCCTCGCTTTTTAATTAAAGGGTTTGTCACCAAACTGTGCATCATTCTCTGAACCCACAATATTTTTCAAATCTATACACTATGAAATAAAGTAGAAACATGCAAAAACATAAAAATATAACAGGTAGATTTGAAAGAAATAATTTTGACTTTTGATTTAAGAAGAAAAAAATTCAAAGGACAATTATGTTTATAGTATATATATATATATATATATATATATATATATATATATATATTTATATTTATATAGTAATAAAAATACATTCTTTTTTCAATCAGAATAATAAATAAAAGAAAATAAATCCCTATAAAGTACTTAAAAGGTTGCAGACTGGGCATAAAAATTGTTAGCATAAATCACTTTGATTACAAAATTTCCATTTGATAGTCAAATACATTAACCATTTCCTTACGGGGTGGGATAGCATGTATCCCAAGAATACGGGCCCAATGAATGACTATATATATATATACTTATATATATGTGTATGTATGTATGTTTATATACATATATATATACATATAATATGTATATGTATATATATATATATATATATATATATATTCATTCATTCATTGGGCCATATTCTTGGGATACATGCTATCCCACCCCGTAAGGGAAAGGTTAATACGCAGACGGCATGCGTCTGTATCATAGGAGAAAAAATTTAACTGAGCTGACTAGTTGTTAAATTCATCCATCCTGGTATGAAATCTCGACCAATGGAGTGATGCATTTCAAAATGTTTCCTTTCATATTCAGTTAAACAACAATGCCACTATTTAACAAAATATATTTGAAAATTATTTATTCTCTTAAAGGTGCTGTAACCGTTAAAAACATTTCATTTCTGGGATTTCTTAAACTTAGTAAGTACAGTCTTAATGCCATTTACGAGGTAACTCTGGTACTAGCATCTCTGTGTTGCAATCGTAGTGTCAAGTGGTCTCTTCCGTTGTTTCACTAAAATGAAGTTACAGATGTCTCACGAAAGGTCTTTATTTAACTTGACACAGACCACATACACATAAATAAAAAATAATAATTATTATATCCAGGTCAAGCTTCATGTTATTCTGACCTACTGGCTGAGAATACTTCTGTCTTGCTAATAATCTTTACAGAAAGGTGTTGCAACGTCTCTCGCCTAACTCCCTAAACGTGCTATCTCTGGCTCTTCCGAATTGCAACTGACTCTATCTCCTGACTTGACCTTCAACAACCGTCAGGGGTCGAACCTGTTCCTCTGATAGCGCGTGCAGACTGGCACAGCGCTCTCTTCCTCACCCCAGTGATTTATGTGTCTCTGTACTCTGTTCCTGCGCCCGATCGCTTCCTCTGGCGGTCCTTCAAAGAAACAGAGTGAGGTCAGCGGGTCAAATGGTGTCGAGCGGGGTCGGGGGAGATCAAGAGCGGGAAGGGGGTGGTTCTAAATACCGTGTCTAATGTTACCGTGACTAAGTGATGTGACAGGAGTTGGGGAGAGAACTCTGTCCAATGTGAATGCACCATGAAAATCACTCTCCCAGACTATTTCCTAATAGGCCACCCACCACTATGTCGTGCAATCGTTTTTCTTTGAGGCTCATTCTCTCCTTTTGTCCTTTGTGTTGGTCCTCCTTTTGTGGGGGCAAAACGCTCCCCAAGTCTTTTTATGCCTTAGTATCAGAAACAACCTCTAGCTAAAGATGTTTGATACAAAAATCTCCTATCAGAAGTTATCACTCACATCGCAATAGATCGCATCCTAGGAATAAAACAAGACGACAGAATATATGATTCTAGCAATGATATCATCTTTTCTTCTTTCGGAATGTCTTCAAAATCCCGGATTGGTTGGATTAGGGAGAATTGTGAGATGCTAGTTAATATATTGAGAAGTATCAAGCTAGGTTTTCTTTTTTTGGGAGGGCAAAGCTGTCTGTTTCTTTCCTTGTATGTCATTTTGAATAGCGGTAGTGTCTTGAATTATTTGTTCTTTCATAAATTACTTTTAAGCCTAAAGTTATTCCAATTATCTTTCCTTCATCATACAATAGCAGTATCTCTTGGTTAGATATTGTAGTTCGGTTTCACAGTATTAGTTGAGCTCACTATCTGCTGCTCATGTTCTTCGCATCAACGTATCTTTTAGAATCATCCAATTCCAAAATGAAATATGCGAAGAACGTTTATTTAAATCCGCTTACTGATTCTTACCTTGATGACGTGTTGAGAGCAGCATGTAGCAAGTATAAACTATATTTGTCTGAAATAGTCAAGAGTTTGTTTCAACGTGAAAATGATCCCACTCAATTTTAAATAAAGATTTTAATGCATTTAGGTTTTGAGTTATATCTTTTAAATGATAATATTACGAGGTATAGTGAACTATGGGCTTGTGTAACGTAAAAACCATATGCTTGTGACCCGAGAGAAGAAAATGCTCAGTAGGGCTATTTTAGACGCCTGGGTAAGACATAAAATTATCACATACATTTTAGTTACATCAAAAGATGTTAACCCTTTGACATAGAAATAAAAATTAAATACTTGCGCTCAAAAATTTTTATTTAATGTATCTGAACTTAACAGTTACTTAAGCTTAGCGAAAAAAAAAATTCACATTGCTAAATATAATGCACGCTATAATACTAAACATCTTACAATTATATTTCTGGAATAGTTATTTTATAAGGAATCCTGTTGGCATAGTGGTTAAAAGCATCAAGCTGCAAAACCTCAGGTCCAGGTTTCGGCCCTGCGACTGAACACATATATGAGTATATATATATATATATACTCATATATGTGCAATATATATATATATATATGTTCTTGGGCCCGTATTCTTGGGATACATGCTATCCCACCCCGTAAGGAAAAGGTTAACAAGTCTCATAATTTCAGATTATAGACGACAAAACATACATACTCGTCTGATAGTTAAGTAGTAATTGTATACGTTTACTTCTATTATTTGAAGTAATTTTAAATAAATTGATCAAAGATTCGTTAATATTAAATCAATTTATAATTATGCATGGGTTTCATTTCCAACGAGCAATATTCACACTGCTAGTTTTATTAATATAATTATAATCATAATTAAATATCTGAATTTGTTGCTAAATATTACTCACTAAGTTTTAAAGTAAAGTCTTTAACCTGTGATTATCGTAATTTATTACTGAACAGAAATTTTGAATGTTACTTTTATGTATACACGAATTTCAAAGAATGTAACGATTTGTTGTGTTAAATACAGAGTGGTCCAAAATTATTGAGATCATTTCCTGTTTGATAAAAAAAATGTGAGGTACGTAAATGTTTATAAATTTCTTGAAAAGACAATTTAAAGCATTTTTACACAACAAAATTTTAAACATTAAATAACTTCCACATAAGCCGGTAGATGGCGCGACAACATTTCGCAAGAAAAATGTACTAATTGCGTCATTCTGCAACTGGCTACCGTACAGGTCAAGCAATATGCGTTTAGTGTTGTTTTTTTTTCATTGGAGGAATACCTGCTGAAATGCTGCAAAACACTTTGCGGGAAATTTGATATCGACTGGATATTACGTGCTACAAATGGAGCTCATGTGGAAGTTATTTAACCCTTCAGCGGGCGCGCCAATTTTTGGAACACCAGCAAGCGCTCGTTGCACAAAGTGCAACGTCTCTTTCAACCTTGATTATTCCTTTTGTAATAAACTTTTTTTTAAATTGAAAATAATAATTCTGCGTTTTATGACAAAATATAACATGCTGATAATATTGAGATATATTTATGATTAAAGGCCAAAGAATGCAGATACAATCGCCTTATTTCAAAACTCTCTGGTTTAATGCATCTAAGGACGACTTGCGAATCGATTCCTATTTTGTCCAAATTCCTAACAAACAATGAGATTGTCTATGTGATATGTGGAATACCGTGAAAAAGCTGCACATTTGATCTACTACATCAACTCATAATTTTGTCGTGTTGCAATCCAGTATAATCGCTGGTTTACCTGGGTAAAATCACGACTAACAATGAATGGAAAGGAATACACGGGTCAGAAAATCAGACCTCCATATATATATATATATATATATATATATAATTTATTCTTTTTTTTTTAAACATGAAACGCGCTCAACAATTTCAGACTAACCTGTATATCAGTCATTTCTCTTAAAAAAAATTATATATCCAACAGCTACCGTTTCTACATTTTGTAATAACATTGTTTTAAAAGGAAAAATATTTTTAAACTGCAGTTGGAAAAATATCCGGAAGATAATCTACTTCTACTCCATGAAATTGATTGTAAATAACTTCCACTCTAATCAGCTGCACATCACGTTTTTCTAACATTTCCCAAAATTAAGTATTCCCAAAGCAATATCTGACTGAAAACTTCTTTAAAAATCAACTAGTAAAAATAACAGTTAATTTTGAATTCAACTCAAGTTTTAAACAATTGTCCAAATTACAAGAAGCTCATTTCAAACAGCCTCTCTCATTTCTAGCAACTCATTTTAAAAAGCACGTTTTAGTGAGGAAGGTCGTAAAATATATCCTGAGGGGAAAATAAAAGCTAAAACGTTGATATATGTCCTGGTATTTTAAACTAAGTTGTTGAAAATTGAAAGTTTTCATTTGAATAACAACTAGAGAAATATATAAATTCGTTTGCATTTACCTGGAATTGACCGATTTGATAATGTAACATAACACTCGGGGAAACTAGTGAAGATTGTAACACATTTTTAAGAGATGCAACGATTCTCTAACCAATAAGATAACTTTTATTTATCTCTGTGATCAACAATCAGAATTTATGAAACAAAAATATATAGTATTTGGTTATGAAATCTTATTTATCTCTATCAGAATTTTCTAAAATCATGTTATTAAGGGAACGATGGAAATTTATTTGAGCAAATCTTTTCATTGTAATATTGAATATTGATTGTGTTATTTATATATATATATATATATATATATATATATATATATATATATACTTACTAGCTTTTTACCCGGCGTTGCCCAGGTATTTATTAATCTCAACTTTTTACTACACAGGAAAAGGAATAAATTCTACCTATAGTGTAAGATCTAAGTAATTTTTTACGGGTATTTAAAAGTATATATACACTATACAAATGATAAAATAAAATTACAAATTCAGTCTATCATTTAACTCTAAACTTGATTATAAACAACACTTTTAGTTTCCTATATTCATCTCAGTGACTCCGAAAACAATGGATTTGACACTACTCTCGGACATTTAGGACATTTCATATTTCCCCTTTCCTTCCCTCCTCCCTCAATGCTGATGGGGGGAAGGGGCTGATTTTTTATAAATAATAAAAATATTACTCACCGTCAAATAAATGTATCTCCTTCAAAATAATCGCCAAAGGAGTCTATGCAATTTTTTCAACGTTTCTTCAAGTCATCGAAACATTGTTTGTAGGTGTTGAAACTAAGTGTTCTCAAAATACGCGTAACATTTGATTTAATATCCGAGACATTTTCAAGTCTCTGTCCTTTCATGGATTTTGCATTTTTTCATTACAAAGGACTTATTCACAAAGAAATTTGTTCCTGAAAATCAAACAATTAATCAGTATTTTTAAAAGGAGGTGCTTTTTCGATTAAGAAACAGGATAAGGCGAGTTAGGAAGGAACTGCTTGTTTCTGGGCAATGGTTTCTTTTACGCGATAATGCTAGGCTCCATGCAGCAATTTCTGTAAAACAATATCTTGGTAAGCATTCAATTTCAGTGATAAATCACCCACCACATTCTCCCGACTTATCGCCAGCTGATTTCTGCATTTTTCCGATGCTTTAGATGGCCATGAAATGGCAGATATTTAAAAACGTCTCGGGAATTAAATCAAATGTTTCGTGTATTTTGCGATCGGTTAGTTCTAACGCCTACAAAAAGTGTTTCGATGACTTGAAGAAACGTTGGAAAAATTGTATAGACTCCTTTGGCGATTATTTTGAAGGAGATAAATGTATTTGCAGGTGAGTAATAATTTTCATATTTATAAAAATATTGTCCGGTTATTTTAAGGGCGCATCTTGTATATATATATATATATATATATATATATATATATATATATATATATATATATATATATATATATATATTAATTATTAATTATGAATTTGTATGTTTAGACTGAAGGATAATACATGTAGATAAAACACTTTTATTTGAAAGGGTTCTTTAAGAGTACCCTTGTATTTACTTGTATTTTGAGAACTAATAAAATATTCATTAAATTTTTCATAAACAAATTACTTTAATTTTTATTTCGGCACAGAATATCTTGGAAAATGCATTTACATCGTATCATTTCACAAGAAACTATTAAACGGCGTTGATTTAGCTGTCCTTCGCAAACTCAACACCGCCATTGTAGGGCCGTTCTATAATCGAATCGCGAATTCAATACACAGTTCAGGCAATTAGATTATATATATTCAGGATTATTTTGGAAAATGAACCCATTCATGAATTTCGAAATTGTTACAACAGAACAAATGAGATAGGTGAGACCCTATTATTGGGATATTTATGTGGATTTCTGATTCAGGAATGTGCTTATTCATATTTTAACATTTTCTATGCAGTTTCAGTTAATAATATATTAAGTTAATTACATTAAATAAATTATTTTCCTGATCATGTAGTTTTCACTATACATCGAAAGATCTCATTGCATAATTTAAAATTAAGGTAAATTACATTCGTATATATATATGGTAAGTATAAGATTATGAGGGTTTTATTTGTTTGATCAAGCGATTGAGACTAATTTCGACAAAAAATTCGGTTTTACGAGCTGGAATTTTTTTTCAATCCTTTAAAATTTTCGAATCATGATAGTGATAGTTGAGTTTTCAGCAACCAGATTATTCATACAAAAGCATATATACACACACACACACACATATATATATATATACATATATATATATATATATATATATATATATATATATATATATATATATATATATATATATATATATATATATATATATATATATATATGTATGTCACGACCCTATCGCCGTGCACCCATCTAAACACACTAATTACTCTAAATGCAGGTATCAAACAGTAGGCCGGTGTAAGAACTAATACTTAATTAACTTTTAAACACGTCTTTATTAATTAACATTAATCAAACACCCAATTAATCCAGCTAAATCGCCATTTTCAATCATCTCACAGAGCTCCCGACAGACGCACGTCTTGACTCTATCAAATATTTCCCCGAACTGCGTAATTTCTTTCTCTTCGTTATATAAGCCACATAGGCGTAGATCCTCTTCTAGAGCCCCCGCGAACATCCGATGATTATGTAAGATAACGCGCGTGCGAGCGAATAACCCTGAACTTTTCGCTGCGAAACACACTCACTTCCTGAATTTGACTACTCTAGAACTTTAATAGAATTTACTGTTTAACGCTCATTAATATAATTAACTATAGCTTACGATTTAATCATCACAATTTCCCCCCTCTTCCCCCTGAAGGCGCGCACACAAGGAGTAGCTAATTCCAGCAGCACGTCCCTAGAAGAGAAAAACAAATCAGCCAACTGGAAAACATGCTGAGTAGGGACGTCTCCCCACACAACAACCCAGAGAAACTATTCCTAAATTTTTTCTAGCCAAAAATTTTAACCCTAACCTAAAATTAATTCCTACATGCGATTAGCTGGACCAAAATGAGGTGTGGTTACAGGTTACATAAGTCTCCATTTGAGACAGAACTTCACATAAAAGAACACTAAACATTACTTTTTATCTGTGCACAAAACCAAAAAGAAGTACTAAATCACTAGAATATAACAGTTCTGAATATCACAATAATACTAAAAGCTAAAAATGAAAATGTTAAAAATCACTCAATAGAATTAAGAATACACAATTATTAAGATTATTAAAATATCAGAAAAACAGTAAATTGTATCTTAAAAAGTATGGAATCAAAATTAATTCTTCAAATTTCTTTACAATCTTCCAAACAACTTCCTTTCTTTCTCTTTATTATTCATATACTTTTCATAATCAATCAATAATCAACTAAAAACCAATATGTGAATTGAGGGAAACATGTAAAATTGCTCATGCTTGTTCAAAACTTAAATCCTTCACCTAAATCGTAAAATATGTTATAGACTCACATTTTAAACGATATTGCTTATACAATCCTACTATTACAAAACTTAAAACATATCAAATTCCCTCACTCTATATCTATAAAAACAATACTACTATGATTTCCATACCTTATTTTTAAAAAATCACATTTATCAATTTAAATTTTATCACTACATAAAAACACTCAAAATATTTTTTATTGAAACGTAAATCAAAATAAAACACATCAAAAATCACATAATAAAAAAAGAATCAACCATCACCAGCTCTGAAGAATCTGCAGA
Organism: Dolomedes plantarius; assembly: GCA_907164885.2. Taxonomy (NCBI): domain Eukaryota; kingdom Metazoa; phylum Arthropoda; class Arachnida; order Araneae; family Dolomedidae; genus Dolomedes; species Dolomedes plantarius. Next base: position 67,474,623 of record OU015502.1, read on the forward strand.
ATTTTTCTTTTTCTTTTACAAATGCTTAAATCTGATAGTCTACTTAGTTTCCCCCCCCCCCCAAAGACAACAAAAAGCCGGATTACATAATTTAGTTTCGTAGAATAACAATAACAAATTTTTTTTCCAGTGTCAAGTATTAATTAATCGAAAACATGAAATAAGTCTATCAACTCTCAATATACCAATCAAAATCCTACACATAAAGAGCAAAATCTAATTCAGTAGTCCAAAACTCCACTGAAAATTATAATGTTTAATGCAAGCCAATTGGGAAGTGCCGTCAGAAAAAGTTAAGTGCCCAAATCTATAGTTGTACCAAAGTGTTTCCTGCTCTTCAGTGAAACCTGGGTGTGGATCATCAGTA
>OU015502.1:67479989-67507489 GCA_907164885.2 Dolomedes plantarius
ATAAAATAAAAGTAAACAAATTTTATTGAGGATTTCTGAAACTCCCTCATATTACTTCGTGAAATAGTAAGTAGTACGATGCAGGGTTAAAAGTTTCAAAATACATTGATTACAGGAAAATAGGAATCAAAATATACAATGGCTTTCTTAAAGCCCTTCGCTCAAAGGTTAAATAGTTAAAACCTTCATAATCTTCTTAATGCCCAAAGAGTGATAAATACTTTCTACGGGAAATGGTATTGTGGATTGGTATTGCGGGAAATGGTGTTTATTATCTCGACCCCTCATTTTGAGAATCGACCTCCTTGAGGCAGCAACCTTAACGCCAGTTCCAGATCTCTTCTGACGGGAGGTCTGCAGTACAGAGTTTATACTTAACCTAGAAACAGGGAAAACCCAGAAAAAAAAGCCACTAAAGAAGTAGTGAACAAAATATTGTTATTACCTTTATTTTATATTTCTTACAAAAAGAATTTACTGATGTTAAGTTTTTGTGGGTCCTTTTTTGTTCAAAATGTTAAATTTTTTTCCCCTTGGGTAGGAATATATTATATGAGTCTTGTTTTTATGTATTAGGTTTAAGTCCTGCTGATGCCATCCATTATCATGAAGATGCATTATTAGCTGACGGAGCCGAGACCCTTGCTGATGCCTCTATTAATCCACCAAAGCACTGGGTGTATTACCTGCATAACATTTGGAGAAAAAATGAATATGGTGGAGCAAGCAGGGATGAAAATTTTTACAAGTGTGTAGAACAAGTTTTTTTTTTTTATTATTTATTAAATTCAACCAATAATAAACAAATCATGATATTCAATATTTACTTAAAATTTATCATGATTAAAATTAAAGTTTCCTTCACAGGACCACTTCATAACAGTAATATTAAAAAAAAAGTAATACAAGTAAAACAAGTAATATTAAAAAAAAATTTAAAGTCAATTCCTACTTAGGTCAACAAAGAAACATTTGAGTGTGAACTAATAGTAGGAATTGGAAAAAAGGATTGCCTGCCAGAACCTTGCCTACTGTGCGAGATTAGGAGAGGGGGAAAGAGAGAGAAAAAGTTTGTCAGGTTGGGGATTCGATCCCGCAACCTGCAGGACGGGATGAGCGTGCGCTATCGCAGTTCTACCGTTTACACAGTAAGAAGATGGAAATTACCATTCAAGAGCAAGAGATGCTCTGGGTCTCTTCCTATTGAAAGGGCTCCCATATTAAACTAAAATTAATTAATTAAATTTAATTAATGAATTAATATTTTTAAAAACTGTATTAACATCAAGTATCGTCCACTACAAGTTTTAAAAAATGTATTTGAACTTGAGTGGATGAATAAAAAGTATTTTATTAACGATTGAAATTTTGAACGGGATATATAAATATATATAGGGAGAGTGCGAACTAATAGTAGGAATTGAAAAAACAAAAAACTTTTTAGTAAATTTCTTTCTCTCTAAAAAAATTTTTATTAGAGAGAAAGACCAATTTCGTGAAAGATTCATTATTCACCCTTGGATTTTTAAGAGAAGAGTTCATTATTCATACTTGAAATTTTGTGAGGATTTTATGGAGATAATTGAAAAACACGGATTAATAGATAAAGGAAGAAATTAAATAGTTTTCTATTTATCTTCATTTCACTCATAATTTTCCATTTTTAATAATCTTTTCAATTAACAAATTTGTTGAGATCCTGGGCATTGACTTTTTTGTTTTATTAATATTTTAATAATGTATTAAATTTTACTTGGTTTGGAAGCTTGGTGTATCTGTATCATTCATTCAATAATCTAATTGATAACACTATACTATGGTCATAGGAACAATTTTTTCAAACAACCTTATTTAAACTTTTAAAACAAAAGGTCATATTAACTAAAAGAAGTGTTGTAAGTTACTGAGACCATTGTCCATCTCCATCTTTCTTTGTTTTTCTTATGCTTGTAATATTTGTGTTTTTCCTTTCTTTCTTAAATTTTTTATTTTAATAATATTTGCATTATGTGACCTGTGATATTTGTGTCCTCTATACAGTTTGTCATTGGATACATAATATAGTTATATATTTATTATTTGTTTCACATAGGAGTGGTCAGTCATGCAGTTCTGTCGAGTAAATGTTAAAAAAAGAGCAGCATATGAGTAGAATTAAGTTATTATAACTAGTAAAATGTAAATTATTCAATAGGGAAATAATAACACGAAGAATGCAGAAAAAATAAACAGAAATCCTGCACTTTGATTTAAACGCACCATGAATGGTAGATTCTGTAGCAGTTACAGAACTAAACCGTATAAAGAGGCTACAGCCCGGTCTCTTCATCCGGTGGCCTAACCGAATGAATCACCTCAAGGGGGGACTTTCTGAGTAGGATGCTGGTCTAACCAAAAGACATCCCAAGGTTTTGTCTGTGTTTTTCCTGTTAGTAAATATGCATTTTGTCTGAATTCTTGCTGTTAGTAAATATCTTTCTCTGTTGAGTTATTTACATTTTACTAGTTTGACAATGGTAGATGCGACTCTGACTTGCCTGGGGGAGTGGGATCCTCTGAGTGAGTTAGTGTAGCACCATCAAGGCTTAGGTCGACGACACCTCTGGGTGACCAGTGGTGCGGCCCCAGGGGATGGAATTCGGGCGGTTGTGGTGTCTACCCAAGGCGAAGGGGGCCGCTGTGAGGCCCTCGAAGTCTGGTAATGGTAAACATTACTGTGACTCGCCTGGGGGAGTAGATCACCTGATCGAGCCACTGTAGCATCTTCAAGGCTTTAGCAGTCGAGCGACTCCTCATGGTCCGGCTGGGATTCGGGCGGCAGCCCGGGCTAAGAGTGACAAGGGACGCAGGGGCCTGTAGTCTTGCCATGTGGTATCTCTCAGGAGCTCCGTTTTCTCCTAAACTAACACGGACCTGAGTACTCCGCACTTCGTGCGTCTTGGATCGATCGCCGATGACGACGAGGTCATTCAGGTTCTACGAAGTTGTATGCCTCAGATTTGGCGGGCCGACGTATGCTCTAATACTTACTTACTAGTTATAATTCTATTTTTTCTGTATGAGGATTTCTTGCAACTGCGCATTCTTTTATTGAAAAGTTTAAAATATTTTTCAACGCTAGAATAGATTTTCTGTTAATTTTTTCGACTGTCTATGCCTTCTTTAAGTATATTATTTTGTGTTGAATTATTTACATTGTTCGAATTATTAGAATTAAGTTATATAACATAAGAAATAAATTTTAAGAAAGGTGGGTGTCTCTTAAAGAATGTAAGTCAATAAACTATTTTGATTCAGTGATTTCATTAAGATTATAAAATGTTAAATATTTCTGAATTTCTCATTGATTTAATATTAATTAATTTGGATTTTTAAAAGGTCAAAGAAATTTATATTTATTGAAATTTAACTAAAGGCTGTATAATATCTTTAGCAAATTATATGACTAAAAAATTCAATTGTTTCCTTTTAAAACTTTCTTTGAATACACGGACACATACACAGGCCTTGAATTTTCATTAGGCCCGGTAGGCACTGGCCTAGGGGCCCCCGAATGCTGCCCCCCCAAAAAAAATATATTAAAAGAAAAATTCCCAATTTTTTTTTTTTTATTTTACCTTTTTTAATAGCAATTTTTTATTATAACTTTTCAGATTTGATCGATTGGTTCTGAATATGTATAGTTATTTATAAAGTTCATCATATGTATGTTATAGTGTAAATAAGTGATTAATAAGTTTTTCTGATTGCATTGTATTGGTGTTTTAATGATGAAGTTAATATGTTGTATTGCTTTATGTTATTTGATAATGTTCTAGGCTTCTAAACTTCAATAGCCAATTGTTAATAAATGGTACTTTCACAATGATTCATGATTATATTTTTATGTGTCAATTTTGGAAATTTTAAGCCCACATCAGGGTTAGGGGGCCCCCATCCCGAGTTGTGGCTATAGTCAAGAATTTTCTAAATCGGACCTTGCTCATACATATAAACACATATTTATACTGGTGTTCAAAGTTCAGAGAATTTGCCCATTTTATTGATTTGACGTTCTCCAACTGGTGAGAGTTATAGGGAAGAGATCTAGGAGCCCTACTTTGTACTTTTCAAGGGCGCAGTAGGCTCTCGGTACATTTTTATGGATGGCAAATTTCCTCTTCAGAGGTCTCAACTGGTCGACGATTATCTTGAAAGTGAGAATTTTTGCCTGATGTTTAGGCCAACCAGATCTTCCGACCTATTGAACATGTCTGGAAACATGTCCGGGAGAACAATTGCACTTCGCCAACCAACTCCATGAACCATCCATGATTTTAAAACTGATTTGCTGCAGTAGTGGAGCTGACTGCTACAGAGCTTCATCAACTGCCTCGTTTTCAGCATGATAACGGGCTGTGAGACATGTATGAATGTGGAAGGGGCCGATACCCCATATTAGAGGGATTTTATGTTCGATCTTGGAGCGTGAGATTTAGACTTTCCTGTGCCGACAAGCCTAACTGCCGATTATGAGTACGTACCATTACTATTGTTTGGTAGATGTTTTTTTTTTTAATTACATAACTATGTATCCAGACCAAATTACAGAGAAGGTTATTTGAATTTTTTTTTATTTCTAATGTAAGAAGTACCCAAGTCTATACAATTGTTTAAAAAGCACTTTTAAATCATCTGACAGACTTGGGTAGTTCCTAGATTGGAAATAATAAATTTCTTAAAGACAGATAAGCGAGAAAAGTCATCTTGGAAAAAACTGATTTAGGCAGTTCTTGTACCAAGCCACAGATATATATATATATATATATATATATATATATATATATATATATATATATTGTAAGAATCCGTTATGACCTTTCTGAATAAATCACCCAGACAGCCGGACCTCCCACAGCAGGTGACCAGCGAACAGTTCTATCGATAAGCGTCAAGTTGTCTGGAAGCAGAGAATAGTGTTGCTCCTATCTGCCCCTGGGAGGACGTAAAATAATGACGATTTCGACGCGAACTAATGATTTTCAGATCAGCTGATTTATAAGAGCCGACCACATGGCTTCGTTGTCAAGCGAATCACAGCCAACGGACATGACGTCACAAATTGTGCCAGCCAACCTAAACATTTGCCGTCACGTGACCGGAAGCGCGATTGCCAACGCCGAAGAAATCCAGTTTTTTTAACAGACTTGGTCAAGACTCTCATCTAGAGAGCACCTTTCGTCTACGTTGTCCTGGAGCGACCGACTTCATCCTGAACTTTATTTTTCAGAGCAGCCCGCTCGAAGCTTCTCGTAAACGAATACTTCACCCTGAAGTATAGTTATTTCAGAGCATCCTGCTCTACAGGCTTCTGTTAGCTCGTTACTTCATCAAGAAGTTATCTTCATATTTCAGAGCAGCCGCTCTATAATCTCGTGATTTAGAACTTTCCTTACGAAGTTATTCTATTTTCAGAGCTGTACGCTCTAGAGGCTGTTTACCGACCTTCTAGTTCCGCTGTGACTGTATTTGCATCTTCTCATCGAAATTATTTGGCTATTACGAAGGCTAGTTCCCTCTATGTCAAGAGGTAGATCAAAACAGGTGTAAATAGTGTAAAAAGTTTCCGACTTAAATTTAATAAAACTGTGATTTAATGTAGTAGACTGACTCTGAACATTTATATATATATATATATATATATATATATATATATATATATATATATATATATATATATATACACACTGCTGGCCACTGTAAATGCAACACCCTGAAGGAAACATGCAAATAACATGAAATTTACAACATGCATTAGCGGAGGTGAGATATGCAAATGATTAGAATTTCAGCGCAGACGCACATCACGCGCGCCTGTGGCGCCACTCCAAAGCGCTATTTAAGGCTTGGAGATTTCGACGATTTGAAGTTCGGCAGTTGTAATTTTCTTGTGGTTTTTTCAAAAAAATGATCAATTATGCCTCGTCGAAAACAGCGATCATCTTTTGATCAAGTATCCGAGGTCGACAGAGGAAGGATAGTGGCCTGCCGAGATTGTGGATTATCTTTCAGGGAAATCGGTAGTCGTGTTGGACGAAACCAAACAACTGTAATGCGAATATGTGATCGTTGGATGCAGAAGGGTACGACGGACCGGCGTGTTCGATCGCATCCACCTCAGCGCACCACTTCACGTGATGACAGGCAAATTGTGCGCACGGCAGTGACGGATCGCTCAGTCACATCACGAACTATAGCACAGAACATGCAGTCTGTAACACATCATCCAGTGTCTGCGCGTACCATTCGACTCCGTTTACAGCAGAGTGGTCTGTCCGCAAGACGTCCATTGCTTTGTCTACCCTTCACGCAGAACCACAGACGTCTCCGCCGCCAATGGTGCGATGACAGAAGGATGTGGACGGCAGATGGAATGAAATTGTCTTTACTGACGAGTCACGCTTCTGTCTGCAACACCACGATGGGAGCATTCGAGTCTGGAGACACCGTGAAGAGAGGATGCTGAACAGCTGCGTTATGCACCGCCACATTGGTCCTGCACCGGGTATTATGGTATGGGGCGGTATTGGATATCACTCTCGCACACCTCTAGTACTCATTGCCGGTACTTTAACCCTTTCACCGGCTCAATTCGAAACTCTAATTCACCTATCCTGGCTTCTGAAACTTGTACAGTTCTACCCTTCAAGCGGCCCGATTCCCTGGAAAAAGTTTGTTTTCACTGCAAAAATACTTCTTTCCCCCTTTTCGGAAGTATCTTTTGCCTGTCACCGCAACCCTCTACAGTAATAAAATTTAGCACCCCGCTAGTGTCTCCCCCAAATTTGTTCCCCAACAAGAAAGCGGATTTTTTCTAGGAAACCGTACGTGTGTGTGTGTGTGGCTTATTCCACCCGCTCTAGCCGTAGGCTAGACCAGAGGAAAAGGGGGAACAGCTTTTGAGGGTCGTGTATAAGAGATTTCCGTTCCTCTGAAACACTCCTCCGTAGCGGTTGATGATAACGTTAAAATGCTATGAAAATTTGGCAAAAATATTATATTCAATTTCTTCCAAACTTCAGATATTTTCAAAACAAAGCATTCGAAAATATAAATTAAATATTAAATATTTCAGATTTTAAACCATCTCTTATAGTTTTAAGTTAATAAAAAATTCTAGAGAATTCCATTAAATATTTCATCTCACTAGCATAATATTTTTCACACGTTTTCCCATATAAATTTTATTTCTTCATTGATTTCAGGAACCAAAAATTTAAACTTCTATAATTACCATTTTGTTACACAGAAGATACATTTTAACAGCCGTAAAAATATTTACACATTCTGAAACACTGCAAGTGGTTAAAAAATGTTATAAGTGTAAATTTTGTATAGTTAAAACATAATAATACACAAATTATTTAAATGTGTCATGATACAATCACATTGTTTTATCCTATGAATTTTATATTTCATTGTTAAACGAATTACGCTCACACAAAACGATAAAAGAATATTGCAGTTCACACACAGAATTACTTATTGTTTCGTATATGTAATGAAATTTCGGAAAAAAGAATTATTTTAACAAACCAAAATTAGATAATATTAAATTTTAGAATTAAGGTTATAACATAATATTCCATTTTTGGCATGATCTCAAGGTTAGTATAAAAAGTGACACACAGTACCAAAATGACTGCTCAAAGGTTATGCTTGAATATATATGGTTTATTTACACTACTATATATTTTATATACAATAACACTTCAAAATTCATTAAACTTTCTTCAAATTATTTAATCTTATTCTAAATTTCTTTCAAGTTAATCATTCAATGCAATTTTTCTAGATATTCACAAATGTTAACCGCAATAATTATCACAATTAATTTCAACAATAAATATTTGCTAATAGATACACACATCATTGATAATCAGTTCCATCAGTAATAAAATTCCTCATCATAACTTTGTTACTACCAATTACATTCATCAATAATTTTTACTAATAGTTATACACCTCAATAATAATGTTTTGTCAGTAATTAAATTCCTCACAATAACTTTGTTACTACCAATTAAAATCACCAGTAACATTTACTTATAGTTACACACATCATATTCAAAATCACCAATCATCAATCATATTCAAATTCATCAGTAATTAAATTTCTCAACATAACTTTGTAATTAATATTTTAATTGTTTTCAATCTTTCTCTCAAAATCTTAAAATTTTAGGAATGCCGAAATTAGAGTTCCAAATGACACTTCCCTATCATTAATATAAAATACTCTGAAACAAACCTTGGCTGACATCGATGACACCACATGTATACGCATGAGTTTCAGTCCTCGGACTCATTAACACTCACAGGTATAAGGATAATAATCCGTTGCGTCATAATTGGCAGTCCACGTAGAATATCAGTAAACACAGTCTGGAAGTTACCACTCAGTTCCTGATCTTTGTGCAAGGGTGCAGAGTCTCACGGCTGGCATGGGGTTGATCGTTGTCGTCAAGGAAACAGGCTCAAACTCTTAGCGTCAGTTCCAGATCATTGGGCAAGGGTGCAGAATCTCTCAGCTGGCATGGGGTTGATCCTTGTGGCTGAGGGAATAGGCTCAAATCCGTGTAATCTGGTAATCAACTATTTTATCATGCAAGGGTCAACAGCAACATGGTTTCACCCTTGCTTTTAGTTTCGACTCATTTATTCTATATGTTTTCACGACAGTATATTTTCTTTTATATTACAAATAAATAATTATATCGCTAAAAATTTGTTAGTTCTTTCTGATGTTACAATTATAGATGCAATGATCTTGTTATAACCTTAATACATAATACCATATTTTCAAGTGCTACAATTTTTTACAACAGAAGATCGATAATAGATCGCTATATCATACACAATTGCTTATTTCTTATTATGTGAAAATGTGATGTAAACAAAGACGTATAGTTATTTTAAATATAGAAATATATGTTAAACATTCTATTCTTTTGTATGGTATTTTTCAAAACAGGAAGCGGGGCACAAAGCTTCATCACAAATTTTGCATGAATGGATAGAGATATTTTCTTATTCAGAAAAAATGTTTTCTTCCATTATTCTCTCTATTATTAAAAGACGATTAATTAAATTTAAATATACATAATTTAAATATACAGTACATGAATTAAATCCTGATTTAAATTAGGATTTAAATCACTTGATTTTTAAAAAAAAATCATTGATTTAAATCAAAATTACTTATGTATATAGTTTTACATTATGTTTCATTCAAATGTAATTTTATTAGCTATAATGGCTTTATCTAGATTGTAAAGTAAAAGATAAAGTAGGAGGGAACTTCTATCATTGCAATATCATATTTTATCTATCTCTGTGATTAGTAAGAGTTTTGTTGACATAGGATAAAAAAAAATCATGGTTTCATGTATTTAATATATAATTTATCATATGTAAATACTAATAGTGCAATGAAAACTTTATCATTAATCGTAATAATAATTTAATCATAATTTAAATTATTGCCTTTGAAATTTTTAACTTGTTAATGTTTAAAAACATAAAAATTCGCGAATCTCCCAGATTATGATCCTAGGGAAATTCATAAGCGCCCTGTTCCTGTGGCCTTACAACAGCCAGCTAGATATTCCACACCCTCCATTCTTGACCTTCCTTCTTGGAAACTGATGCAATTACCGAACATCTGACTTTTCGGGAAAGTCGATCTGCAACCCCCCCCCCCGCCCCTCCAACTTACCAACGTCGCTCTATTCAGACCCCCATCCCGTGAATGCGTCAGAATCGGAGATGTGCATGTAGGGGACTTCATTCCCCAATTTCGGACAATTCGAGGTTGTAAATCAAGCACCTTTTATCGTTCCGAAAACGGGGGAAAAACTCCGTGCAGTGCTGGAAAAATAACCTGCGCCTGTTCAGGGGTACGTCACTGCCCGAATGAGACGGCTAAGGTCGGACGTAATATTTCGTCACTGCCCGGATGAGACAGTCAGGGCTCGACGTAATATTTCGTCACTGCCGTTGAAAGGGTTAAACAGCCAGCGCTACATCTCCGAGGTGTTGGAGCCAGTTGTCCTTCCTTACCTTCAGGGCTTGCCCACAGCCATATTTCAACAGGATAATGCGCGACTACACGTGGCACGCATTGTCCAACGGTTCTTCGTCAATAGCCAGATTGAATTGCTTCCCTGGCCGCCTCGCTCTCCGGATCTTTCGCGTTAGAAAACATGTGGTCCATGGTTGCTCTACGATTGACCCAGATTCCATCCCCAGCTGCCACAGCAGATCAACTTTGACAACGTGTGGAAGCTGCTTGGTCTGCTGTACCCCAAGAACTCATCCAAAGTCTCTTTGAATCAATGCCGAGGCGTGTGGAAGCGGTGATCTCCAACAATGGTGGATACTCTGGCTACTGATTTTGGCAGGAACCACACTTCACAGAAGTCTATAAATTTAATCATTTGATACTTGGTCAACATGTTATCTACAAAATAAATTTTGTTGTGATATCTCTTGTCTTTTATGGTGTTGCAATTTGGGTGGCCAGCAGTGTGTATATATATATATATATATATATATATATATATATATATATATATATATATATATATATATATATATATATATACAGTGGACGCTCGTTAATTCAAACTCGGTTAATTCGAACTTTGGTTAATTTGAACTAATCCAAAGGCCCCAAAAAGCTTGTATTGGAGTTAATGTTAAAAAAATCTCATTAATTCGAACTAAATTTTTATCACTTCGGTTAATTCGAACTAAAAATTTGACAAAAAAATTTTTTTTTCTCGTTTAATGGAAAAAATGCACACTGTATTTATTATTTTGTGTGTCAAAATTTCTTTTCTGTGTAAAGAGGCACATGCCTACATTCCTAGACTATTGCATGTCCGCTAAACGTTAGTAGCTATTGTCCGTATTAGTGCTAATCGGAAAAAGCAATTTTCCTTTCTTTGGATCAATTTTCTTAGAATTTCAGAAAAACTTGTCTTTACTACAGATTCTCGAAGCTCAGTCAGTTATAACTGCAGTGCAGACAAGTTAATGTGGTCTAGTTTTTCTTCCTCATTGTGTGGTGTGAACGTGTAAAAGTTGAGGATGTATACACGTGGAAAGTACAAAACCCTAATTTTGGAGACAAAGGTAGACATTTTAAAGAAAGTAGAGAATGGTGAATGTAAAATGAAGTTAGCAGCTGACTATGGAATTAAACAAAATGCCTTGTCAACTAATTTGAAAAACAAATAGTCAATTTTAGATTCATCGGAAAAATCAAAATTTGCTAGAGGAAGGAAACGCATGGGAAATGCGTTCCAAGAAGTTCTAGAAAAAGCTCTACTTTTATGGTTCCACGATGTTAGATCTCGAAATTTTCCTGATAAATGGACCCCTAGTGCTGACGAAGGCTGATGAATTGGCAAGTCGAATGAGTATTGAAGATTTTAAATACAGTGATGGATGGCTTTCTCGATTTAAGTCAAGGCACAATTCTTCTTATCAAACTGTATGTGGCCAAAGCTCTGATGTAAACGAAGACGTATGCACTAATTTCGGTAGGAAACTGCCAGGGCATTTTTCTACTTACCTCCCGAAAGATATTTTTAATGCGGCTATAACGGACAAAGCCATAATGAACTCTATTAAAACTCTGAAAGCATTTATTCAGATGGAACCTTCCTCTGAAAATGAATTGGAATGTTTTCTTCAAATCGAGAAGCTGGCTGTACAATGTAGTCATCATAGACAAAACCAAACATCCATTTTACAGTTTTTCCCCAAAGTGTTATTTATATTTTTAATAAAAGTTTACTTTATACTGCAATATATATGATTAAAGTAAGTCTGTATTGCTTTTTAATATGTTTAACTTTAGATAACATAGTATAATATATTTTCTGTGGTTATACATACTAGAAGATTTTCTTCTTCAGTGATACATATCTAAAGTTATATATTTTCTCTTAACATCGGATAATTCGAACTTCGGATAATTCAAACTTTTTTCTGAGAACCTTTGAGTTCGAATTAACGAGCGTCCACTGTATATATAGATAGATAGATAGATAGATATTAAAAAGTAATATAAAAAACTGGGATACGACTATCTCAATTAATAATTAATTCTCTTTCATTTTTATTTTCTTTTAATTTGCGTATAAATTGGGGAATGTAAAATTTGATTAATCTATCGGTGCTATCGCTTAAGGAGCTCTGGATATTAGGGAACTTATACATGATTGAGAAAATCCTGGGAATGCGAAACATAAGTAATAGTACAACCTGTTGGTCTTCATTTAAAGTTCGACTATATCTTGAATAATTATTTAAAGTTGTCAAAAGAAGGTAAACGTGTATTCATTCTAAGTTTATCGGAATTTACAAGAATAATTGCAAAATTTCTGGCAAGAGTTATTTGGGAGTTCATTAGTTATCTCGCACATATCCTATTTGCTCTGAATATTTTTCCGTTCACAGAATACTAAACGCAAAAATATTCAAGATCTAACAACGTAAAATAATTTTTTTAAAGAAGCTTTCTACAAAATCTATAAAAATTCGTTCTTGATTATTTATCCGAACTAAGACTCCCCCCATATTGATAGAAACTCTTCCTTTGGAATATTATATGAGTGAACGATTGTAGAATCACCTTATATATTTCTCAAATACAACTGAAAATTTTCCTTAATAACCTAGCATTTCGATAGATTGAGAACCATACGACCATCATAAATTCAAATATTTTTCAGTTATCTAATACCGATATTCAAAATCTCTCTCTTGTATCCAAACAAGCATAAATAAGCATTTTGGCATTGTCATATATCCATAATTCTTTTAGTATGATCTAAAATAAAATACTACAGGAATAAAAAAGATTATGATGCATGCGAGATAAAGTTTCAGAGAATATTTCAAGATTGGATTCATTGTCTTCGGATGGAGAGAGATAGTAATTGAAATATGATAATTGTTGGGATTTTTCAAAGAAGCCGAAAAAATATACAAAGGTTGATTGCATTCACAGGAACAAAATTTTGTTAAGTTTCATTTAATTTCGAATTCGAAGCATATAAATTGGAATTATGACCACATAATGATAGATACCCTTATTTGCTACTGTCAAATGCTACGGTATATATATATATATATATATATATATATATATATATATATATATATATATATATATCCATTGAATGCATGTATGTATATGTATATGTTTATATATAAATAAATCCATTGATAACTGAATGTTATTAACGTTATCAGATATTTCCGAATAAACTCTAAAGAGACTAGAACTGAATAGCAATAATTTATTTTTGCTGCGATTATATAAGTTTTGAAATCAATGTTAAAACCAGATTTCCTTTCATAAATTTTGAATTTAAAAACATTATTTGATGCATCCAATATTTTTAATTAGTTAAAAATTTAAAAGGATTCCTTATTTCTTTGATAATAGGCACATTACGAGAAAAGGGAATACTTTTTAATAAATACATCTACATAAAGGATCTTTGCTAGAATAAATATTCAAATGATAACGGAAGACAAGAATCTAGTTAACACAGAACAAATATTGCTTATACATGATTTTCATAACATAAATATTCTTTTTTAAATCAATTTAAGACATAAATATTCTTTTTTAAATTCATGAACAAGTTTTTTCATGTCTAAAACATTGTATTTTATGTAATTCCATTGTATCTCTAATTAATTATGATAGATCCCCCAGAAAGAATTTGAATTAAATTTTACGGAAGCAGGTTCTGAGAGATTGTACAAAATAATCTGAAATTACAAAAGATTTGTAATTTGAATATATGTAAGAGAGGTGCAACTGAATAATGAAATAACGATACTTTAATGAATATTTAGGACTGCAACGCTTCTCGTTACGCTAATCACGTTTTTATTTCGTTAATAATCAATGTAATTCACGTTGATTTAATTATTTCTTTAATTATATTAATCATACGCATGAAAGCTCGACGTCTTGTTTTCCATATTTTCTAGAAATCATAAAACAGCTTTACAACCAGGATTAAAAGAGATTTATACACATTTTTCTTGTTTTTTAAAAGAAATTTCATCAAAATTTTTTTTAATTAATTATTTATCCCTGTCGTTCAAAAACACATATTATACGACACAATTTAAAGCAATCTCAAGTTTTATCGATTTCATTCATCTAAAATTGCCCTTATTTATTGCTTTTTTGCATAATTGAATGGATTTTAATGTTGATATGCTCGATGTTAAGATCGAAAAATCGCCAGTTATATATTTAATTGTAATTTTTTTTCCAATATATATATATATATATATATATATATATATATATATATATATATATATATATATATATATATATATATATATATATATATATATATATATATATATATATATATATATATATATATATATATATATATGTATATATATATATATATATATATGTATATATATATATATACATACACACACACACACACTCTGTAACAAGAAAATATATTCACCCAGAAGGAATCTAGCAACTATCAAGAAACTTAACATGAATGTAGTGTATGAGGAGATATGCAAATTATTAGAAATTCAGATAAACAGACCGTTTTATTAAACCTTCATTACTCGCACAGTTGACATATGTCACCCACCTGCTTTCATCTTCCCTAATGGCGGCCATCGGAGGGTTGGAAGTCTCCCCTTTTCCTTCTACCTTCAAACGAGCCTTCCTTCTTGCCTCTTCTCTTTTCACTTTAGTTAGTCTCTACATCGCGCAAAAGTTCACTGGTTAACACCTGCCCCCCACGTGACCATCTACGTAACTTTTCAAGGAAAGTGAATTTATTTTAGGCTCCGTAAAATTGAGATTTTAGATCATTTTCTTTATTTATGATTAAAAATCTAATAAGAGAGAATCAATATCTAATAGGTTTTTTACATCAAACTTTTTTAATGACATTCTTTAATGTGATCAAAAAAAAAAGTTTGTTAGAAATGACAAAACAAGGCAGGAAAACATTATAACACATCTTCCAGGGCCAAAAGTCATAGCAGGAATTTTTTTTCCTCCAGAAAAAAATATTAGATTTGTTTATTGACGAACACGTCTATAAAATAATAGCAGACTGCACAAATATTTACATTGATTCTATCAAATGTAAATTTGAAAGGGATCACGATGCCAGAAGCACCAACGAGGTAGAAGTCATTACCTTATATGGTCTTCTTTGTTTGATAGGCACTAATAAAAGTTCCAGGACAAATATCGATAAGTTATGGGATAAGTCGAACGGTAATGGGTAAGAATCATGCTACCTAACAATGAGCAGAAACAGGTTTGCTTTTCCTCTCAGGTGCCTTCGTTTTCATCACATTCGGGATAGGGCATCTCGACGAGAATTTGATAAATTTGATCCCATAAGGAATGCATTTGAAATAATGCATCTCAAGAGGAAAAGAAGGTGCCAGAGAACGCTGTTCAGTGGCGCACCCAAAATTTAATCTTGGGGGGCAAGTTGAACGGATGAAAATATTTATAATACAAATTCAATATTCATAATGCAATTTCTATTTCTTTGGGGGAGGGGCAGGGACACTTCACCCAACCCCTGAGTGCGCCACTGACGCTGTTACGCTTGTGGACGACAGAGAGACAGAACATCTTGAAAGTGGTGCGAGAAATTCGGAAAGTGGATTTGTAATGACCATTTGAAAATGTATGTGCAGAATGTTTAATTTTTTTGTATTTTGAATGTATGGTTGATTTCTAATATATAATTTTTCTTTTTCTAAAATTTAATTGAGTTTTATTTGTAGTATATACTCCCAAAAAACTATAGAAATAATTAGGTTGGAAAAAAGTTAAATGCATATGGATATAACACCAACATAAGGGTGGGTGACACTTGTCACCCACGCGACTGTTCGTGTTACAGCTAGTGACACGAGTATTGAAGTGTTAAGAAGATATGACATGAATAAGGTTACAAATCAGTAAGTAGTAAATCCACCTCTGGCAGCTATACAAGCCGAAAAACGGCGTGGCAACGAATCAGTGAGGTCACCTATGACCTCCTGCGGATGATCATGCGATAATCTTTGCAACTGGGCAGTTAATTCACCAGTCTACCGAGACGGCTGCAGTTGCCTTCCAAGCACGTACCATACTTGCTCAATTGGCGAGAGGTTTTGTGAACTGGCAGGCCATGGGAGTACATCATATCCTTGAAGACATTGTTGAGAGTGTCGCGCAGTATGTGGACGAGCGTAACCTTGCTCATAAATGTCACCTGGGCGACTTGATAGCATAGGCTGTTAAACCCACGCAAGCATTGATAGCATAGGCAGTCGCTCACGTAACTGCGTGCCGTCAAAGTGCGTTGAAGGATGACTAGAGCTGATCGTGTGTCCCCACACTGTCATACCTTGTGTAATCGCCCTATGACTCTCGACGACAAATACCGGATCAGACCGACGGCCTTGCCGCCTCCACACTCGTATGCGCTGGTCATCACCATTGAGACTGAATCGGGATTCATCGCTGAAGATCACACGCCTCCAGTCGGTCACACTCCAGTTTGCCCGAGGTCGGCAAAAGTCCAATCGACACTGCCTATGATGTGGGGTTGGTGGTAGGCGTTTTAATGGACGTCGGATCCTTATACCTCTGTCGGCCAGTCGTCTCCGAATGATTTCCGTTGATACCACCTGATGTCTGGAATGTGGTAAATGGCGTCGAACCGAGTCTAGAGACGTTGTTGGTGTGGACGCGGCCGGCTCATATGATTGCGCAATCCTCGAGCACATTTGTGTTCCTGGGACGCCCTGGCCCTCCACGACGGTAGACTATTCATTCCGCTATCCATTGTTGCCAACACCGAGCAACTGCCATATCAATCTGACGGAAGTGGCGGCCGATACGCCTGTTCGACCAACCTGCTTCTCTAAGGCTTACTATACTCCCCCTCTTAAAATACGACAATTGTTCGTACTCTCTCTGGTTACGTCTCAGAGGCATATCTATTCACAATACTGTCCATCCAAGTTGACAGATTTGTTCGAATAACCTATAGCACGAGCAATCATATTTTTAAACTATCTCAGCTACGCATCTCATATGTGCATAGCGCGCTTACCCTTGTCTCATTCGCGTCGAAATTTTAATCATTTGCAAATCTCTTACCAGACTACAACCCTGCCAAGTTTCGTGATAGTAGCTCGATTTCTTCTGGGTGCATATATATTTTTTGAC
Source organism: Dolomedes plantarius (assembly GCA_907164885.2). Classification (NCBI taxonomy): domain Eukaryota; kingdom Metazoa; phylum Arthropoda; class Arachnida; order Araneae; family Dolomedidae; genus Dolomedes; species Dolomedes plantarius. Next base: position 67,497,295 of record OU015502.1, read on the forward strand.
ACTGTATACACACACACACACACACACACACACATATATATATATATATATATATATATATATATATATATATATATATATATATATATATATATATATATATATATATATATATATATATATATATATATATATATATATGTATGCGTGCGTGTGTGTGTATGTGTGTTTTTCCAGGTACTTGTAACTGAGAAATAGAAATATACATGTGTTTTAATGCTTGAAATGAAATAATTGTAATAATATTCCAACAGAGTTAAACATCTGGTATTTATTTTGTATTATATTTATATATCAATATCCCTTTCCACCCATTTCAGTATTCAAATGCTCCTTTCGTAAACTTACGCAGTAAATTTCAGCGTAATTTTATGTCATAGTATATATTTTTATATAATGTGTATATCAAGATTATATGAAGATGAAATGTTTTCCCTTCAGAAATCACCATTAAACATTATTCAGCCTCCAGTACGCTAGGGATTAAGAAGTATTATATATATTTGCACATCACTAGAAACAATTTTTAAAGTACTCCTGAAATGTCGGTTTAAGTACTCCTCTTTTGTATTATGCAACATGAAATGTATCATATGGTTAACGGAGATTAACATTCTTCAATTTGAAAGTTGTGACAGATTTCTTTTATTTTTAATATGAGAGGTTGAAACAGTATATAAAATGACTCCTTTGGGTATATGTACTTTTGATGAATACTTCTGGCGTAGGATTATAGAACTAACATTATACAAAGGAATGTTATTTTTTAGAAACTCTTAGCTATTCTGTCATTTCAAATACTGTCCTAGCTAGATAAATATACTGTTAAAAAGAATAGACAATATGGCCTTTTCGGAATTGTAAGTCTTAATGTTTGTGAGTAGCCGTGGATGGTAATTTAGAGAACGGGGTACAATAAATATTAGGGGCAGAGCTGAATGGTGTAGAAGTCGGTGTAAAACACAATTCAAGACGTAAAGCCTATCAAATGGAAATCGAGATGTTGTTGCAATAGCGATTGACCCTTATAAAAGTATTTTCTTTGGGAAATTGAGGCTCGACGCTTTAATTGAGGAATGGAAACTTAGAATTTGTTTTTTACATAAACTTAGTGCGGGTATTATAGCTGAATGTAATTAATCATTTTATAAATAAATTAATAAATATGTGACATAATTTTTTCAGACATAAAAACTATAACAAAGAAAATTACTAAACAATATACGTAGGGGTAAATACACATGGTTTAGTTGCAGTTTAATGTTCTTACATAATATAATGTATTTTTGTAATTTTCTGGATATTATGTTCTTTACATTACATGATGGATTATTGCTACTGCCTGGCTGTTGTTTTCTTATATTATATGATGTATTATTTCTTTGAATGTTTGATACATCTATTAAAAAGCAATAAGCAAAATCTTTTGCAATAAGGTTCTTAACTCCGTGGAACATTGTTATAGATTGCGTAAAATAGGATATAAACAGTTAAAACCACTAACGAAAAGTGTTGGATTTCATTCATTTGATAATTCATATAATTACCATATTATTTACATCTTCCTCCATTTATTCCTAAAAAGGAATTTCATCACCAAAATTCTATACTCAGATATAAAGATAATTCAGTAAATTTCTTTGATATAAATTTAATTAATTTTCAAAAGGGAGAAAGGTATATATACATACATATATATATATATATATATATATATATATATATATATATATATATATATATATATATATATATATATATTTATATATATATATATATATATATATATATATATATATATATATATATATAAATGAATAGAATTTTTGCTGAATAACAGATAGAATTTCCCAAGAGAATTATGTTACTGTAAAGAAATATGCTCGTGCGCATTTTAAATGTGTTTTGTATTTATTCCTGTTCACTTATAAAGGCAAAATAAGTGATATTTATTTATAAAACGTACGTTAGCTAATCTATCCTAAATATAACTGCGAAAATTTTTACCTTGATAAGAAATATGAGTGTGATTTAATTTCCTATGATTTGTATAAAAGTGTGGTAAAATATTACTCCTTTTTATTCTATAAAAATCAGACGTTTTATGTTTGAGTTGTTTACGTATAATTGAAATTTGAATCTTTCACCCTAAAGCAAATTTACTTTGATGTTACAGTTATGATATGGCAGGTGTTTGAAGTATTTATATTGCTAATTTAGGGACAATAGTAAGATATTTTTAAGTTTAATTAAAGACATTATTTTACCTCTTATACTCCTGGATTATACTATCAGTAATTGAATCATAGTTTCTAAAATGTTTCAGGAATTGATCTGTGTCAGCCTTGATGGTCGTTTCTATGAAGATCTCAATGGAAGGATCTATCATTTCATAATGAGTTGAAAGAAAAGATTCGTCATATGTATCAGATTAAATTTGACTTTTTATTTATAAACCGGATTACATTCAGTATTTCCTGTATCGTTATTTCTCAAACATTTGAGATTTGATGTATGTCAGTCGGGATTGCCTTTTCTATTAAGATTCGAATGGAAGTATCTGTCATTCTATGATGGGCGGATAGAATATATATGACAGGTGTATCAGATGAATTTTTTTGATGAACATGACCTAGATTGCATTCAGTATTTCTTGTACAGTAGCTTTTCAAACTTTAAGGGATTTAACTGTGTCAGTCGTGATTGCTGTTTCTGTTAAGATCTGAAAGGGAAGATTGCTCATTCCATAATGCGCGGATAGGAAAAATAGTCAGCTGATATGATGATCACTAAAAAAATCATAGTGTTAGTTTTCTTACGCTGATTTAGAGTGCATCAGATGAAATTTAATTTTGGGAAGAGTTCCGTATCCTGTGCCGGGTAATTCGGCGATTCTTTTGGGCGATAAATATTTCAATATGGTATATTATCATTCGTTTGTGTTACGATGTTTTTATGGTGGTTTCTTATTCGGGCACTTACGTATTAACGCCACGGCAACTACGTACGGCACGGAGTTTGTGAAGAAAAGTCATAAGAAATGAGCTCCTGATGTACGGACATTTCTAATAGAATCTGCCGGTAAAATGTATAATGGAAATTTGTTTCATGACGTAACAAAACTGTATTCAAATTGCGTCCGCGCTTTTTTAAGTCGTATATTTTTTTTTTGGATGGCAGAACGATAACGTTTCCATGACTACGCTTTATTTTCTATTAATTAAACTGCCCAGTACCTATATAATTAAAAACCCAATAAGGGTGGGTGGGATTGGGGCCTCAGAGTTTGTGGAGAAAAGTCATAAGAAATGAGCTCCTGATGTACGGACATTTCTAATAGAATCTGTCGGTGAAATGTTATACTTTTTCGCATTGGTTATTTGACTTTTACGTCAAAAGTATCTATATATATTTATGCATGTTTCTCTGTATCTCTCTCTCTCTCTATCTATCTATCAATATATATATATATATATATATATATATATATATATATATATATATATATATAATTTCAGGTTATCTGTTCTACTGAAAATACCGCTGGTTAAGTAATGCAAACAAAACAACATTTAACATTTTACCGGCTGTTGTTCGCACGCGCACGCAGTTAGGTTTTGGACTCCTTCTTGCCTTGTTGTTTGCTGATTTTTGACGCCATTTTTAGTGCTACGAGAATGCGTATTTGGGATTTGCCAAAAACAGAAGAAGATGCAATTTTATTTTTTCAGGAGCGAAATATTTTACCAAAAAAACGAAAATGTACCAATTCCCATGACATGAAACTTTATTTTGGTAAACGTAAGTTTTGGAAATGTAATTTAAGACAGTGTGATCAGCAAGTGGGACTTAGGAAAGACAACTGGTTTGAGGGAAGCAGAATTCCATTTTTGTTCAGCTTTGAGATTCATATACTGCTGGTGCGAGGAGTTGTCGATTAAATGTTGCGAGGTCGATTAAATGTTGTGAAAAGCAACTTGATTTATTGGATAAAACTGTTATAGACTGGAACAATTACATGCGTGGATTATGTGTCTTGGATATGGAGAATAAACCAAACAAGAAAGTAGGTGGACCAGATTGCATTGTGGAAATTGATGAAAGTTTGTTTACTAAACGTAAAAATAATTTCGGTCGAGTATTACCCAAACAGTGGGTGTTTGGTGGTATATGTAGAGAAACAAAAGATTCATTTGTTGTCACTGTTCCTAATAGAAATGGTTCTACCCTTCTTGATAAAATTATTGAAACATTGCAGATGGTAGCACAATTTATTCTGACAGTTGGAAAGGTTACCAAACAAATAGAATAGAAATATGTGTTTGTTAAAAAAATTTATTTGTAGAAATATGTGTTTGTTATAAAATTTATTTATAGAAATATGTGTTTGTTATAAAATCGTATTTGTTTCTATTTGTTTTGTTTTTAAATCTAAGTGACACCGAAAAGATGGCTTAGATAGGTTGCAATAATCTGAGTTTTCCGCCAAACACGGAAAAATCATTAACCGCACCAAATAGCGCCAAGCGGCACATTGTAGCGTGTTTGTGTTTTGTGGCGAAAGGAATAATTCTCTTCTTATGAAAATAAATTATATTTAACATCCATTCACCAGAAATCTTGTTGATACACAACGAGTTCAAAAAAAAAATTATACAATCTATTAAAAATCCTCTTATATTATTTTTGGAGTTGAGTTGAATCAGCGCGTGGGGAAAACAACACTAATAAGTGTTGCAGCTGTTACGTCACTATCTTCTACTTCATGCAGGCCACTATTGAAGTCATTACAGTCTTAAATTCCTCCCCTTTCGGAAAAACTTTTCACTACGTCACCAGTGAAAAGTTTTGGTGTAAGGCTAAGCAGTGCGGCTTAAACTATCGGCGTTTTGGTGAAATTTTCCTTTCCGGTGCACCACCTTATAGTTGAAAGGTTGCAAAATAAGGGCCCATCTTAAAAGTCTTGGATTTGTGCCGGTGTTCTTTTCTAGCCAGACCAGTGGATTATGATCAGTTTGTATAATGAAGCTCTGTTGTCCATCTAAGTAACATCTCAACTTTTGTATTGCATAAACGATAGCTGCGCATTCTTTTTCTGTAGTACTATATTTCTGTTCTGCAGGGGAAAACTTTTTACTCAAGTACATGATAGGGTGTTCTTCACCTCTTTGGTTTATTTGAGACAACACCACACCAAGTCCAAGGTTTGAAGCATCACATTGAATGACAAATGGAATGGTGAAATCGGGGCTAAATAATACTGGTTTTTCTGAAAGTCTTTTCTTTAATTCTTTGAAAGCATCTTCACAAGAACTGTTCCAATCCACTGACGTTTTGACTTTCTTCCCTTTTAGTAGATCTGTTAATGGAGCTGCTACTACAGAAAAATCAGGAATATATCTGCGATAATAACCAGCAAGACCTAAAAATGATCTAATTTGGGTCTTGTTCAGTGGTCTGGGAAAATCTTTGATGGCTTGTATTTTAAGTTCTCCAGGTTTCCGTTCCCCTTGTCCAACTATGTGGCCTAAGTACTTGACATGTTCCTGAGCGAACTGACATTTGGAAGGCTTTATGTGGAGATGAGCTGTTTTCATCTTCATGAAGATTTGTTCTACGTGTTTCACATGCTCTTCCCAGGTATTAGAAAAAATTGCAACATCGTCCAAGTAGGGTACAGCAAATTCTTCACAGTCTTGCACCAACCCAGCCATCATTCTACTAAAATAATATGGAGCATTCTTGAGTCCAAACGGCAACCTTAATGGCCTATAGGTGCCGAAGCTTGTCACAAAGGCAGCATAACGCTGGGCCCGTTCACTCAAAGGTATTTGCCAGTAACCTCGGGTTAAATCTAGAACAGTAATATATTTCGCTGATGACACTTTCTCTATAAGTTCCTCTATATTTGGCATAGGAAAATACTGTGTTCTCGTTACTTTGTTTAAGCGACGATAGTCTATGCATGGTCTTCCTTCTTTTCCTGGTACTTCCACCAGTATTAGTGGAGAGGTAAAGTCAGAGTCTCCTGATTCAATTATCTTTAGATCCAACATTTTTTTCACCTCCCTCTTTAGAATTTCTGTTTGTCGTGGGGACATCCTATAAGGTTTTGCAAATATTGGTTTTTCTGTCTCTAATTCAATATCGTGTTCAACCAAGTCAGTACATCCCGGCTGATTCGAAAGGATATTGGAGTAGGCAGTCAACAAATTTTCCATTTGAGTTCGTTGAGTTTCAGATAATCGCGCATTCAATCTGAGTTCTCTAAAAATTTCAGGCAGTTCAGAAATGTTTGGATTTTCTTCATGGCAAGGAATAGGAATATCTTCATCTTCTTCAGTTTCTTCCAAGCACAACAGATTTACATTTTCTGCCCTTTGGAAGTATGGTTTAAGCATATTGATGTGGTACACATGAGTTTTTTCTTTTTCAGGAAACTTGATCACATAGTTGGTTTCTGACAGTTGATGTACCACTTCACCAGGTCCTACCCACTGTACTGATAACTTATTAGGTCTTGATGGTGCCACAACCAACACTAAATCTCCTATAGCAAACTGTCTTTTAACGGTCTTCTTATCGTACCATAGTTTCTGTTTTTCTTTGGCAACTTCCATGTTTTGCACTGCTATTTCTTGACATCTCTTCATGCGATTCATCAGTTCGAAAACATAGTCTACAACACTATCTTCTTCACGATCTTGTTTTGTTAATTTGTCATACAGTAACATAACAGGAGTCTTTAAATTGTTTCCATGGACAAGTTCTGCTGGGGAATAACCTGTACTGTCGTGAGTCACAGTTCTTAATGCAAAAAGGGCTTGAGGTAAAATTTTCTCCCAGTCCGGACCAGATTCAAGACATAGGACACGAAGAATCCTCTTTAGCGTTCTGTGCATTCTCTCAACTGGATTACTTTGTGGGTGATGTACGGAGCTTCGCACGACTTTGATTCCAAACCTTTCCAGAAATTCTGTGGTTAAAGCACTCATGAATGACGTGCCCTGGTCAGTTTGCAGTTCTTTTGGAAACCCCATGCGGCTAAAAACTTGAAGCAGGGCGTCCACTACAGTAGTTGATCGCAGATTTTCAACAGGAATGGCATCTGGATACTTGGAAGACATGCAGATCACAGTGATGAGGTATTTGTTTCCAGAAGGCGTCATCGGTAAAGGACCACAAGCATCAATGTTTAGCTTGGAAAATACTTCTGAAATAACTGGAACTATCTTTAGAGGGGCTTTCTTTTTATCCTGTGGCTTTCCTGCTCTCTGACATACGTCACAGGTCTTCACAAAATTTTCCACCTCTTTATAACAGTTCGGCCAATAGAATGTTTTGAACAAAACATCTTTAGTCTTGGTTGCACCCAAATGAGCCGCAGTTTCTTCATGGCAAATTTTCATCATTTGTGTTCGATATCTCTCTGGAACTACAAACAATAATCGTTCTGTCCCATCTTTGTCTTCTTTACGGAAGAATAGTTTTTGACCTCGCACCACATACCTGGAGTTCCCAGAACTTAAGTTGCTTTCAGCCTCCTGAAACAGAGGTTTCAATTGAGCGCTTTTTCGTTGTTCTTCTAAAAAATCTTCTGGGGATAGTTTTATAAGGTCTAATTCCGGAATCTTAAAATCTGCTATCGGTAAGACATTTTCTTCCACAGGGACTTCATTATCTGGGCTACATTCCGAAATATTTTCATCCACTCCTAGACTCTGGACATCTTCAGATATTTTCTTTTGAGCACGGGTCTGAACAGCATTCACCATATGAATCTTGACATCTTCGACTTGCTTTGCTTCTTCAAACAATGCAGCGGTCTTGTTCCCCAAAAGATACCTCCCTTGATCCAAAGAGTCTCTTAAAACAGCAGCTTTGGTCACTATGTGCCCAAATTCACATTCAAGTTCTACTTTAGCTAAAGGGTAACAAGTGGGGTTTTCTTCCAGCGGAGATTTAATCCACACTGTTTCACTTGTATACATCGACGGACTGACATACTTCTTACAAATCAAGTCTAAACTCGCACCCGTGTCTCGTAGTATCGGCATCTCGATCCCATTTACTTTTCCCATACTTATGTAGGGGGCAAGTGCATCATGGTATCCATACCTTGCAGTCATGTTGGAAGCAACAGTTTCAACTTTCTTTTTAAGCTTATCGCATTGTGGTCTTAAATGCGAAAGAGATCCGCACTCATAGCAACGAGGCTGTTTCCTTCTTTCGAATTCAGCTTCTTCATTTCTCTCCTTGTGAAATTCTCGCCGTGGAAAAGGCTTATCATTATAATTGTTTGTCTGGTTTTTAGGTTTATATCCACTGTTGTTACCTCCTGGTACTTTACTTGTGTTCTTCCGAGGGAATTCCTTTTTCCGGAAACTTTGTCTAATATCATCATATTCGTCTAATTTTTCCGCCAATTCGTAAGGCTTTTTCCAATTTATCCAATCATCGAGAAAGTGATCTTTTATATCAGCAGGAACTCTAAATTTGAGTTGTTCGGTTACGATTAAATCTTTCAACTCTTCAAACGTAGATACTTCTAAATCATTGACCCATTCTGTAAAATAGCTGTTCAATTCATAAGCATAATTTCTCCAAGATTTTTCTGCGTTCTTCTGATGTCTGTAAAACAACTGCTTTAATTTTTCAGGATTTAATTTGTATCTCTTCAAGATAAGACTTTTTACAGAATCGTAATTGTTGGCGGTTTCCGGTGGTTCTCTCGCCAACATATTGGAAACCTCCACTGGCAGCACTCCCAATAAATAGGCGGCCCAATCTCTTCTTGGAACCTTAGCCATTTCTGCTTTTCGTTCAAAGTTTATTAAATAGAGAGTCATTTCATCACGTTCTTCATCAAATTTTGGAGTTATATTCATTAATTGTATTTTATGCTCTTCCATACCGGTTGTTTGACGGGTTGGAGGATTTGACACACTTTGAGTCTGAAGTTCCAAACGTTTCATTTCTAGATCATACTGCATTTTCTCCCGAGCTAACTGATCTTGGCGAGCTTGTTCTTGGCGAGCTAACTCATCTTGGCGAGCTTGATCTTGGCGAGCTTGTTCTAGGCGAGCTAACTCATCTTGGCGAGCTTGATCTTGGCGAGCTAACTCATCTTGGCGAGCTTGATCTTGGCGAACTTCTTCGGTTTTCCTGTCTTCAATTACTCTTTCTAGAATAATCTTAACATCAGCTTCAACATAATTGCTACTGTTTAAAATTTTTGCTTTTATTTCGGGAATCTTATTCGAAGATGATATCTCTTCTCCCAATTCTTCGCAAACAAGTAATAAGTCCGCTTTCCTACCTTTGGCTAAGAAAGACATGTTAGCAACCACACGCAAATCACAACCTTCTTAAAAATTTCAAAATAATTTTTTTTAACTTGAACTTGCACCAAATTACCACAATTATAATAGGTAAAGTTTTCAACCAAAAATCTACCTTTCAAAATGAAGTCTGTTCTAACTCCACAAACTTTTCACAATCTAAAAATACACAATAATGTTTTGCAAATACTGCACAATTTAAATTATTTTTAATAAAAATCGTTTGCTGAAATAAATCTCAAACTTTCTTGTTTCAATTCGGCTTTTTATATCACTGAAACGCACGTTCAAAACAAAATATGACTTTAATATTTCTTTTATAATCACGTGCACTTCTTTCAAAAAACAAATTCTAAGTTTATTTTCAATAATATTACGGGTATTTTCTTTCCCAAACTTCTTCTGAATTTATGTCAAATTCTATTTCATATTTATTTAAACAAGAACATATATACAGTTCCTAATAATGAACTTTCAGTCGTTCTTGAAAAAATATCGCCAAATCGCTGGCCAAACAGTTGATATAAAGTCTTCACTGAACTACTATTCCAAAACAAAAATACAATTGCTGAAATAAATAATTTCAAATTCAGACTTTACGTTAGTGAAAATACATTCAAAACGTCATACATCAACTTTATCTAGAATTCTTCTCGGAAACTTTTTTCATGAGACTTTTCAAACGCCAAACTATCAAATTCCATTAAAGAATTATTACCCTAACACTAATACAAATGTAGAGTCAATAATTTCAAGACAGATAGTTTATATAAATCATAAACGAAATCAAAGTTTCTCAAATTCGATATTCTTCTTTAATCGCCAAACTATTTATTAGAATTCAAATCAAATTC
>OU015502.1:67514989-67652489 GCA_907164885.2 Dolomedes plantarius
GTTGCTACATTGGCTTCGGACACGAGATTGCGGATATGATCCCTGATGCGTGTGACGTATCACGTGGAGAATGTATCGATCTCTGTGGTTGGTTAAAGTTTTTAAAGTTGACCAATTAGTGTTTTAACATGTATAACTATTTTTGGCACTTACTCCAGACTGTTATGGCTACTTTACCAATATATACATTCAGGTTATTTTTCTATATCTTCTAAGTTATAAGGACTTCGCCTAAAAACAAGACTGACAGCCTTTAATATTTACATAACGCTTTAATTGCATTCTATAATAAATATAGGCTATTTTACAAAGAATAAAATTATTCGATTCATGCTCGATTCACGTTCTCTGGCGAGGCACGCGTCCGTCGACGAAGATTGTCTACACCTTCAAAGAAAATCGTCAACTCCCCTCTTCAGATCGAGGTGTAGAGGCTGAAGAGGGGGCTCTCATATATTCGCTCATTCTTCTTGGGTGGTCGAAAGCGTGCTCCCTTTAAACTCTTTCAAAAACCGCCTTCAAAACCATCCCGCGACTTCGCTAAGTGACTAGATGATTATCCATGGACTGGCTTTGTCAGTAATCAGGGGGGATTTCTAAAGGTGGCTGCCTCCGAAGTGTCCAGCGGCCCCTCGGCGTCTGCAACAATTTGTTGATAAAGCGACTGTCACCGATGAATAGAATAGATTGATAACGGAAGTTTGTCCGTTAGGCTCTCTCATGAATCCCGCGTGGGAAAAGAACTTGAAATCATTACAAGGTCATTCAGAGTATTATATAATGATATTTTAAACAACATTAAGCTGTTACTGAAGCACAAAGTATTTTTTTTTACTCATTGAAAATATAATTCTAAGTTTTAAGCTTTACAAATTATTAACATATGTTTCAATACGACTTACATCTAGAACTGCAGACAAAAAAAAATATTTTTCCATTTCGTAGCCTTAATTATTGCATGAAATAATTTGGTTTATTCTCCTCATTTACTTTAAAATAACTTTGTAATAAATTATTAAAAATGGTGCAGCATATTTTTAAGGATGCACAAAACGCATTTTGTGTGAGGTATTAACACTACAAAAGAAGTTTAACTGTGGATTACACTTACACTAGACTGTTAATTTACCAATATATACAATTCAGGTTACTTTCCTATAATTTCTAGGTCATTATTTGTATTATATAATGAAATTTTAAACAATATGTAGCAGTTAGTGAAGCACAAAGTAACTGGTTTAAAGCAATGGATATATAAATCTTTGGGAATGCATGTTGTAAGCTTTATAAAGGATTCGCAGGTGTTCAGAATGACTTAAAACTAGAAATTTTAGAAAAATGTTTTTCTATTTGATCGCCTTAATTATTGCATCAAAAAATTTGGTTAATTACCCTCATTTACATTAAAATAACTTTTAAATAAAGTTATTAAAATGGTGCAGTATATTTTTAAGGATGTACAAAGCGCATTTTGCGTGAGCTATTAACACTGCAAAAGAAGTGTGACTGTTGTTGACCCTTCCATCAGACTGTTTATTTACCAATATATACAATTCATGTTACTTTCCTATAACTTCTAAGTCATTATTGGTATTAAATCATGAAATTTCAAACAATATGTAGCAGTTAGTGAAGTACAAAGTAACTTTTTTTAACACAATAAAAATATAAATTTTTTGGGAATGCCTATTTTAAGCTTTATAAATTATCTGCAGATGTTTCAGAACGACGTAAATATAGAACTTTCAGAAAATTATTTTTCTATTTGATCGCCTTAATTATTGCATAAAAAATTTATATATTCCTCTCATTTACATTAAAATAACTTTGCAATGAAGTTGCTAAAAATGGTTCAGTATATTTTTAAGGATGTACAAAGAGCATTTTGCGTGAGCTATTAACACTGCAAAAGAAGTGTGACTACTGATGACTCTTACACCAGACTGTTAATTTAACAATATTTACAATTCAGGTTACTTTCCTATTAATTCTAGGTCATTGTTGGTATTAAATCATGAAATTTTAAACAATATATAGCAGTAATTAATGCACAAAGTAGCTTTTTTTAACGCAATGAAAATATAAATCTTTGGGAATGCATGTTTTAAGCTTTACAAATTCAGATGTTTCAGAACAACTTAAAACTAGAAAATGCAGAAAAAATATATATATTTCCATTTGATCGCCTTAATTGTTGCATCAAAAAGTTTGGTTAATTCCCCTCATTTATATTAAAATAACATTATAATAAAGTTATTAAAAATGGTGCAGTATATTTTTAAGGATGTAAAAAACGCATTTTTTGTAGGATATTAACACTGCATAAGAAGTTTAAATCATGATGTCCCTTAATCCAGACTGTTAATTTACCAATACATACAATTCAGGTTACTTTCCTCTAACTCCTAGGTCATTCTTTGTAATATATAATGAAATTTTAAACAATATGTAGCAGTTAGTGAAGCACAAAGTAACTTGTTTAAAGCAATGGAAATATAACCTTTGAGAATGCACGTTTTAAGCTTTATAAATGATTTGCAGATGTTTCAGAACGACTTAAAAATAGAACTTTTAAAGAAAAATATTTTCTCATTTGATCGCCTTTATTATATTATCAAAAAATTTGGTTTATTACCCTCATTTACATTAAAATAACTTTGTAATAAAGATATTAAAATGGTGCAGTATATTTTAAAGGAAGTACAATACGCATTTTGTGTTGGCTATTAACATTACAAAATAAGTGTAACTGTTGATGACCTTTACACCAGACTGTTAATTTTCCAATATATACAATTCAGGTTACTTTTCTATAAATTCTAGGTCTTTCTTGATATTAAATCATGAAATTTTAAACAATACCTAGCAGTTAGTGAATCACATATTATCTTTTTCAACTCAATGAAAATATAAATCTTTGGAAATGCATGTTTTAAGCAGTATAAATGATTTGCAGATGTTTCAGAATGACTTAAAACTAGAAATTTTAGAAAAATATTTTTCCATTTGATCGCGGTAAATATTACTTAAAAAAATTGGTTTATTCCCCTCATTTATATTAAAATAAATTTGTAATAAAATTATTAAAAATGATGCAGTATATTTTTAAGGATGTACAAAATGCATTTTGTGTGGGCTATTAACACTATAAAAGAAGTGTAACTCTTGATATCCCTTACTTCAGACTGTTAATTTACCAATATATACAATGCAGGTTACTTTCCTATAACTTCTAGGTCATTCTTGGCATTATATCATGAAATTCTAAACAATATGTAGCAGATAGTAAAACACAAAGCAACTGTTTAAACGCAATGAAAATATAAATCTTTGGAAATGTCTGTTTTAAGCTTTATGAATTATTTGCAGATGTTTCAGAACGACTTAAAACTAGACTTTTAAAGAAAAATATTTTTCCATTTCATCGCCTTAATTATTTCATCAAAAAATTTGGTTTATTTCCCTCATTTAAATTACCAAAGCTTTATTATTCGATAAAGGAAAGCCGGGGGGATTTTATTACGCTATTAATAATGGCACTTCTAGTTCTTTAGAAGCAACCAATTGATAAGGATAAATGCAGGCAGCAACAATTAACGCCATTTCCTGAGTTATTTATCGTGGGTCATTAGAAAACTGAAAAAGTTCTGCGGTACTCCATTTAATTTGCCCCTTTCACTTTCTGGAGTTTCTATTCGCAGCGTGAATTTGCTTATTTGATTATCAGCGAAGGATCCCGAGTTTCAACATCATTTTCGGGAAAATAAATGTTGCTTCGGAAGAACTCGGAGCTCCACCTTTCCACTAAATATGATTACTGGCATCGATGATGTACTAGATTGGGGAGCCGCTTTTGTGTTAGATTCTCTTTGTGGAACGGCAAACATTACAGTCTTCAAACCCCGAATTTAGTGATACCGAAGTAAATAGATTATTTTATGTTGATCTTTGCATACATCATAATTGTGGGGATAAAATAAAGTTTAAATATTGCACAGTGCAATATACTTTCAATAAAAAATTAATTACTTCATGATCCTTAATATTTCTTTGATTTCCGGTATAAAGGGCTTAAGTCAAAAACGGTGATTTTTAGATATTTGTTAATATTGATAGAAAAACACAAAATTCTTTCGACTGGTATAAAAGGCTTAACCCTTTCAGGGGCAAAAATCTCCTCCGTTTGCATGGTGCCGATTTTTTACCGATTTTTTATAACCTAAAAAATCTTGAAAATTTTCCAATTAAAGGTTTCAAAATGTTTTTACTTCTTTAAACTGATAACAGATGGCAGTACTACCCATTTTTCTGCTCATTTAACTAGAATACATTGAATTCAAGTGAAAAAAGACTAGTTTTAGGCGTTTGCACTGTGCAAACGGCGCCCCTCAAAGAGATAAGTCTATCTATTTTGTATACAAAATTACATTTCTTTCTACAAAAGATTCAAGTCGAAATTATATTTCTGCGTTTGGTATAAAAGCCACCAACTTGATATATTTGAATCACTGTTTTTGGCTTAAGCCCTTTATACCGAACATCAACGATTTATATTTGAAAAATGTGTCCAAAGGTATGATGATGAACATTTAGTATCTAAAGTTAAGAAAAAGTATAAGTTGCGTTTCATATTAGCAAATCTTTTGAAAGAATGTAATGCCGAATAAAGTTGGCGAAGATATTTTCAAAGCTGATTGCAATAAATCAATCGACTTGGAATCTACAGAATTTTTTGGCCCATAAAATGCAGATTTTTACATTAAATAAAACAGACATAAAATTGGGATGTGTCTTATGGTCCGAAGGTAACATTTTTATTTCATGGTACAAACTTTAAGGGTTGACACAGCACACTGAAACAATCATTTATTGTTTAGGAATGTATGAGGGCACGTGAAGCGTTGAAGCACAAACACACGAAAATGACATGAAAAATGGAATGATTCCTTGGTTCCGTTGAAGATAGAGAGCAGGTGGTGGCTTGCCGCACATATACATTATGCATCTACGGGAACATGCCATTATTAATTGCAATGTGGTCCGTGATGGGAGACTTTACGTGTGTCAAAAAAGCAGATGTTTATCTCATGTACGGTCGTGCAGATGGTGACGGCAGAGCTGCGCTACGAATGTATCAGGAGCGATTTGCAACAGCTCTTGTATTTGAGTCGGGTCTATCATCCACAAGGTTCAAGATGCTTTCTTCCAGTCCTGGAAGGCGTATACCTCTTGGTAGACTCGCTTCGTGCCTGGTGACATGGAAAGAAGTCCTTTCACAAAGTTGGCGGTGTAACCGCTCAAAAATTCTGTGGTCTGGCATTCGTCTATAAGGAGAGCGATCCTGATACATTCTTTGAGCAACTCTGCCGTTACCATTTGTACGGCTGTACACGAGATGCATGTCTGCTTTTTCGGCATAAATTCTCCCATTACGGACGAAATCACAATTAAGAATGGCATGCTCCCACAGATGCATAATATTTATGAGCGGCAAGCCACCACCTGCTCTCTATCGTCAACGGAACCAAGCAATCTCTCCATTTTTCATGTCTTTTTCCTGTGTTTGCGCTCCAACGCTTCACCTGCCCCCATACATCCCTATACAATAAATGATTGTTACAATCTGCTGTACCAATCCTTTTAACGTGTGTACCATTAATTAGGAATCACCCTGTATGCATATATATATATATATATATATATATATATATATATATATATATATATATATATATATATATATATATATATATATATATATATATATATATATATATATATATATATATATAATATTTTTTTTGTATTTATTAAGTAAGAAATTGCAAATATCTTTATATATCTAATATAATGCTAAATAATCATTTCTAAGAATCCACCCACAGATTTGAGGTGCGTCTTATGGTCCGAAAATACTGTACATGCTTAGTAAATTTTAAAAAGTAATTTATTAGTAGACATACTTTAAAAAAAAAGAAACTTGCACTTTGAAAAAAATCCATCTGCAGGAATTTTATTTGTTTTCTATGTGTGATTACAATATAAAATGACTGTTTTCGTGATGATAATTGCCAGTACGTCAATTATGATTTTACTGTGTAAAAACGAAGAACAGTTTGCTGTTAGTGAAAATAAAAACTATATGTTTAGCAAAATTTAGGGCTTCATCTTTGATACTTTTTTGCAGTCTTCAGTACCTAAATCACCATTTCTTCGTTTTGTTTTAATAACATATTTTTATGGGAATACCAATCTTTGGTTAGGTCTGAAATTTTGAACTTTCCTCATCATACTTTTTGCATACAATTTTAAACAAGTCTTGTATGAATTAGTTAACCATGGGAATAAATTTTATTTGTGTCCTAGGTACGATTACAAAGTAAAGTAAATGTCTTCATAATAATCATTATCAGTATGACAAGTATGATTTTATTTTGTAAAATAAAGAACGGTTTGTTCAAAGGTGAAAAAAAGCGACAGTTAAATTATAATTTAGAGTCTTGCATAATTTATAGTTTCATCTTTGCCACTTTTTTGCATTCTACGGAACATAAATCATATTTTTTTTTAGTTTCGATATAGATTATTCTGTGAATTCTGAAGTTTGATTAGTTCACAAATTTTCAACCTTTATCTTCATACTCTATGCATACAAATTACTCAAGTCCTGGATACATTATTAATCATGGGAATATTTGACACTGACAATATATTGCATTTTGCATGTTTATTTTTTTTTTATATTAATGCAAATTTTCATCTGAAACCGTATGCTTACTCATATTGGCGTACGTGAACTGAAAAAAATAATTATATTATTTTCTCAATTTTAGTTATATAACTTTTGTGAGTAGTACAAGTGAATTAAAAATACCTTTCAAATTTTTCGGATATACATTTTTGAAATAAATATATATTTAGCTTAAGTTTTAACACAAAACACGGCAGTCCATTTGGACAAGAAGAACGCAGGGACAAATCGTTCGTAAAGGGTTAAAAAATATATCCTTTAAGCACTGTAAAAATTCTATTATGCGTGTTACGACCTCGTAAAAATACTCGATAACCCGTTGCATTTCAAAACGAAGTAATCTATAATATTACTGACATTTACTTTAGGGATTTTTATGAACTTTAATGTGTACCGAAGATACTTAATGATTCACCTCAACTTTACTTTGGACTTTTATGTGAGATTCTCGTGCAGAAAGCGATAAAATATTTTAGGAATACGTATAAATGATATTATTTTTCTGCAGGTTTTCTAAATGTACTTTAATCATCAGATCAAATATCATTTTTAAGTGACTGAGAAGAAAATAGGGGATCACAATTTCTTTTGAAAAAACCCTTCTAGAGGTAATTCAAAAAGAAGAGGGGATGACACGTAATTTGAAGCTGAAATAATTCCCCTTATTTAAAAATAACACTATTAAAAGTACTTAATGTCTGACAAGATGGCATGTCTACCCATGAATCAGATTTCCTGGTACGGTACCTTAATGTCCCAAGAAACAGATGATGTAATTCTTAGCACAAACTCTTGCTTTTTGCGTTATAGAAGTTTATTTGCACAAAGAAAGTCAACTAACACGTATCATTATCCTACCGATGGTTAAAAATAATTTTATATACTTAAAAATAAAAGAGTACAGTGGTAAGTTACCCGAAAGCAGTTTTTTTTTAAAAATAAAGTGTACTTGTAAAAATTTCTGTCTTAGAAAAAAAATACACTATAACTACGCAACTTTTTACAAAGTTCCACAGTTCTGGAGATAGAGTTGAGGAGTTTTTCTTGAAATTTAACAAATTTTCACTTAAATGGCTGTAGCTCTAAAAACTTTTTATTCATATAACATTAATTTCGTGTTGTCATATGTATATAAGGCAATCATGATTGCGATGAACTAAAAGCTCATCGATATGTTGAATTATAAATAAAATAAAGCTGATTATATGGAATTATATGTAAAATTTCAGTTTTTATGTCAGTAATTTCTCAGGGAAATTCTATAACTGCAGTTATAAACAGGAAATAATATACCTAGAGACAAGTCTATAATTCAATACACTCTTAAAATTAACAAAACATCCCTTAAAAATTTTACTAACATATCAAGATTAAATTTAGAACGATCAAAATAGTCTTTTACATTTTTAAAGAAAAAATAAGTTCCCCCCATATAGTGAATGAGAATATCTGTTTATATTTTTGATGAAATATAAGTTCTACAGAAACCACAATTAAAGTTTTTTCGTGTATTCAAATTGACTCGTAATGATCTTCTTTAAATCACTCTCATTTCAGTTTTAATAGTTGCATAGAAAAAATGAAAGCAGATTTAGAAACACAAATTTGCATTTTTCAAGAAACATGAATTAAAAAAATCAGAAGTTTCACTTTCAGAGAATCGAATTTTTAAACCTAGCTGGATAATTTAAGGGACCAGTATCCTATAATACGACAATGATCGATTGCTTTCTAAATGTTATCCTAATCTTAAGTAGCCTATATTGCAGGAGACAACTAATGAAATGAAATAGAATATCCTTTATATTCCAGTAAATAGTGAAGACATCTTATAGTATGAGAACATTATCTTCTTAGAGAAATATCCTTAAATATTTTAATAGAAGTTCAGCCACAAATAAAATATTGAAAATGAACTTTGTCTAGTTCTACAAATTTCAGACCAGTTGAAAATGTAATTTTTACGCTGTTTTCATTTTTTATATAAAGAAAAGCAGAACTTGTAATCATAAGCTGTTAAAAGTTGTTGACAGATGATTCCAACTTGGGATATTTTCGCATGAAAGGAAGCTAAACGGTTTTTCTCATAGATTTCATGTTTCAGTTAGCCCTGGCAAGAGGACCTTAGTGATATCTAACAAAAGGAATCGGAAAGAGAACTGACTGCTAAAAAAAATGTAGCTTATAATGAGAAGGGTTGGGGGTTGCCTCGATTAAAATACTATTTAAAATTCTGTAAAATTTGAAAATATTAATTTTGCATTTTCAACGAATACTTCAAAATATTTCTACCTCTATTTCCGATTTAAGGCTAATAAACGTTAGTCTCTCGCTGCCACCATTTTTTAAAAATTTATACAAATTTCACGTAAGCAAATTATTTCTAAGTCAGTAGACATAGACACATGTTTGTTTTTCGACATTAAACAAAAAAATAGCCTAAAACACTTTGCAAAAAGTAAGAAAAAGCAAAAATAGTTATTGAATTATTTATTGCTGTAGATTCTTACTTATTGCTATACTTATTGTTATATATTCACCATTGGTCAGTCTTCCATTTCTATTTGTTTCAGACCTACCGATTTTTTACAAATATGGCATGTCTGGGTCACATTTAATCAAAAAGAAATTTGCTTAGCATTATAAATTCATGCACACTAACTTAACAATTTATATATATATATATATATATATATATATATATATATATATATATATATATATATTTAAAAACTATATAAATTTCCTTTAACAACGACGTTCATTTAGCCTCTGTCAATGACTGCTTTTACTTTAACATTAAATTAATGTAAAGAAAAACGCTTTTACTTTTAAGTTTAATTATGCAAAAAATTTAATCCAACTAGTTTTTGTTTATTTTTTTCATTTAAGATGATGAAACAAAGGTTCCGCTTCCTATATCTAAATAATTTTCAGATTCTCCCTCATCATTATAAAGTAATCTGCATATATACTGATGATTCTGTACGCATTTTCTAATTTTTTCGTTTATCTTAACGCTTCATCAGCTAAGTTCATTAGATACTAAACTGATTTGTCATTCTGAAGCCACTTAAGATGTCATTACTTACCGCTAGTGTATGATCTTCATTTTCTAAAAATTATTTTCAAATAAAAATTAGTTGTGAAAGACGGTTACTTATTCTTAAAAGCACAGCATGAAACCATTAGTCTAGAGTTCTGTAACTTCTAATGAGTTTTTTATGGAATGATTTATCTTATCAGTTCCTAAATGGACATCATTGCTGGAAGCTAATAAAATTGTTTAATGGGATTTTCAATAATTATATTTGATGTCGTTTTGCTTAAGAAAGTTGAAATTAAAATCTAAAGAATGGTTCAAAACTCCATGTCGCCAATTTTTAAACGAAAAATAACTTTCTTTTAAAATGTTATAGATTATAGAAGTATAATTAAGTGTAAATTAATAAGATGATCGAAACACACAAAATATATCTATTAAATAAATTGCTTGAAGAGTAAATTTTCAAAATACTCATGAAGTATTTTAATTAAGTGTAATGGATTTTTTTAATTTTTGTATTATAAAGTCTTCTCTTACAGCAATTTTTTAAAAGAAACTCCAAGGAGTTTATTTGAAATTGTTATATATATATATATATATATATATATATATATATATATATATATATATATATGACACGCTCGCTACTTACACCCTTCCCAATACGTCGTCTTAAATCCAAACTTACTCTTTCTTAATCTATCTCTACATCATTATTAAAGTTATAGCAGTCAATGAGTTAAAAGGCCGGTGGCAAAGAACTATAATTAATACATCTGAAATAGTTTATTCGCCCAATAATTTCCTACCTGATTCAATCTGTTAAATTTCACTATTATTGGCAATTAATTTTCTCTGATTAGTTCATTATTAAATAAAATACTTGGAATTCTAAATAAGCCTTGCTACAGAAAAAGCCTTTTTTCCAGTAAATAAGTAGTATTTAAACGCTAAAAATTACTTTTCTGTTCAACATTATAACATTTTTATATACATTAAAGTGCTAATTATATATGAAAAATATTTCACCAGAATTTTACTATACATATCTTAGAACCTTTAGCTTTGTATATATAATACAAAGGACTCGGGGTAGTCTTGGGGTAGCTCACTGGCTTTTGCTGCCGATGGTGCTTGGATCGAATCCTGAAGCGCTCCTTTAAGTATCTCCTTGTCCAGGCTGGATGTGGGCACGTTAAATACGTAGACTTGAAAGTCCCTGTATGAGGTAAGAGAGGGTGGAAGAGGGTACGATCTCCCAGATGTCGCCCCTGGGGGATGCACAGTCAAAATTCAGGTGGGAACTAGCTATGACGGACTCCTATCCTTGTGGTGGTATATGAAATAGATCAGCACATTTCAGCCTGATGCATATATGGACCTGGTCCGGAATTTCCATCCAGGGGACATTAGTAGTACAGGGAAACATCTCTAGCCGATCATGGTTATTCGACGTTCACCGTTAGTCGACGTTAGGGAAGAAACCTATTTTCGACAGCCACCCTAAAAGCAGCTAATTTTTTTCGGAAACATTGCTGGCTGTCATAGAGAATTTTACCTTTATTTATTTTGCTGGACGTATACAACATCGGAGTATATTTGTCAAACAAACATATACATATTGTATAGTTATGCCTCTTTGCTGCACTTCAAGATGATATTGTCGCGTAGATTCGAATGTATATCACAGGAAATCAATGATAGAGCTGCAGTAGAGAACTTTATTTTGCCTGAACTGAACGCAGGCTCGACTTATATACAGTCACCGAACTTTCTGGAACGGTAGAAACTAGAATTTGCATATAATGAATTGGCATATAATAAATTAGAATACAATAAATTAGCATATTAGAACATTCTGGATAAAACGAGAAATGATAACAAAGGAAATTTAAAGAAAAGCGATTTTAAGCAACTTGCATCCAGCGGGGATCGAACTCATCACCTTCAGAACCGCAGCCAAACACCTTACTCCTGTGCCACGACAGCTCCGCTCGAGATTCGCTATATTTCCCCCTCCTTAAGAGAAAGCAGCGTCCCGCTGCAATTTGGTTTGGCTTCTGGTAACAGGTCTCCTGGAAGTGCCATGTGCACCCACGTGATCTAATTGTTCGTTTGGATCAGAGTAAGCGATCAGGTTAACGAATTTCTCTCGACAACCTCAGTTGATACCAAATGGGATGAATATAGCCAGCTTAGTCACCATAGCCGACGACGCCATTTGTTCTCTGAAGGATAGAGATCGAGAAGGTTCCAGGGAACACATGTAAAGAGATAGATTATCTCGGGACAAATTAAAAGACTACTCTAGATTTGTGTGCACGGCCGCCATCTTGGATTTTTTTTACGCCAACTTTGGCGATTTAACCGTGTTTTAAGGAGTAGAAAAATTCTTGCCAATGTGTTTTAAGCGGCGTGTTCAAAACGCTGGACTTAGAATTTTTTTAGCTTTTTTAATAAAAACCACTTATTTAAATTATGAAACTTAGAAAAAATTTTGAAAAATCATTTAAACGTTGGACTTAGATTTATTTTTGGGTTTTTGATAAAAACCACTTTTTTAAATTATGAAACTTGGAAATTTTTTTGAAACAATCATTCTCAAATATTGGAAATTTTTGGTTTTTCTTTTAATCTTTTTTAATAAAAACCACCTTTTTAAATTATGAAACTTAGAAATATTTTTGAAAAATCATTTAATCATTGGACTTAGATTTTTTTTTCTTTTTTCACTTTTAATAAAAACTTTCTTTTCAAATCATGATCGATATAAAAAATTTAGTCAAATGAATTTTACTTACACATAAAATTTCAATGCCAGGTATTCAATTTACCCTAACTCTTTGACTAATAGTAATGAATCATCAAAATATTATGCCAATATATTGTTAATTAGAAAACAAATAGAACATTTTCGTACCACCTAAATAACTTGCAATTTAAAAATTATCTAAAATTCAGCTTTGAAAAATGTAAAAAAAAATATGATCCCATAAATTTATGGTGAGTAACCAGAACCTTTTTTTTTTGGGGGGGGGGAGGGGGGGTTAGGGCATTGTGATAATAAAATTTTACTTCAGATTTGACCTTATATTTTGACCAAATATTTTGTGCATACAATAAAATCGGGACAAGGAATATTTGACCATTTACCCTGCTGTGTTGGAAATAAGAAAAAAGAACTTTTCCTAAACCAATAACTTAACCTTAACTAACCTCTGAACTTAGGTTCCTGAGGAAAGAGAAGTTGAACTTCAGTTATTTAAATTTATTTGTAATCCACTACAACTTGGAATTATAATTTTTTTTTAAATAGATTGTATTTAAAACGTATACTTTATTTTACATTTTACGAAAAAATGATGGCAGATAATTTTTACTTCAAATAAATGAAATGGTGTATTATTATAGTATACTAATTGACAATCGATAAACAAAATTAAAAGCAACTTAAATTTATTGAGTTAACGAAAAACTGATAATGGATTCAAAAATTATCAGCAAAAATACTCTTAGTTTTAAAAATAATTTACTCTCAATTTTGGGTTTAGTCCATTTGAGTCAGATTTCCAGGTCAAGTCCGAAATCTGACCTAAAATTATTATACAGTAATTAAAAGATCAAATCAGAAATAACTGTTTGATCTTAAAATTAGAGAATTTGACATTGGATTATTTTTTCAGACATTGGGTTATTTTTACCAGAACGCAATAGTTATCGCCATGTGAAATGCGCCAAACCCTGGCGGAAAAATCCAAGATGGCGACCTTGCACACAAATCTAGAGTATCCCCACTCAGTTGACTTCTGTTGAAGAAGGCGAGTAATTAAATCTGCTGAAAGAATGTAGTGACATTTTCGATGTAAATAGAACATCGAGGAAGCCCAAATGCAATACTGCGAAGCACAAAATCTACACAGGGGACATCTCCCCAATCAAGCGAAGGCCCTATCGTATTTCAGCCACTGAGAGACGTGCGGTTGAAGAAGTACAAAGGATGCTAAAAGATGACGTGATACAACCATCAAACAGTCCTTGGCCGTCTCCAGTCGAGCTTGTAAAAAAGAAGAATGGCGAGTGGCGTTTTTGGATTACAGAAAATTGACTAAGGTCACTAAGAAGACCGTCTACCCGCTACCACGCATCGATGACGCAATGAACTGTCTAGCAGGTGCGAAAAGTTTCTCAATTATGGATTTAAAATCGGGCTACTGGTAAATAGAGGTTGATGAGAAAGACAGAGCAAAGACAGCCTTCGTAACATCAGATGGTCTTTATGAATTTAAAGTCATGCCGTTCGGGTTATGTAATGCTCCAGCTACGCACGAACTTCGCTTTATATTTATAATGAAGGATATCCCATTATTTTATACTCTAGTTTATAGGTGTATTAACGTTATAAATTAAAAGAAGGAACTTTTATGACGCCTCTATAGAAATAACTTTTAATCATATAATAGCTGATTAACTCTCTACATAACTAAAACTGTCCTTTATATGAAATAATATACGTTAAAGTAATATCTAGAACTATGAATATTAACGTAAACAGAGTAATATTGCGAACCACTGTTTGGAATATAGATAAAAAATTTAATGATTTCTGACGAGTGGCTAAAATTTCTGTTGCTCTATTTAAAAATTAAACTTATAAATCGATTAAATAAATCTTATTTAAGCCTTACGATTTACTTCTATCTCCAAAAAGTTTTGTAGCAATACAACTATTTGTAAGCAGTACGGATAAATATAATTTCCAGATATATTTCAACATTTTTACTTTTCTACTATCCTAGAGAAATTCCAGATAAAAAATGCATTACTCGCCATTCATAGAAAGTGATAAGTAATGCAGCATTTCCAAAATGCATTTGAGTCTCTTGAGTAATGGCAGAAAAAAAAGTCCAAATAATGGTTCCAGTAAATTTTTATTTCCCACTTCACTTATTAGAATATTTTTTTAAATGCTGAAAGCAATCTACTTTACTACTTTTCGTAAATACCAAAGTGACTGACAGTATAATAGGAATAAGTATGACTATAATATGTGGATGAGTAGATTGCATCTTTTTCCAGCATTTTATTTATATACATACATATATACATACATATATATATATATATATATATATATATATATATATATATATATATATATATATATATATATATATATATATATATATATATATATATATATATATATATATTTATGGATGAATATATGTATGTTCCAGCTGGAAGGCCTGGGGCAACTTCAACCAAACTTGAAACACATATGACTTACAATCTGGAATGAATCACCGGGGAGTTAAGAGGAATAGGAGGGACGGGGGAATATTTAAAAAAATCGAAAACGACTGATTTTAGAAACTAATCCATAGTTCGAAGGGATCGCTAAGATGAACAGCGACACATCCGATGCCTTTTAAGTGCATGTTCAGCCCCCTCATCAGTATTGGGTGGGGGAAGAAAATGGGAAAATAAAATGCCCAAACTGAGAGTATTGTCGAACCCATAGTCTTCGTGACGCTGAGATGAATACGGACACTCCCGATGCCTTATAAATGAAATTCAGCCCTCCCCCCCCAAACCAGTATTTGGTGGAATTGGATAGGGGTGAAGAAGGGGGAAAATAAAATGTCCAAAAAGATCGAGACAGTGTTGAATCCACAGTTGAATCAGCACATATGTGCATATTCCATACACTCAAATACACATACATCTATACCTACATGTGTAATAATCAATGAATTACTGCACCGTGACCATCACGACACTCTTGAAGTTTAAGTTTATTAACATTCAACATACTTATAGGAATCTGACAGGACTGTTTTTAAAGACTGTTTTGCAAACACAGGCGGAGCCATCAGATACTTCAAATACATAAATAATAAAATGATCTTTTTCTGTGGGTTTGAGTTCAAAATAAAGACACAAAAGCTGTTTTAAAAGTGCCCGATCATATGTTTCGGATACAAATAAACATTGTCTCCGAAAAATCTTTGAGATAAAAGACTTACAAAATAAGAGACATCAGGAGTTCCCGCAGAAAAATAAAAACGTTTGAAAAATATTACACTCTCCAACCAGAATTTCAAATCTTTACTTTGCAGACCAATGCTTAGGCTTAATGTATTTTAATTCTGCTGAATTTGATAAGATTGATTCCCTTCTAAACAACTGAGCCCAGGGAATTTCTATCTCTGTTTGCTCGACTTTGCAAATTCTGAAGCAATTCGCTGCGTTTCTCTTGTAAATTTATCTTCGCAGAGTATAGAGATAAGTTCTAAGTTTTAAAAGTATTTTTTTTCCACTAATGTTGATTCTACTTATTTTATTCTCTAAGGGATAGAACTTTTCGTACTGTTAGTCCGTGACTGTTTCTGTCCAATTATGCAATTCTTTATCAACAATAATTCTGATAATTTTTATGTCCATGTGTATTAATACCACTGTTATAGTCAGAAAAAATATCTATTTATTTTTTCTGAGTAGATATTCTTTATTATGCCCAACGTTCAATGATGGTTTTCTAGACTTTAAGACCTTAGATAAGTCTGCTATAAGATCTTTAGCTATTCACATATATATATATATATATATATATATATATATATATATATATATATATATATATATATATATATATATATATATATATATATATATATATAATTATATATATATATATATATATATATATATATATATATATATATATATATATTTATTTATATATATATATATATATATATATATATATATATATATATATATATATATATATATTTATTTATATTTATTTATTTATTTATTTATATATATATATATATTTATTTATATTTATTTATTTATTTATATATATATATATATATATATATATATATATATATATATATATATATATATATATATATATATATATATATAGTGATATCGACAGAAGCGCACGATAAACTTTAACTAAAACTATGTAGAGGAGATGAAACACAAACATGCTGTAGACGTAACACTGAGGTACGAGATGAAGACCATTTCACTAGAGCCGTTGACACATCGGGGAGGTAAAACCCACAGAGAGGAAAGGCATTGAAGGGACGCTCAGAACAAAGATTCGATGCATATTATTTTATTCCAGATAATTCTGCAGACAAATACTATTCAGAAAAACACAGGTATCTTGACAACGGAACACACACAATAGCAACGTCCCCGGTCCCTGCCGTGGCGCATTCAGAACGCCGATTTTCCATCGTTATATCGGATAGTAGCTGAGCAGCGGGAAAACAGAACAAGGTTAATAAGCGAGGCGAGGAAGCAGATCTAGGACGACACCAGGACAAGACATCAACAGATAGTAAAGTGTACACCGAAAAACTTTTGCAGACGGTTATAAAGTGTACGGGTACCGAAATCATTTTATTGGCTAGAATTGGGCATCTGATTTGATTACATAAGGGTCACATTCCGATGTGTTCCGAAGGGGTGTTCCGAAAAGAGCACTGTGGCGAAAACATCACTTGGTGCTGATCCATGTTTAGAAATATCTTTAACTCGCGTGCACTAAGGGAGAAACCAGTTAGTAAATTCGTTTATATAATGGTCGCAAAATGCAAAAAGGGACTGTCCATTATTGAAAAGGGAATAATTTTAAATGCGCATTAGATATATAATGTGGGCCGATATTATCTCTCTCTCTCTCTCTCTATTTGTATATATATATATATATATATATATATGTATATATATATATATATATATATATATATATATATATATATATATATATATATATATATATATATATATATATATATATATATATATATATATATATATATATACATATATATACAGGGTGTCCATAATTAAAGTCCCACTTTCAAAAGGCTGCAAAAAAAGAACCACTGGTCAGAATGACTTCAAATTGTAACTGACTATACTGGAAGAAGGGGGAAACGATTTGGCATAATAAAAAAAAAAATCCAAAATGTTACAGTGCCATCTATTGATACATTTTGGAACTTTTTTTATAAAGATCCGATATTATCTCTCTCTCTCTCTATTTATATATATATATATATATATATATATATATATATATATATATATATATATATATATATATATATATATATATATATGCATCGTGGAATTTAACGATACAGTTAATGTGTGCTAATTTTGCCCCAATTCAATCTAGAATTTATTTAATATCAGGAAATACTTTAATTCAGTCACTTTGTCATTCAATATTTTACGTTAACAGGTGTGTTTCTAAGCCCTTGCTTTGAATTCCGAGTGGTCTTCCTTAACGACATCTTTGCTCATTCATGCACATCTGTGCGTAAATAGAATCAGCTCGATATTGTTGAAGAAACCATTACGGTTCTATTTTTCCCAGGCTCCTTTTAAATTAAGGTTACCTGTGAAATGGCTAACAAACGTGCCATGTATCAGAATCCCATTCGAAAGCAGTTTGTCATTTACGCGCCGCTCAAGGCGACGCATCCATAATTCACGACATTTCACAAGCCCCCAAAGGCAGTACCGTTAATTGAATCAGTGCAGCTTCTGAGAAAACCGCTTTGGCGATAAATAGCCAAATTTTGGTGAATTTCAAAAGTCGCCAGGTCTCACCTGCTCAGCCAATCACCGCTTTTTAAATCTGCCGCGCCTTTACAACATAGGCAGATGGTTGCAACTTTTCGCCTGTTATCGCCTTTTTAACTTAATGCGCGTCCTGCCTTCACAGTAGGTAAGCTACGGCACTTGGCATCTTGGCACACAACTTTCGTGTAACCCTCGCTCCCTCTACTACTGTCTGAGAAGAACTTGAATATAGATCACGATTTTTTGCTAGATTTATAGGTCGTACCTTTTAGAAGCTCCTCCAGAATGTGGCCCTTAATGCCTAATTCTGTGAGAAGGATATACCATTTTCGATGTATATTTTTTTATGAACCATCATGGTCATTTTTTGTCTCTTGCAACTAACGATGAAATCTTGCGATATGAACTTCAATAAATAACTTTTCGACCTAATACTTGGCTCAATCTCTTTATTCTTCATTTTTGAATTAATTCCCGGATTGCAGAAGACGATGGAGTTAACTGAGGTTACTGTGACTACACTTCGCTATTACCACAGTATAATGACGTTTTCGTGTAACATATCAGCTGAAGCTCTTTAGGCATCAAGATACTGTATATCAGTTTATTGAGACGCGGTAATTATCATCGAAGATATTTTTATCGATTCCTTGCTCCACGAACTATTCACGTTTTCTTGACTGGGTTCTTCGGTGGTTCCTTCTACATCTACTTTCAGCCATATTTTCCCCTTACGAACAGTTTGGCATCGAGTTCTCCTGCAAAGAATTATTGTGCTGATTGAACTATTAAAATTCAATTCCACGAACATTGTCCGACAGGTAAAATCTTCTTCAAGATAGACATATTGCTGTGCCGCTCCTCATACACAGGAATAGTGCTTTTGAACAATTTACCTTGGTGGTCAAGAATTGGTACCGTTCCTATTTTCTCTCTACAATACACACATATATATATATATATATATATATATATAAAAACAACTTTGGAGTGCTATTTATTTCAAAAGTTAATTCTTAATTTAAAGAATTACTTAATTACCATGTGCTTATTAACTCGCTTTCTTCTTTGTGTGTTTGACCAGTTCAAATCTTGCAATGGATTGTTAACTGACTTACCGACTAGCTAGACATTTTAGACTTTTAAAATAGCTCAGAAAATCATAACAACGTATTCTTTTAATACATTTAGCCATCTTTAAGCAGTATTGAATTCATTTTCAATTAATATTTTGTTTGAAAATATCTTATAATTGCTGTCTTTATTACGCATTTGATCATTTTCTTTCTAGTTGATAGGATAATTCATAAAAAAAATTTTTAAAACTATTTATTAATACATAGAATTGTCGAGTTTATATGATTCAACAGAAAATTGAAAAACGTTGTATGTAAAAAGTTTTTTTACTTTATCTTTTATCTCATGATTATTTTAGTAATTCTATTGAACGGTTTGCATAATGTTTCAGATCTATCAGTCAGTTTTTCTTTCGAAACATATTGTATTAAGTTATATTTTATGAAGTCGGTACAATAGTTTCAAACTTACATGCGTGCCGATATCAAATAGGTGACATATGGTTAAATTTCGGGAAATCCAAATTAATAGTCCTTTCAAACAGTTATTCGCTAACCATCCTTTCATTAATGAATGAAGTTTTTATCTTTATAAATATATATTAAGATTTTTCATCATATATATTCACATGTTCTACATTCTTTTTAGAAGTTATACCCAGCCATTTATTAAAGTAAAAACCGAAAAACTAAGCTCAGGAAATGATTTACAATCCAGTGTATTAGAGCTGACGGTGTTGTATCAAAAATGCAAAAAAACTGATACTACGTGATACGTTTGGTTGAAGTCTTTTTCTTGAATTGACAAAGTTCCAACAGCAAATTTTGTGTCAACGTAGTTATTAAAAGTTGTAACATATTTCTTTTAGGAAAGAAATCGACCTTGACAAAACTTGCCATTATTGACACGGAAAGTTTAAAAATTTTGGATTCTCTCCAGCCCTGGGGTAATACGATTTGAATAATCATAATTTTTTAACACTTGATTTAAATATTCTTTTAAGTGTCTAAGGATTTTTTTTTTCCTTTTTGAGAAATTCCAAACGTTAAACGTCGAGGAAATCTGCGATAATATCGCGTCTGTTACAAACGCACCCAACCATTGTATATATATATATATATATATATATATATATATATATATATATATATATATATATATATATATATATATATATATATATATATATATATATATATATATATATATATATATATATATATATATATATATATATATATATATATATATATATATATATATATATATATATATATTATATATATATATATATATATATATATATATATATATATATATATATATATATATATATATATATATATATATATATATATATATATATATGTTTACAAAAGTATAACACGAAATCAAACTAATGAACAATGGCAAACTTACTATGGCGCTGCGCTGCTCAACCGTAAGCTGCAATATTTTAAATAAAAACATTATTAAACCTGACAACACCAGCACAATTCATCAACCTGAAAGATGAAGAATATAAATGACCGGGGGGAGTTGTGACCCGCAACACTCCGGTTAAACATGTTTTTACCTAGGCAACACTCCCATTCTTCATCTGCAACCTGACGTAAAGTCAAAACAAAACAAGGAGCGATGAAATAAAAATAAAGGAACTGGAACAACGTACATTAAAAACCTGTTTTAAATTGCATCATCAGTACTAAACTATTTAAAAGGTACTTATAAAATCATCCACCAACTTACTAAGTTTTAATAATAAAATATTTTAAAAATAAAAAGGTAGTAATCAGAAAGTCAGAAAGCGGACAGTCACGGGACCAAAAGTTTTGTCCGTTATTAGGAGGCGTCCGCTATTGGGGAGGAGAATCTTTTTATAAAAGAAATTGCACTTCTGTTTGACATTTGATTGAAAATTACGGCTGAAATTTTAATTAAAAAGTAAAAATTAATTTCGTAAGAAAAGAATAACTATTTACCACTTTACCTTTCAATTGTGTGGTAATCCATTTATCTTGCATTAAATAATCTCAACATACAATGTATAGAAGCTAAATTATTTTAATTACTACTGAAAAAACCTGTTAACCCATTTAGGACCGCTCCATGTTTCCTTTATTGGAAATGCACCAAACAGTTGTTTAACACTTCTTAGAACATTAATTACACAAATAAATTGTTTCCATAAAATTAAAGTTATTTTTACGAGAGTTATAAAATGTTGCGTTTTCGCAACATCAGTCCAAAGCTGTATAAAAATCTAAAAAATATAAAAATTTAAAATTATAAATTTTTTAAAAATTTTTTTAAAATCTTTCAAACATTTAGCATGAAGAAATTGTTTAACAGAAATTGTTTAACTTTTGCAGTGTTTACATTTTTTTTGTTTATTTTCACTATTTTTAGTAATAATATAGCCCATATGGTTTTTCCGAGTTTTGTTGAGAATTAGATTTTGAATTGAAGATGGTCTTCCAATATGCAAAGTTTTATGTAAAACAGAATTCATCTTCATTTCTTCAAGCCTTTTTATCAAAGATATGGCTCTCTCAAAGATATAGATCTCTTAAACTCTAATAAACTTATTTTAGAATTCATGACATCCATGTAGAGTATCCATTTTCCCATACAATATGCTCCTTTTTCTTACTCTATTGCTTACTTTTACATTTATTAGGGAAAAAAAATGTCGATTTCACCTGTAATGTCTTTAGGTGATTCGACATTTTCACATAAAATATTATCATCAATAGTTTCTTCATCCGTCAAATCATCCGGATCTGGAGGGATAATGACGAATTATGGCTCCTCATTAGCTTCTGTTGAGAACGATTCTGAAATATCATCATCTAGCCCATGAAAATACTCCAATGCCTCTTCCAATGTCAAAAATCGCTTTTTTCTACAGACAAACTTATCCGAAATGCAAACAATACCAATTTACTGCATGAAAAACTAGGCAGCACTAATAAAACACATTGGAAATAAGTATTACACTTTGGACTGATGTTGCGTTTTCGCAACATTTTTAAAAATATGAATTTAGAAACATAAAAACAAAAATTATAATTTATCTGTTGAAGCCATTTTGTTCTTTAGTCTCTAGTAAATTCGGAACAAGCATCAAATCGGAAATTTAACATGTGCAGATACCTAAGGTTATTATTTGAAAATAGTCATTTTTTTCCCTTTCAAAACACCAGAAAAAACAATTTTTTGCAAGTGCTAAAAGCGGGGAAATGAGGAAACAAAAATATTATTATGATCAATTGAAGAATAGAGAATAAAATCAAAATGTTACTTCAGACGTAGAAAATTTTGAACATGCCTTTAAAAAATACAGAAATTAATGTTGCGTTTTCGCAACGCCAGTCTTAAATGGGTTAACAAAGTTTGATTTCTCTTTTTTACACAGCAAACCTGTTTTTCAAGGTGAATCTTCATACGAGTTAGCTTTGCTAGTCCCTCTGAATCTTCATTGTTCAGAAAGAACTGTTTTAATTGTTCGCTGCATTTCAGTGCTTCCGAATTATCTTTGATTGTGCAGTCTTCCATTGGAGATTCCTCATCATCATCCTCCGAAAGGGTCAGTGCTTCAGAGTTGTTCCGATGAAGGAAATGGGAAACATGCAGGTTCTCTTCCTCAGTGGATAAACCGTTGTCGATCTTGACGTACTCTTCTACACTGACATTTGAATCCAAATTGGCTACTAGATCCGCAAGTTCTTTTTCGCTTTTTTCAGTAGTACTGTCAGTTGCCAATTCGATTGTACTAAAAAATCCTGCCTTCTTAAAACATTTTAGAACGCACCCAGGTTCCACCTTTTTAAGAGCTGACGTAGTCCAGGAAATTGCATCCAAAACAGATAACGATTTTGCCAACTCTTCGCTGGATTTGCAGGAGATAATATGTGAAAGCACATGTCTTAGAAGCAGCTTTCTGTATCGTACTTTAAAGCTGTGGATAATTCCGTGATCAAGTGGCTGTAGCATCGAAGTGGTGTTAGGAGGCAAGAAAACTAAATTAACATTTTTGAGCTTTAAATCATCAGGATGGGAGTAGCATTGTCCATAAACAGATCGATTTTTCTCTTTTGTTTTTTCGTTTTGTTGTCTAACTCCACCAACCAAACGCTCATTATCTCAGTGGTCCTCCACGCTTTCCTATTTGACTTCCATGAAATACTAAGTTTTCGTACATCAATGTTCTTGAAACATCTAGGCTTCTTAGATTTTCCAATAACAACTGGAGTTTCGAAGTATCCTAGCATGTTACAACACAGCAAGAGAGTGAGCCGCTATTTTGAAATTCCCCGCCACTACATTTTTCAGCCTTAAAACAAAAGGTCTTGTCCGGAAGGACGCGGTAAAAGTGGTCAGTCTCATCGGCATTGAAAATGTCTCTGTCATCATATTATTTGCACAAAGATTGAAGTTTTCCAATCCAATCTGTTATTTTATTTGAATTTACAGATTTTTCTTCGCCACAAATCTGTTTAAAAGATATGTTGTGAAGTGTCCGGAATTTTTCTAGCCATCCATTTGAGGCCCTAAAAGTTTCCAATTCCAAACTTTCACCGACTTCTCTGGCTTTTTCTTGGAGCAAAACGCCGCTTACAGGAATGTTCTTTGCACGAGCAGAACGGAACCATTTCATCAACACTTCATCAATTTCGATTGTTTTTGTCTTACGAAACTTCAAAATTTTCAAATTTTCGTTCGAATGAGTACCCACGTTTTTCAAATTCCTTCTTTATTCTTCAAAAGTTCACTAATCTGCGTTTTACCAACGTGGAAACGTTCGGCAAGGCTACGAACGCTCAGCTTTTCCTTTTCGGCAACTTCCAAAACGTCAATTTCTTCTTTCAAATTCAATCTCTTTCTTTTCGACGCCATTTTAACACGATCTGAATCAGTTTGCACTGTCACACTAAACTGAATAGACAAGTAAAGTTTTAGCATCGCCAGTGACCAACGACTAAACCCCCTGTTCCAGTATGATCGTCTCCGGACTTTCCTTTCATCGATTATATTAGCTTTTTTTCATTTTTAATCATATACTCTCCCCAATGTAATTCTACTAACAGCTGCTGTAGTGTATTGTAGCGCAAGATTGCTATAAACAGATCACTTCCTGTATAGTGCGCATGCGCATTGATTTTCACCACATCGGATTCCCGCGTTAAGTTATTGTTGTGACACTTTGAAAAGGTGCTTCTTACTGTAAAGAGCACATTCTATATTCATTAAATGTTATTCTTAATATTAATTCTGTTGACTTTCGTTTCTTCTGTCGCTTTGATTTAGAAACTTTTAGCCACTGAATCTCATGTTGACTACTTCCACCCCCAAAAAACAGGTTTCGCGCCTCTAAATTACAAGAAACAAGGGGAGTTTGGGAAGAATAGGAAGAAAGAATGGGTAAGGAAGGTAGAAGAATGCCATTGTGCACATTTTATGGTTGAATTCCATTTTGTCAAGCCAACAAAAGGGAGTCGCGAAAAGTTCGTGTAAAGACGCATGAGCAAATATTTTTTACCTTGCTTGTTAGAATAATTTTGAAATGCTTGCCAAAATAATTGAAAGTTTTTCAAAAATTCCCGTCCGCTATTCGGAGTGTCCGCTATTCAGAGGGAATAACATGGATTGCCCTATACAAAAGGACTGGGACTCATAAAAATGTCCTTTAATTGGAGGTGTCCGCTATTCGGGAGTGTCCGTTAAGGTGGGTATCACTGTATATACATATACACACTGAGCGGCCACTTTATCTTGACCACCTGACAGTTTTATGAAAATGAGCTATTGGGTCACAGTGTTGCCTCTAGAGTTAGAAATAGCTATAAAAAGGGAATGCAGGACAAATGGACCATCAATTGCACTGTGTTGCTTGCGAAGATATGGGCAAAAAACGTGATTTAACTGAGTTTGAACGCGGGATGATTGTAAGCGATCGAAGCTTCGGAACCAGTATCAGCAAAACGGCTACACTTGGGATGTGTTCGAGAGCAGCAGTTATTAATGTTTACAGAGAGTGGACTACCAAGCAGAAAACCGGGTCTCAACGTCAAGCTTGTGGTCGAT
Source organism: Dolomedes plantarius (assembly GCA_907164885.2). NCBI lineage: Eukaryota > Metazoa > Arthropoda > Arachnida > Araneae > Dolomedidae > Dolomedes > Dolomedes plantarius. Next base: position 67,540,570 of record OU015502.1, read on the forward strand.
ACAGGCGACTGAATGCTCGATCTGAATGGAGACTAGCCAGAGTTGTCCAGTCCAACAGAGGAGCAACAGTACTTTAAATAGCGGGAATTCTTAATCAGGGAGTAACTGCGAGCGTCTCTGAACGAACTGTTTGCCGCACATTACACCGTATAGGCTATGGCATCTAACGACCTGTTCGAAATTCTCTATTGTCTGCCTTGAACAAGAGCAGACGTCACCTGTTCACAAAGGAACACAAGGATTGGACAGTAGATGACTGGAAAAGGGTCATGTGGTCCGATGAATTACGTTTTCAATTATACCATGCAATGGCAAGGGGCGAATATGGTAAAAAGAGCACGAAAGCATGGATCCCAACTGCATTGTCACAACACTTGAAGCTGGTGGAGGCAATATTATGGTTGGGGGAATGTTTTCTTGGCATAGTATGTGTCCCTTGATTTCTGTGAAATAACGTCTGAATGACCAAGGGTATTTAAGTGTTATCGCACATCAAGTACAACCTGTTGTGTTAATGGTGTACCCTGCCGGGGATAGATACTTCAGCAGGACAATGCTCCTTGCCAAAAAGCTGCCATTGTTCAGAGATGATTCGAAGAGCATCACGGAGAATTCACCGTGCTTCGTTGGCCCATACAATCACTAGATCTCAATCCAATTGACAATTTGTTGGATTATATCGAACGGGGCATCCGGCAGCTGGAACCAATACCATCAAATCTTAAGGAATTGGAAAAGGCAGTTCATTGGATATGGTCCCAAATTCCTCATACCTCTTACCAACATCTCATGGAATCCAAGCCAAGAAGTATTAAGGCAAAAGGTGGACCAAATTTGTATTGAGGGGGTGGTCATAATAATTTGGCCTCTCAGTATATATATATATATATATATATATATATATATATATATATATATATATATATATATATATATATATATATTTATATATCACTCACCGATTTTTTTCTTATGTTTGCATTTTCATCTGACATAAATTAAATCCCCGTTGGGTGACAATTTTATGCGCTTTTAATACCATTTTCATCATAGAAAATAAACTAATAACTGAGATTTCAGATTATATACATAATAACGTCCTTTTCTAACTTTTAAAGAATGCAATTTTTTTGGCATTTTTGTACCTTTTACATTAGTTAAGTAATTTGAAGAAATAGTTGAGAGTTTGCGCAATTTTTTTGTGAATTTTGATTTTTCTTCGTCTTTGAGAACAAACAATGAATGTACCTCTCTTTTCAGCATTTTTCAAGTCGTTGAAATTTTTGATTTCGGATAATTTTTCTGCGTATCTTACATATGTGAGTGTATTAGTCTGCATACACATAGTTATATAGAAAGGAGAAATTGCGGCAGAAAGATGTACGTAGATTTAAAGCCTCGTATCAGAATCTTCTTTTGTTTTATTTATATCATAATTCGGAGCTCTAAGATAGTAAAGGTCTCGAGTAAGCGTACTCTGACGATACAAAAAAAAATAATTTTTACAGGAAATAAAAGTAATAAGGATTCGGAGCTCTGAGAAATTAAAGTCTTTGAATAGCCGTACTTCAACGAAGCAAAAAAATGGATATTTACAATAAATAAAAGAAACCAAAATTCGGAGGTCTAAGATATTAAAGGCTTCGAATACCCGTACTTGCGCGATGCAAAAATAGATTTTTAGAGCAAATGAAAGTAACCAGGATTCAATGCTGTAAGATGCTTGCTTCAGATATTAAAGACTTACAGCTCAAGTATCAAATACCCGTACTTTCACGATGGGAATAATGAATATTTATAATAAATAAAAGCAACCAGAGTTCAGAGCTTTGAGATATTATAGGCGGCCTATACACGTACTCTAATAATGCAAAAACGGATATTTACATTAAATAAGATAATCAGAATTCAGAGAGTTAATATATTAAAATGTGCTAGTACCCATACTCTGACAATGTAAAATAAAATGGATAGTAACTGCAAATAAAAATAATCAGAATTCAGAGAGTTAATATATTAAAATATGCTAGTACCCATACTCTGACAATGTAAAATAAAATGGATAGTAACTGTAAATAAAAATATCTTCCAATGAGATAATAAATCTAAGAGCATTAGTGATTCAAGCATCTGTAAAATAATACCAAAATTTAATTATAAATAAATGGTTCAACACTAGATACAAACATTAATGCTTTGAAAACACGAAAGTGTACCCTTCATTGTTTACTATTTTTTTCGAGTTTAAATAATGATAAAAATGTAAGTATAATCTCATAGAAATTGATGGCGTTCAGAACAAACATTTGGTCAAATTAAATCTCTCTTTACTGCTGTTATAAAAAGTTTATGGTTGTAGTAATAAATACCGGAAGTATTTTCAGTGGCTTTTTTTATTTGAGGTATTCATAAATTATCTACAGCGAAGAGTTCTTCAAATCCCCTTTTACAAAGGCTTTCAAAATCTACTATAATCTTATTCAGAAAACATTACAAAGAGGTATAATAATAATACCAGTAAACAGATAAAATTTTACGATTACTTTTAAATATTGAAAACGTTTTGCTCTTGACTTTTGAAAAACGTCATCTATATCCCCAAATAAATAATTTATACAATAAATATTTTGAATAATGAAGGTTTGCTTGATGTCACTGCTGAAATATGTAATAAACTTTTAAAATCCAATTTTGTTATAGCAAAAACACACTTCCGTATACTATAACCTCTGTGTAAGTGATAAAATATATGGTAGAACATTAATGAAACAATAGAAAAACGGACCTACGTTATTTTAAGTAAAACCTGTCGTAGAAAAAGAGAAAAAAAATTAAATCAATGCTCTTATATTTTATTTTTTTTAAAAATTCTTTGGAAAATATTTCACTTGAATTGTAACGATGTAAATGAACTGGATATCATTCGAACTAATTTTATGTAAAGTCTGTCCCTTGCAAAATTCGTCATATTATCTCCTTATATATATATATATATATATATATAACTAAATTTAACAGAGCTAGATAATTATAAGAACAATGTAGCAAAACAATACACAAATCAAGCACTCAGGGCTCCACTCACCAGAGGCAAAAGTGCCGGATCTAAACCAGGAGTAAGAGGTAATCGACAGGTCTCGTCATCAGGGAGCCTAATCAAATCAGTTACTTCAAAGGAAACTTTCTGAATAGGATGCAGATATAACCAAAAGACATCCCAAGGCCCCGAGTTCCCAAATGAAACAGTTAGTCAATAGAAAATGAAAAGACACAGACAACTTACAGTAAGTGTCTGTGTCTTTTCATTTCTATTGACTAGGAGCACTGGGAACCCCTGAGTGCTTGATTTCGGTATTGTTTTTGTCTACATTCTTCTTATAACTATCTAGCTCTGTTCAATTCAGTTATGTTTGCCTTTTCCAATGTAAACATATGCAGCAACTGCACAAACTTTTGTTGAAAAGTCATGCTACGGTTGGTTTTGAGTTAATTTATTTGGTAGTTTATGCCCGCCTTTTTATTTTTTTATTTTAATTTATTCTTCAGCTTATGTTGTTTTGTTTATATTTTTATACTTTATATATATATATATATATATATATATATATGTATACAGTTGGCTCTCTGCTTAACGACTCTCTACTTAACGACGATCTCTATTTAAAGACAATATTTCCCAATCCCGGCCTCTCTGGCTTTATGGGAAATGTTATTTTTCCACAAATTCTGTTTAAGGGCGATCTCTACTTAAGGACAATTTTTCGTGGCCTCTTGAAAGTCGTTAAACAGAGAGCCAACTGTATATATATATATATATATATATATATATATATATATATAGTTTCCTTTATCTTCCCACATATCCAAAAACAAAATAAAAAGTATCTCACGTATTCAGTATTTCTCATATGTTGATATATCTATTATCCATTTTGGTGTTAAATATCTATATACTTCCTGAACTGGGTAATTGAATGATTTCATCTCTGGGTTATGGTATCTAATTAATAATTATTATAATTCCTTTCACTATATAGTCGATGAATGTATGTTGTTTTCTCTTTTTGATTACGTCTTTGAATATAAAACTGAGAAAAAAATTGAAACTTATCTCAATATTTAGCAATTGGAATTCTGATAGCATAGTGTATTGTGTGTATCTCTGGCGACAGGACTTCAAATTTTTAGATTCCTTGAGCCAGGAAATATTCCTTCATGATAATGCGCAAATGAGTAACCTTTAATTTTTTTTATAATATACTTACGATAAACTTATTTTTTTTCTTATAAGCGCGCTAAATCATCGCACATAAATATTTCGCATTGCGAACTCGTAGTATTTTACAAACTGATTTCCAAACACCCCTTACTTGAGTAAACTTCAAAATGTTAGGAAATTGGTCCCTATTCTATCTTCATGCCTTACATTCCATTTCATGCCTTACATATACATTTCAGCAATTCTAATAACGTACGAATTCGAAAGCCCGGATTGAAATATTCAAACACACAGGCTCATCCATTAATGCATCTGCTCAGTTCAACGCGATTCCTTTTATCGTAGGATACAAACGTGTCTACTGGGATAAAATGGAATGTAGATCTCTAAATTTAATTTTTCAAACCTAAATGGGTTTTTTATTTTTGTCTACTGTTTTCTGACTCTTTTGTCACTGGCACATTTTCGTAAGCAGTCATCACCAGTGACACTGATGCTGTGCATGGTTCTAAAAAAATCAAATGTCCGCTACCATGCATCAGTGTTACATTTTATACGTGCTACATTTCCTAACACTCTCTGTTTTCCTGAAACAAAATGGCTAATGCCATGGAAAATTAAATTTTTCTCTCGACACGCAAGGTAAAACAGTCCAAATTTATGCTTAAACTGAACACGGTTACGTAAATCTGAATTTTTTTTTCACGTTTTAACCCATTAATGCCCAACATCGAATTCTTTAATTTTCTTTACCTAATTATGTTCGTACAGGTGCAAAATGAACTGAAAAAATAATAAAAAAATTCCTGCATTAAAATTTTAATTTTTATTCAAAATAATGTTACCGTCCTATAAAAAGGACGCTAGGCACGGGAGAGTACAGGTTTTACACAAACACTTCAACCCTTAGATTTTCTAAAACTATTCCTTTTAATGTCGTTTTTAGATAAATAAACGCATGAAACCAATGGAACTCTGCGAAAAAATGCATAATAAAATAAACACAAGGTTTTTAAATTGTATTTTAATCATTTAAAAGAAATCAAAACAATTTAAAAAGCTGAAAATGTCAAAAATAATAGCTTAAAAGGCACAAATTTAATAAATTATGTCTTATGATAAATTTTACACTCTTTTATATTTAAATTTAATATAAAAGGGGCTTATTAAAATACAAAATAATGAAAAAAGGCTATTCGTAATTTTTTTTTACACAATTTATATACAAGCTATTTTGTGCGAAAGATTTCAAAGCAGTTATCATGTAATCCAACTAAACATTTATTGCATTTTCTTGTGGATTTTTTGCCACAGTAGGCGCATCTTATCTGTTTTGGATTCACAACGATTAAATGATCTTTTTCCGCAATACCGGACATCACCAGACACTCTTTTTGAATTTTTTTTTGGTTTCCCTGCAGCCAGACTGTTATTTGGTCTCTTACTGTACTTAGAAAAATATGTCTGACAGATTTCTTTTCTAAAGTGGAGAAGATCCATTCTGTTACTGTCATTAGAAGGGCATAATCTGTACAATAGCCACGCATTTTGGATTGATGCTTCTAAGCTAAACAAAAACAGAGGCCTCCACCATTTTTTAGACCGTATGGAACACTGGTATTGTGCCAGATTTTGATCCATTTGATCGGTACCTCCCATAAATTTATTATATTGAGACACAATATACGGTTGGTCAATCTCTATAAATCTTTTATCAATATTCGACCAGCGTTTGGCCTGAACTACAGGTTCAATACCATAATGGTTAGACGCCAAAGTAACGACACTATTGTCATTCCACCGAACCATTTTAAAATTTTTGCTGTTCTGAAAATCAAAACTTCCCCTACTCTTCTTTTTAACAGATTTAACATCTCCAAGTGGACATTTTTTAGTTCTATTAACCCATATAGTGCCAGTCATCGGTAACTTCATTAGATGGTGGGTCCAATTAAATATCCGCTTCATGGAATGTATCATTATCAGATAACTCTGCCATTAAAGCTAATGCCTCTCCACAGTCAAACTTAAAATAAAAACAAAAATATAAATAAGAGCTTTAAAACTTATCGATTGCTCATTTCAGTATATTTATATCAAATATAATTAGGATTAAAAGACAAAATTCTTAAAATTTATTAAATTACAGACATTTAAAATACACATATTTTTAAAAAATCCAGACAATTACTTATGTACTTCTTAATTTTTTTTTATTTTTTAAAATCACTAAATACAGAACACATCCTTTGATTAAAATTTTTGTATTTAAGAGGCTAATTTGTTAATACGTTCATTTTATTATCAAGAGGCTAATAGTTCTCTTAAATAAGAAATTTTTTTAATCATTCCTTAATCAACAGAACATTTATTTTTAAATTATTTTCATAAATAAGGAATACTCAATAATCTTTATTTATAAAAATAATTTATAACATCATTTTTCTGAATATAAATAGCATTTCCTTTTCTCTATGGTAATAAAACATCATAAATTGAGAAAAAAAGACGCATTCGTATAGCGGAACAGGTCTGAAAAACATGTACCCATTCGTGCCTAGCGTCCTATATATAGAACGCTGCGCAAAAGAAAATATAACAGTGTTAAAACACAATTTTAACAATTTTGAAAAATACATATTTAAGAAAAGAGTATTGACTGTGATAACAGCATAAAATATTTTCGTAACATTGAAAAACAATAAAATGAACTTACTTTTTGTGTGACGCTCTTTTGAAAACCTAAAAAACGACTAACTCTGACTTTAGACCCTCAAAGCAGAAATAGAACATTAATGTAGTGCTACCAACTGATGGATAATAAGAAATACAACACTTTATCATAATATTCTGCTATTTGGATCGAAAAAAATAAAAAATTCAGTGATTTAGAGCTTATTATGTAAGCGTCCTTTTAAAAGGACGCTAGGCACTAATGGGTTAATAAAAATATTACATAGATTTACAAATTAACGTTTAAGTGCGATAAACGTGTAACCAAGGAACGTATTCATTGTGTGATTTTAGTTTTGTTTAACTTGTCGCATGCTGCAGTTGGTAAGCCTAATACTTCTGTTGCACAGCACTAATTTCTTATCTATAGCTGTAATTATAATACACTGCTGGCCATTAAAATTGCAACACCATGAAGGAGGGATGATAGACTGAATGAAAGGAAAATAAAAAAATCCAAACTTTAACTGTTGGAGAAATTTACATTATGCCAAACAAATGCGATTCGGAAAGTAAGATCGAGAGACTATGGAAAAGTAAAAAAATAAAATTTAAGCTTTAAATGTTGGTTAAATTTACAATAAGCCATGCAAATATGATTCGAAAAGTTCGATCGAAAGACTGCAGACAAGTATAAAATAAAATCCAAGCTTTAACCCTTCTAATACCATGAGGTCACCAGTGACCCCACTGTGTTTTTGTCAAACAGCTGTGATTACTGTATCATTTATAAAATTCTGAAAAAAATTGACTTTCTCATTTAGAACCTAACATTCCATACATACACAAAAATACCATTAAGCTCATAAATTTTAATTAATTTTGCCACTGAGTACCATTGGGGTCACAAGTGATCCTACAAAAATTTTAGTATGAATTTCAAAAGCAACCAAATTTATTTAGAGTAATATTATATTTGAGGGATATTTATAAAATTTCTGGTTCTGTCTATGGATGGAACACTAATCAGGTAAAAACAATTAGAATCAATATAGAAAGTATTATAGCATGTTCAGTTAGAAGTGTTTCAAAATGGCACGCATGAAGCAGAAATATATAACTGAAGAAGAATTTTCGAGAATTATGAATGAAGAAAATGATTCTGCATTATCAGCTGTTGAATTAGACATCAACGAAGTTTCAGATGATGATGGAGTTGTCGATTTAGTTGAATATATTGAAGATGACAATTATCTCTCAGATGACTCATCATCAAATACAAAAGAACCTGATGTCGCTGAAAAGAATAGCTTTGTGTAAGTAAAAAAACTTCTTTTGTATAATTAAATAATTCTAATAAAATATTTCAAATAAAATGTATCTAAAAATATATAAAAAGTATCTAAAAGTATGTAAAATTTAAAAAATCTATATTCTGTACCGTATTGTTGAGAACTTCGTAGAAAATATATTTCTTGCAATTTTCTCTATCCGAACTAAGAAATCTTAGAAAAAATATATTTTTATCTATAGGTCAAGAAATAAAAATGAAATATGATATAAATCTCCACAAAAAGACACACAAGTTAGACAGCCGAGTCGGAATGTGATGAAAACTCCACCAGGGCCTACACGTTACACGGCCCTGGTAAGAAATGTAGACACTATACAATCTACTGTTTGACTCTTCATAAAAGCAAATATCGTTGAAAAAATTCTAAAAAGAACAAATAAAGAAGGAAAAATTGTATATGGTGATAGTTGGGCTAACACAGATAAAGAAGAAATCTTGTGCTTTTTTGGACTCCTTATACTTGCTGGAGTGTATAAAGCACATCATGAAACAATATCGAACCTGTGGAAGGCAAATGATGGTCGCACAATTTTCAATAAATTTATGGCTAGGAATAGATTTACAGAAATATCCCGATTCATTCGATTTTATGATGCTGAGAATAGGCGCAAAAATTGATCTGATGATAAGCTGTCACCAATCAGAAATATATTTGAGATTTGGACAGTCACATTACAAGATGCTTACATTCCTCATGAGAATATAACCGTCCATGAACAAATGGTTACCTTTAAGGGCAAATGCCCATTTAGACAGTACATCCCGTCAAAACCAGGAAAATAGGGAATAAAGCTGTGGGCTGTTTGTGACAGTAAAACTTCTTATGTATGCAATATTCAGCTATACACAGGAAAATGACAAAATATGCCTAGAGAAGTTAATCAAGAAAAGAGAGTAGTTCTGGATATTGTGAAAGGAATGGAGAAAAGTGGAAGAAATATCACAGCAGACATCCTTCTATTAGCTTAAATCTAGCAAAAGAGCTAGAAAATAAAAATTTTACTTTTTTGGATACGATAAGAAAAAATCGATCCGAATTACCTCAGGAGTTCATCACATGCAAAGGAAGACAGGACAACTCTTGAATATTTGGAATTGAAAAGTCAGCGACAATTGTATCATATTGTGCAAAGAAAGGAAAAGTTGTAACTCTTTTGAGTTCATTGCATGTTCTCCCGAAACTGAGAACACACAGGCAGCTGAACCAGCTATGATTCAAGATTATAATAACACAAAATCAGGAGTTGATACCATGGATCAGCTAGTACGAACATATAAAACAAAGCAAATGACGAGAAGATGGCCAATGGTCATCTTTTACAATATGTTAGATATAAGTGCATTGAATGGCTTTATTATTTGGTTACACCTTAACCCAAACTGGGGAGAAAAAACAAATTATAAGAGAAGAATGTTTCTTTTGGAATAAGTGTTTAGTTGAAAAGCAACTGCAGAAGCGGGTACCTGTTCCAAAGACACTTGAAGCAGGCATGAGAGTGAAAGGAAAAAAAAGGGGGCAGATGTTCTTATTGTGAATGTTTAGAGGACCGAAAATATAGTGATAAGTGCAGTAAATGTTCAGTTTATGTGTTTAAGCAACATTCGAAGTCTTTATGTGCAAATAGTGCATGATGCATATTTCAATATACTCTCAAATAATTGGGCCTAATTACAATTTTTAAAGGTTCAATATAGTGATAACTGCATAAAATGTGTATGTTAATTAATAAATTTATTGTAAATAATATGTTTACCATAAATTATAAGCATTAGAAGTAAAAAAGAAAAAAAAAACTAATGGGGTCACTGGTGACCTCAATGGTACTCAGTGTTTTAAAAAAAGTTGGTAGTAGAAGGGTTAAATGTTGATAAAATTTACAATATGCCATATAAACATGATTCGGAAAGTATGATCCAGGGAGTATGGAACTGTAAAAAATAAAATCCAAACTTGAAATGTAAGTACAATTTACAATAAGGCAAACGAATATGAATTGGAAAGTAAGATCAAGAGAATATAGACAAAAAATATCCAAGCTTTAAATGTTATCGAAATTTAGATTATGCGATGCAAAAAGTATTCGGAATGTAGGATCGAGGGACAATAGAAATTCAAATATAGTATCCAAGCTTTGAATTTTAGTAAAATTTACAGTATCCCAAATAAATATGATTCGGAAAGTAAGATTCAGGGAAATCAGAATATGATTCGAAAAGTAAGATTGAGGGAATTCAGAAATAAAAACCCAAACAAAAAAATGTTGGTAAAATATACAATACACCAAAAAACTATGATTCGGAAACTAAGATATAGAGACTACAGAAAAGAAAAAAACGAAATTTAACCTGCAAATGTTGTAAAACTTACAGTAATCGAAAGAAATATGATTGGGATAGGAGTATCGTGAGATTATAGTAAATTTATGGTAAATTTATAGTAAAGTAATAAATAAGATCCAAGCTTTAAACTTTGGTATACTTTTCAATATACTAAACAGATTTGACTGTTAGTTATTACAAAATTTGCATTAAAGAACAAATTTGTTTTTAAATCATTATTCCACGTCTCAGTGTACTAACAATGTATAGCGTTATAGAAATATTTTGTCGTTAATCTATATATATAAATCAGTTCCGCAACTGACTGACTGACTGATTGACTGAGTGACTGACATATAACGCATAGACCAAACCACTGGACCTAAAGTGCTGAAATTTCGCATGGCGATTCTTCTTATAGTGTAGGGGTGCACAGAGAAAGATTTTCAGAAATTCTTCTTAGATTTTTTAAAATTAAATTTTTAAGCTCTTTTTGTAACTTTTTTCAAGTTTGCATTTAAAATAGTAATCTGTGGGTTATAAAATTTATATCACGATTCCTTTAAAACTCCTTTAAAATGAAATCTTTTTGGAATCTTTACCTCCATTTTCTGATATTTCGTGAAATTTTAAAGATTAATTTTTAGATTTAATTTATTAAATGCTGATCACGTGGTTTCTTTTCTTTTTGGGATACTTTAAACTAATTTTGCGTCACGTGCATAACAATGTAATAGACAAAATATTTTTTCTTCTTGCTAATGCGGCAAAAGGTTGGACATTATCCAAACATATATTATGATATAGTCAAAGATATGTTCCTCAAACTGTACTATACTAACTGCACTATATTCTTTCGTATGTTCTATAAGATTTAATTTGAGTATTTTCTTCTACATTATTTTGTCTAAAAAAATACCCGTTATGATTTTTTTATAAATATATACATATATATATATATATATATATATATATATATATATATATATATATATATATATATATATATATATATATATATATATATATATATATATATATATATATATATATATATATATTATTTACACCTATTGCATAAATTGTTAGTTGTATTATATATATATATATATATATATATATATATATATATATTCGCATTTTTTAATACATTTACCGTTGTACTTAATTTGAATGCATTCCGTAGGGAAGTATGGGTATAGCTAAGTATTAACAATATCGCAAAAATTTACTTTTTCCCAATGTAATTCATTCCTTAAAACACTTTCCTAAAGTAATGATTAATTGGGAACGGTACATTTTAAAATGTATCCTAGTTATGAAATATATTGCCGCGTATCCCCCGGTATTTAATATTTAGTATGTCAAGTCCATTTATAGAGAGAACAATTATCATTAATAGTTTATCAATATAGCTTAATCACTGTAATGAAATATCACTTTATAATGCAGTGCCTTTAATGTCACCAGAATTTGCCCAACACAATTAAGATAAATCTATAGCTTCCTATTAATTATATGGTATCTCTAGAATGATATATTAGCGCTCTTCGATGTGTCAATTACATAAGTTATTGTTGACTCTATTATTTAGTAGTCTTGTTACATAGATCAACTTTTGTTAGCGTTAAAGTACTTTTGTCAGGAACTTTCTCCGTTTTCTTTTTTTTTCTAATTTGAGATTAAATTTATGTATTAATTACACAACTGAATCATTAATTTTCTCCTTAAGTTAATTTTTAAATCCGAGAATTAAATTTGCATGGGTTTGAATATAATCATTTAAATACTATATTGTTTGGCATTTCTTGATAGATTTTGTTACATAAAATTTACAGGGCATTTCTGTACACATTTACTTTAACAACCATTTCTGAAATGTTAAAAATTTATGCGATGTTATTTTGTTGAAAAAATTTATTTTGTGAATTGATATCAAATTCTTTAAACGGTATTTTTCTTTTATTCTAGATTTATTCTAAAGAAAATTTTTTGAATACTGATCTGGAAAATTAAATCCTGACATCCATAACGTTCTTTTAAACAAAGTGTGAAGTGTAGAAGCATAATAGTGGTATTAGTCTCTGATTTATTACACCTAAAAATAGATAAAACTAGAAAGGTAATTTTTAATAGTAATCATATATAGAACAAATAATCACACAGCATAACAGACTTTATATTTCTCTTTATTGACTGAAATTACTATATATATATATATATATATATATATAACAGTTCCGTGACTCACTGACATATAACGCACAGACCAAACTGCTGGACCTAAAGGGCTGAAATTTTGCATGTCGATTCTTCTTATAGTGTAGGTGTGCACTAAGAAAGATTTTTTAAAAATTCTTCTTGGATTTTTTAATTAAAATCTTTGAATTTTTTATTCTTTAATTTTGTAATTAAATTCGTAAGTTGTTTTTGTAACATTCTCTACATTTGCATTGAAAATAATGATGTGAGGGTTACAAAATTTATATCACGAGAAATATCATAAAAATTACATTAAAATGAAATCTTTATCGAATCTTAACCTCCATTTTTTGATTTTTGGTAAATTTTTAAAGATTAATTTTTATAATTTCATTTATTAAATGCTGATCACGTGGTCTCTTTTCTTTTTGTGATACTTTAAATTAATTTTGAGTCACGTGCATAGCATCGAAATAAATTAACAAAAATTATTAAAACACGATAAAAGATAAAATTTAACCACTAGATTAATTGACATCAAGTTTTTTTAAGAATTTAATTCAAATTAGTATGTTTTACGGATATTGAACATACATATTAATTGCATATATTGACCGTTGTATTTAATTTGAATATTTTCTTCTACATAATTTTATCTATAAAAATACCCGTTACGATTTTTTATATTTTTTTGCATTAATTGCATACATTGACCATTGTATTTAATTTGAATGTACTCCCTAGCAAAGCACGGGTATTCAGCTAGTATGTTATAATTTCTACTTTTCTCCATACTTAGTTACAACTATGTATAATTCATTTTATCGCCAATAAGTTGAGGTCATTAGTGTTCAAAAGCGAGGTATATCAAAAGAGTTTTTGCATACTTCTGATAACTAAATATATTACCTCACTAATCTTCACTACGATACACACTTCTTTCAGTTATTTGTACCATGTTCAGAATGTCGAAGAAAAAAAATGGCTATATTAAAAAGAAAAAAATAATGGTTTATAGTTTATTGATTTTGTATTTTGTATAGCAGTTCGTTTAGGATAATAGTTTTTCCCATTTTAGGCTAAATAACTGCACTTTTGTAAATTACAAATAAAAATTTAGAGACGTTCCGTGTATGAGATTATTTTTCCTCTATCATATTTACCCCCTCTGTTCTTTTATTATTGTTCGCTAAAGTTGTACAAGTGTACTGATAAAAATCTCTGTAATTAAGCTTGTTGTGTACTAACCGTATTGAATACACTTACCTAAATGTTAACCTATGGAAAAATTTTGTCTACTATTTACAGCAACAGAAATGTTGATAATCCAATAAAAATGGTATTTTCAGATAGACTGAACTTTTTTGCACTTTGGGGAGCGTTTTTAACACTTCCTTTATTCGCATTTAAAACAAACTCCACCAGAATTTTTACCCGAATAAGTTAAATTAAAAAATATTATTTGATTTTTTAAACGAAAAATGCCCCAAGGTTTAAAATTTCTTGCTATATTACGGAGTAAAAAAAAAAAAAACCTTTAAAATACAAATCGGCTAATCTTGGACAAATTTTCTCCATATGTTAACATTAAGGTGAGCGTATCCAATAAGGTTAGCACACTTAGTCTTTAAAACTTGGTCCATGCATCATTGCAATTCCTCCAATTTTCCCTGTAAGGTATACTTACTCGATATTATTTCCTGAAGAGGACATAATGAAGATGACACTTTGGTTTAAGACTGCTGGGTACCTTGGAGGCGTGTATATTTAAAATAATCCCCTCTGGAGAGAGTGTGGTGCATGCATATTTTCACCTTCAAGTATAGTTAATTCTTCATCATATTTTGTAAAAATTTAATATCTGGAACATCACATACATATATATTTAAGTGGTAATTATTAATGGTATATTTTTTTCAAAAACAATAAGAACTCTTAGTGCAACTTCAAACATTTTATATGATATCATCAATCCGTCAGAATTCAGAAGCATTTAGAGATATATCAAATAACTTTATATTACAAAATGAAAATTCTTTTCTACACTCATTTTCCTCTTTTGGCTATCAGGTGGTCGAATATTAAGAGGAATATCAACAGTATCAGTTAGACGTTCATTTGTGTTTAACCGAAAAGTACCTCGTTTAATTTGAATAGTTCCCAAATTTTCAATTTCTGACACTCTCCGTGTGATGGGGTAAAACTTCAAGTTTATAACTCTAAATGTTCTTATCAGTAAAAAATTTTCCTCTTAAGAAGGGAAAATTAAAAAAATAATCTCATTTTTTCAGGGACTTTAAAATATTGACTATCTTTCTGTGTGTGTATGTATATATATATATATATATATATATATATATATATATATATATATATTTATTTATTTATTTATTTATTTATAAATGTATACATATATTATATATCCCGTCTTCCAGAATAAATCCACAGTTTAACCGTGATAAGAGAATTGTTGAAACAAAGTTCCTATCTTTAAGGACTCTTAAATATCTTTTTTTTAAATTCATTTGGAAGATAAAAGATTCCACTTGTTTTTATATATTTCTTCCCCGGAGAAAAGATTTTGCAACATGTTTCGTGGAATAAATTAATCTGAAATTAATACCGTACAACTCTGTAAATTTGGTAAGGCAATGTATATATATATATTTATTTATTTATAAATGTATACATATATTATAGATCCCGTCTTCCAGAATAGATCCACAGTTTAATCATGATAAGATAGTTGTTGAAACAAAGTTCCTATCTTTAAGGAGTCTCAAATATTGTTTTTTAAATTCTGTTGGAGGATAAAAAGTTCAACTTGTTTTTATATATTTCTTCCCCGGAGAAAATATTTTGCAAAATGTTTCGTGGAATAAACTAATCTGAAATTAATACTATGCAACTCTGTAAATTTGATCAGGCAATTTTGCTGCCGGTGTTTCATAAACGTACTCGGAAGATATAGCCTTTTTAGTACTTCAGAGATGGATGCCCTTTACTTAATTACATAAACAAACATACACACACACACACACACACACACACACACATATATATATATATATGTGTGTGTGTGTGTGTGTGTGTGTAATTGCTGTTTTGCTTCTACAGCCTATTAATTGCAGATGGACTATTGTTCCCTTAATATATAGTTAAATAAATGTTTTTACTTGCTTAAAGTCTTTGATTTCTTTACATCCTTGACTTGTCATTGATAATACATTCATGACAACACGGAGCAAGACAGAAAAACAAGCACGATAGTACAATATAGTGATTAATCGTGGTTTCATGAGAAACTTTGCTTAACTATTATTTGCATATTAGTACTAAATGATAGTAAAAAAAGTGTATAATATTGATTAAGAACTATACTTATCAATAAAAATTATGACATAGTATATACATTATTCATATATGAATATATAGCTATATTCAATTCCTTTATTGAAATCAATGCTTTCGCATAACACTTTTCTTTGAAATGTACCTAATTTTATTTACTGTCTTGACCTTTAAATTTCAACAAAATACTTAAAATATTTGAAGCTACGATGAACTGAAATACATAAACTATATAGTTGAAAATAATAAACAAGATCGCAATTTAGAAATTTTCAGAGAAAACGAATTCTATATCTTAATTTAAATAAGTATGTTTGTGTAAACTATGTACTTATAGTGAAATAATTAATTATATATCATTGAAGTTAGTGTTGAAAGGAACTTGACTCATTGGCAAACAATATATGCGAAAATGTTCTTCTTGTAGTAAACATATTACCTCCCTCTTGTATATAATATACATTTTATGTCTACCGTAACGAGCTATTATGACATAAGAAACCACAGATGTTATACCCTGGGGAATTCTTTTGTATCGGGGTGCATTGGAAGAGATATTATTTACCCGTTTTATGACTCCATTCTATTTATATTAGTTTTACGCTCTCGAAAAATAGTACCATAAGAAATATAAAATTATTATATCTCAATATGCAAACAGACACCCATACACACACGCACACACGCACACACACGCACGCACACACGCACACACGCACACACACACACACGCACACACACACAGACACACACACACGCACACACTCACACACACCCACGCACACACACACACACGTGTGGTGTGTATGTGTCTATTGGTCGATTGGACTATTGTTCGATAAGTAATATATTAATTATTATGCCTTTAATTCTATCATTTTAACTCTTCCAAAATCCAATCCCCAGTAATATTAATTTATCACTTTAAAACCCTTAGCGACACATCTTCCCATGAATCGCATGCATTTCCATTTCTACACGTGTATATGTTCGAATTGGAGAAGTGGGTTAGCATCGCGATCCCCTAAATCTGCTGACCCTTCAAATAATAGTCACATGTCTACCTCACCCTCTCGATTAATTTTGAAAGGTGATATTTCCGAGCCGTTCTTCTGGAAGGAACGGATAAACACTCATGTCCATAAATTAAGGATAATGCAGAATCCCACGGAAATCGAACTCTAAAGTAAAAATTTCACCTGTAGAATTATCACACACATTTTCAAAAGTAATATGCAAATTACAGGGAGCCACCAGATGACGCCGATAGTACGTCACAATAACGAGAGTGTAAGAGAGGGGTATATAAGGAATGGTGGCAAAGAAGTAAAGTTGTTCACGAGCGTTCTGTAAACCTCCCAGTGTCAAAACCGAAAAGTTTTATGTATATATATATATATATGGCTGAAAAATTCTCAATTTTTTCCTTCTATTGAATAATTCATATATGAAGCTTTCATTAAACCTTTTAACATATGACTTGAAAAGAAGTTCTTCGGTTACGAATGAAATCTCCATGTATAGTAAAACAAACTCCTTTTTACACACAAAAGTAGTTTGCTAAAGCGAGGCACTCTTCCATTAAGTCAACCTCACTTTATCCACGACAATTGCTCTCATTGGAGGCACTATATAGTTCAACCAACTCCTACCCCCATGTCAACTCAATTTTTATCGAGTATTCCCAGGGAGCACTTTTGGTTGGATCGTACCTCCTCCCACTCTCTCTGACATCATGGAAAGACTTTATGGTATACAGATGAAACGTGTCCATATCCTACATATACACAAATGTATTTAGTTCTCTCGGATTCGAACCGAGTTCCAAGCTAAACGTTCTTTTATCGGGGTAACATAGATATATATTAATCTAAAACGTCATTTGTATGATATCACAAAATTTAATTTTCACCATATGTTGCTTCCAGGAAACAGAGCTATATTAATTGAATAATGAAAAATGTCGTGTCTGATATTGGTGATTAAAAGATAATCGTGTATAAATGAAATTTTTGAAGTTTGATTTAATATTATGAGTCACTTATAATTATGTATTTGCATGGGATAGGGCCGACAAGCTGCCGTAAACATGTATATAGAAACAACAGCAACAAAAAGTATTGTCTCAATAAATACACTCCACCAAGTTTCTGTTTAAACCTTTCCTTGAAGGACTTGCCCGATGCAATTAAAAGTATAATCGCGCCAAACTAGAACTTAGCACAGCGTGTATGAGCTTTGGAAATAAGAATGCGCTGTTATTAACCTCTTCAAAGGCACTTAAAAGCCTCAGAATTTTTCGAGAGCTGAATAAACAATTCTCGCTCTGCCATTAAGGAGGGAATCATTGTCAGCAGTTTCGTAAAATTCTCCATCACAGAAGAATGCAATAATCATTATGTCTGTATTAAGTTACGGGAGTCGATTATGCTTGAACTTTCCTCCGCTGCAGCAATATATTGCTAAGAGAAGTCTAAGATTTTATCTAGCGGATTGAGTGTTCCTATGAATTTATGTCTGTTACATAGAAATTCCTGATATCTTTAACAAGAATACTTTTATATAACTCAAGTTTTCGGCATGAAGAATTTTATAATAAAATTTTTATTGGAAACTATAAATAGATATTATTTTGCAGATGCAGGAAGTGTTATTTTATACTTACATTAGAATCGGGATTAGGAGATTGGGGAAAATAAATAGACATATTAAATAAACAAAATTTTAGTAAGTATGGGTTCAGTGATTAGTAGAGTAATTAAAAGAGTAGGCTCTTATTTTTCATTTATTATACACAAATAAATAAATAAACAAATAAATAATTAAATAAATATATAAACAAACAAACAAACACACACACACACACACACACATATATATATATATATATATATATATATATATATATATATATATATATACACTCATGGACAAACACATTAGCGCACCAAGAAATAATTGAGGGATCGTAACGAAACTTACAATGAAGGTACATGTCGGGGAGATATGCAAATGATTAGAAATGCAGCGTGATTGCGCATTACATATAGCCGGTAGAGGGCGTTGAACATCGTACTCTGTGGAGTATAAAACAGGTAACCAAAGCTTGTTTGAGTGTGCTGAATCATTTACAAAGGAAGAGCTGAGATAGACATGCCATTACAACGTGTTCGAAGACAATATAAGCAGTTTTCGCAGTTTGATAGGGAGAGAATCGTCGGGATAATGGAAGCTGGGTGGTCAGCTAGGCGAGTAGCTCATCAGTTAGGCTGCTCAGATTGTGTTGTGAGGAGGTGTTGGGACCAGTGGACCCGAGAGATGTCATGTACACGAAGCCCAGGCTCAGGACGCCCTCGACAGACCAGTCGTCGGGAAGACCGCCACATCATAAGAAATGCACGCGTAAAGCCAACTGCTTCATCGGCCGCCATGCAGGCACAGGTAGCACCTTCACTAGGGGCCTCTGTGTCTTCTCGAACCATACGAAGGCGCCTGGCTGAAGGACAGTTGGTATCGCGGCGCACATTACGTGTGCTGCCCTTGACGCCCACCCATCGACGCCTCCGTTTGGAGTTTTGCTGTACAGCGACACATCGCTCCCACAGCTGGTGTAATGGTATGGGGTGCCATTGCCCACAATACACGGTCACCCCTAGTATTGTTCAGTGGCACCATGACAGCCCAGCGGTATGTTCATGAAATTCTGCAACCACATGTGTTGCCACTCATGCAACGGCTCCGAGGAGCCATTTTTCAACAAGACAATGCTCGGCCTCATACGGCAAGGGTGTCACAAGACTGTCTCCGCACTGTTACTACCCTTCCTTGGCCTGCCCGATCCCCATATTTGTCTCCAATCGAGCATATCTGGGATCATTTGGGACGACGAGTTGGGCATCACACGAGTTTGAACGAACTAGAGGCAAGGTTACAGGAAATATGGAACGAAATGTCTCAAGACATCATACAGAACTTGTATGACTCAATGCCCGATCGTATTGCATCGTGCATTCGCGCTAGAGGGGGTCGAACGGAGTATTAACTCCTCCGTTCTTTTGCCTTTTTCTCTGGAATAAATTATCCTTTTTCTTTGATTTTCTTATCATTTACTTATATCAAAGTAATCATTACGTATGTGAAATTTCGTTTCATTTTGACGACTCCTTCTTGGTGCGCTAATTTTTTTGTCCATGAGTGTATATATATATATATATATATATATATCAAGGGCCGTAAACTATATTTAACAATATTTAAAAGGGGTAGAAATTTAGTAAATTAGCATCAAACAATAATTCACTATAGGGAATTGACGATTAGTTAACATCAGAGTCAACAGATTGCGATACTTCTCCATCTCTTGGCTTAAGAGCTCGTGGCCTAGAGCGGAGTCAGCATTGAAACTTTTAGAATGTTCGAGGTACAGGTTGAATGCGCGCGCCCTTGGGAAACGAGCGAAGAGAATAAGCAAATTAGGGGTTTTCACCATTCGGTGTGGACGCATGTCGTGAGCGAAGAGATGATGGGGAAATAGCGGAATGATTTGAAATCTAGTTAATTTTAATAAAGGAAGTCTTTCATTGTTAGTTAAGCATTTTTAGTTACCGCAGTCCTACAGACGTTGACTGCAATGTGGAAAAATTTGAAAAGAAGGAGTGATTAATGCAGCTTAGTTACTAGAAGAATCTATGTGGTTTAAGAACCACTTTTTTTTATTTTTTTTATCCCTCTATCTTTTTTGTCTATTTTAGTATAATTTTTATCTATATCTGTTGGATTATTTATTTGTTTAATAACCACGTCATATATAGATATGAATGTACGGAAATATGCCCCAGATGTGTTAATAACGTTGAGATCAGGTAAACAAGGAGGCAATTTCATGTTCCAAAACTTGGACGATTGTTCTTCAAATTATATTTCATTGGCTGTGGATTTTTGTATTGGCACACTGTCATGTTGGAAGACGCCAAAGCCTTCAGAAAGAACACATTACGTGAATGTCAGTAAAATATTTAGAAGAATAGTCGTATATCGTTCACCGGTCAGAGAAATTTTAGACGTATAAGAAGTCCTAATCCATGCAAGTTCAAAATACCAATATAATTACTGGGGCACCACCAGTTTGCACAGTCCCATGAATTCATTGATTTATGGAGTGTTCTACACACCGTGGAGTCTTCCATCTACCCGAATCAGTTGGAAACCAGACTAGTCAGACCAGGCAAATTCTTTGTCACCTTCCAGTGTTCAGTGCATGCGTTCCTGAGCCTATTGGAGAACAAAAGCTCTTTCCTGTGAGGAATGCAGTAGCATTCATGTGGAGAGTCGGATATTAAAGGTTATCTCTGGTAGAGAACCTTGTATACTTCTCGCCCGGATGTTACTTAAGGTCCCAGCTCTGAATTATTATGCTGTTTGAGGCAATGTTGCGTTCCTGTCGTTTGAAATTATTCTCGACAATTGTCTCGACGCCGGTCACCATCATCTGGAGTCTTTCGACGGCCACACTATTTCCGTAGGTTCAATGTATTACAGGAAAACTTGTATTCGAGTGATACACTTGAAATGGTCGAAGGTAAAAATCCGAAGGCATGTATCACAAAATGAATGTATCACAAAAATATTATTATGAATAATAAAATATTATTATGTCGAAGGCATGTATCACAAAAATATTATTATCTATCTACATTCACCAAATATTTCGAATTTACTTAAATAATAATCACCGGCCATTCTTCCTGTACAATTAGCTCTTTAAAATAACATAAATGTCTCTCACTATATATTCGCCGCGTGTGGTCGAAATTGTTTACAACGAAGTATATTCTGCAAAGTAATTTGAGTGAGGGTGTCTATCTTAGATATTCTGGCACTTGAGAGCGTACACAAACACGCACACACACACAAATATATATATATATATATATATATATATATATATATATATATATATATATATATATATATATATATATATATATATATATATAAGTATATATATATATATATATATATATATATATATATATATATAATATTAAAAACTAGTAATTTCTTAATTCAACAATCTTAACATTTAAAAACTATTAATTCCTCACTTTACTATTCCAAATTACAAACCCTTTTTTAATTCCTTGAAACAGGTAATTCCCTTTGGGCATTCGCGTTAAATTCCATTTTAAAATCTAACATTATTCTAAATTCCCATGGGCGTACGAGCTAACTTTCGTTTTCAAATCTAAGTCCTAAAAGGCCTCTAGTGGAAAAAATTAAATGGCTGCCTGTTTTAAATGAAAACTAAACTGGCGTAGCGTGGGCAGAAAATTAAACGCTGTAGCGCATTTGTCACGCCTTTTCTTAACTTTTAACCAATTAAACCCTACTACGATCACATGACGAGATGAGTTTATATAAGGTTTGGGATCACGTACATGTACGCTTTTTTGATCATGTAACTGACTTGGGAAGACGTATTTCAGACGAAATAAAAACTAGTATAATGCTGTAACTTGCCGCGTCGTTTATTCGAGCCACGACTACTCTTCATTCCCAGTGATGTGCTGGACGCCCATTCTTTCCTTGGGTTGTCCAGTATGTTACATAGAGTCGGCAGGATTCGAACCTGCGCGGGAAGATCCCAATGGATTTCCACGAAGTGAACTTTGATTGAATCTGAAATTTAAATTTTTGTGTCAAAAAGGAGTTTCATTTCCGGATTACATTAAGTCAAGATGATGTCGCTTACTTCGGAGTGTGGATTACCAGCTATTAAAGATTTTCAACGACGAGTTGTCGACCACCAGTGTTAGTTTTGAATATTTTTCAGTCGTCGAATCATGTGTGAACTTCCGAAGTTTCGTGGCAGCGATTTCGTGAAAAAATATTTTCAGATTATGTGAAACGTCGATTTTCACTAATCGTTGACCTGGGGATAAAAATATCCCGAGAAATTCTGCGAAAACATATACTGTGTACTGGGACTAACTAAGCCAAGAACTTCACCAAGATAAATTCAGAACCGAGCTACAAATGTTAAAATTATGAAGATATGTAATAGTGAAAATTAATAAGGATAATGGTAAAGAGTGTGAATAACACTTCAATTGGTAAGCTAAAATTTACGAATTATTGTTAAGGGTGAAAATTTTTAATATTAATAGATACTGATAAAAATTTATTATAAATGTGTTTCGGTGAAAGTATTTTCAAATTGTTGATTTAATTAAGTACCTATGATAAAAAATAAATCGATAAAGAGTAAAACGAAAGTAAAAATCATTGGTTTAAAACGTGTATTTTGTTTTTGATTTTAAAATGTTTCATTTTGATTTGCATTTTGATGGAATTTTAAGAGTATATTTTTTCATATTATAAGATATTTGAATTGAAAGAAATTTTTGAGACTTATATGTGATAAATTTATTATAAGTGTGTGTTTTTAGTGTAATTTTATAATATTTCTATGTTCTTTTTCTGATAATGAATATTTTAGTGTTTTAAGATAATTAATGATCCTTGGTTACGTTAAACTGAAATATTAAATGAGTAAAGTAATGTTACAAGTATCTAATTTAGCACGCAGTTCTGAATCGTCGCGGAGAAAAAAAAAATAACGTAAATCATTTCCGTTTTCGAGCGCCGTTATATTACATTTCGAAGGTCGCCTCCGCAATAAATTTGAATGCTCAGCATTAGTTTTGTAAACACTATCACGAAAAGAGCCAAACTTGTTTTGATTCATTTGACCTAGAATTTTTGCGACTTTTTAAATTTAAACATATGATGCCTGTGGTTTTGGTTTTGGAAAATATCTGCAGGGATAACATAGTAATTTTCAGATAGCAAGAAAATTTTATAATTTAAGTACTTTGACATATTACATTTGATGTTGAGACCTCGTAAATTGTTCTACGAATTGAAGTAAAGGAGATTTCCGGTGGTTTGAGTCGACAGTCAAAAGGCGTTCTATGGATTTCATATAAACGGAACGTCTTTATAACATGACTTAGGGTGCCAAAAAACCACAATTGGATAATTGAAAAAACCATTGTATGTTATATTTGGTTCATCCGCCCCAGAAAATTCTCGAAATAGAAATAATGAAGAAAAATAAATAAATAGAAGAGAGAATATTATAATGAGAAATATGTTTTAAGATATTAAATACGAACGATGAATATTCGGGAACTTTACAGCGAGGATTCATACCAAAATGTGATATAAGAAAAGAAAAATTAATTTTGGTTTATCGATTTCATGATTAACTTAATAAAACTGAGATGGGTATTGGTAAAAGAATTTTGATTATTTGTGTCAATTAATAGAATAATAGTTTGAAATTTGAACATTAACATTAAAGTATGGCAATTGATAGAGAATATTAAGGTATTATTATTGTTATTATTGGTATTAGAAATATTTTATTAGTGTGTGTTTAATACTTTCGTATGTTGTGTATTTTGAATTCTATTGAATATAAAATTGATAGACCAAACTTTCACACTAAACGAGATTCTGAAATTGTCCATGCTTGCAGATTAAGATATTATAATGCACCAGAGAACTTAAAACTACACCACGAATAATGACAAACATTAGATCCATTTTTCTTTCTTTTCTATGTGATGCTTAACATCATTATATTTTTTTTAAATCGATATAATTAATTATGTGTTGTCCTACTAAAGATATATAAAAAAAAAAAAAAAAAAAAACTGTCTAACTTAAACTTTCTTCTTAAGAATACTATTATATGTGAATTTTTTTGGATCTCAATTTAAACACCGGCTATGACAACTCTACTTCTTTAACCTTTCAGTAAATTTCCTATTTCTTGAAAAACACTTTCCTATCACCCAACTCTACAAGCGCGTTGGATGTCGTCCCAACTGTTTAAGATCTTATTAATTTTTTTACTATTTGTTTTTAATTCAGCAACTCAGTCACTTAAAGTGGTGAAGACTATATGCTTGAGTAACGACTAAAACAGGGCTGGGATGGCCACTCCTTTTGTCCTCCCATTTCTATATATTATACTCCCACAGGTATGACAACTGCACCTTTTCCTTTTTCTCCATCTGTGTACTATGCAAGATGCTGTTTTTCAACGCAGTCATATTCTGTCGGAGATTTACGGTTAGTCCACTGTACGGCTAAAAGACTCTTCCTCCTTATTAGTCAGAGAGCAATATGGAGAAAGAAAACCCACTTGTTACACAAACATAAACACAACCCTCACTGCTTAGAGGTAGAATTAAAGAATTTGAGACTAAGAGTTTGGGTAACACACATACAACAAGGTACCTTCAACACAAAAAATTGGATATCCACGTAGAATTAAAATAAGTGTACACAAATGAATAGTAAATAGATAATTTGAAAATAAAATGAAAAGTATTCAAAATAAATAAAGTTAGAATAAATATGAATAAGTATAATTAAAGAATATTGAATAGAATTTTGGAATGAATAAATATTGTCGAAATAAAATGAATATAAGAAATGATGAAATGAGAATAATAAGAAATATAAAAGATATTACAAAGAGATTTTTG
Source organism: Dolomedes plantarius (assembly GCA_907164885.2). Classification (NCBI taxonomy): domain Eukaryota; kingdom Metazoa; phylum Arthropoda; class Arachnida; order Araneae; family Dolomedidae; genus Dolomedes; species Dolomedes plantarius. The sequence goes on from OU015502.1 coordinate 67,566,248, forward strand.
TTGATAATAAGTAATATTGAAATAAAGGAGATAATGGATATTAAGAAAAAATAATGAGATAAATAAAGATACGAAAACTATATAATGAGTGATATGTTTTGTAATTTTTATGTACAATTGATATATTTGAAGTGTGATTTTATTAAATATTGTGATTTTTATTGAAAGTGTGATTTTTATTATAAACTGTGATTTTTATTATGTAACTAAAGAACTAATTTTCTTTATATGTAAACAAGTCGAGATAATGTGATATTTATGCATTCTACGTTTGTGAAGCAGAAATGACACAGCACTAAAAAGACTGTGATTTTTTTTTAATTGGTGTTTTTTCCTCAACATACTAATGACTGTGAAAGGACTAAAAATGTTGCACAGATAAATCATTACAAGATAAGTAAATAAAGATTTTTTTTTGGACTCACTCCATAGTAGTGAACGTTGAGGAAGAATTTTTGAAATTTTCAACTTGTTAATTTTCAACTTCAGTTACTTAATTGTTTGTTTGTTTTAATATTTTTATTACTATGTTTTGTTATTTTGTATTATTCAAATCGAGATGATGGTAGATATTGTATTAAATGTATGTTTATAGTGAAAATTTTTGGTAGTTTACAAATTTTGGTTATGTTAATTGATTTTTTTTTGAGATTTTGTTGTGTGGGGAGACGTCCCTATTCAACAGGTTTCAAATACATACTTATGTAGAATCTTCAATTTAGTATTATGTGTCCTTCTTTTTAGTGATTTTATATATATTTTTCAGTAAATTTGATAATGTTGCTATGTCAGCTCATCACGTGATCTTTAAAAAATTTTTTTTGCAATTTAACTTTAATTGAACTTGATACGTTAACTTATTCCAAATTTTTTAATGCCCATTCTTCTCACTCATCTGAGTGAGTCTGCCCTCCAATGCAGGCATTGTAGGTCAGCCTCTTCTCGGACGGGGGGGATATTCTATAATATTAAAAACTAGTAATTTCTTAATTCAACAATCTTAACATTTAAAAACTATTAATTCCTCACTTTACTATTCCAAATTACAAACCCTTTTTTAATTCCTTGAAACAGGTAATTCCCTTTGGGCATTCGCGTTAAATTCCATTTTAAAATCTAACATTATTCTAAATTCCCTTGGGCGTACGAGCTAACTTTCGTTTTCAAATCTAAGTCCTAAAAGGCCTCTAGTGGAAAAAATTAAATGGCTGCCTGTTTTAAATGAAAACTAAACTGGCGTAGCGTGGGCAGAAAATTAAACGCTGTAGCGCATTTGTCACGCCTTTTCTTAACTTTTAACCAATTAAACCCTACTACGATCACATGACGAGATGAGTTTATATAAGGTTTGGGATCACGTACATGTACGCTTTTTTGATCATGTAACTGACTTGGGAAGACGTATTTCAGACGAAATAAAAACTAGTATAATGCTGTAACTTGCCGCGTCGTTTATTCGAGCCACGACTACTCTTCATTCCCAGTGATGTGCTGGACGCCCATTCTTTCCTTGGGTTGTCCAGTATGTTACATATATATATATATATATATATATATATATATATATATATATATATATATAAGTATATATATATATATATATATATATATATATATATATATATATGTCCCGGGACTCGCCACTAATGGCATTCGCAATGAAATTTCCATATAATGTTCTATTAGTACTATCCTTCAAAAGACTGGTATCAGAGTTTTATGAGATGTCGGTCATTTTTTTTTCCGACTTGCGGTCGTGTAAGAAACGCTACTTTTGATTTTGCGTAAACAAAGGGTCAAAAAGAATTTCGCGTCTTAATTAAATTTTGCTCTTTGATGAAAAAAAAATACCGTCCAAACCCAAGAATGACTCGAAAAACATTACAGCATCTTCTCAGTCGAAATAAAACATTTGTTGATGGTTTAGCGAGTTTCAAAATGGTCGTACGAACACCGATGATGCCGCACGTTCTCGATGTCCAATTGAGGCAACAACTACGGACAACATCAAAAAAGTCTACCGTATTGTGTTGGAAGACCGCAAAGTGAAAGTAAGGAAGATAGCTGACATAGTATAGATATCAATAGAATGAGTGAGACATATTTTGCATGAGCATATAAATATGAAAAAGCTTTGTGCGAGATGGGTGCCGCGTTTTCTAACAATTGAACAAAAACCGCAACGTGCCGATAATTCAGAGCACGCTTTGGCTATAAAAACGCAATCCAAACTGGTTTTTCCGGCGATTCGTAACGATGGATGAAACGTGTATCCATTACTACATACTTGAGTCAAAAATACATTCTGTAGAGTGGTTGGATGCTGGCGAAAGCAGCCCAAAGCGGCCAAAGACGTAACAATCGGCTGGAAAGGACTTGACCAATATTTTTGGGGATGTATGTGGCATAACATTCATTGAGCATCTTAAGAAAGGAAAAACAATCACAGGAGAGTATTAAGTAGCATTATTGGATCGCTTGAAGGACGATATCAAGAAAAAAAAGGCCGCACATGGCGAAAAAAAAGTGCTGTTTCACCAAGAGAATGTACCGGCTCACACATCAATGAAAGTGATGGTAAAATTGATTACATCAAAATACCAATTGCTCCACCATCCCCCGTATTCTCCAGATCTGACCCGCATCGTCTATTATTTGTTTCCAAACTTGAAGAGATGGCTCCAGGAGAAGAGATTTTCATCAAAGGAGGTTGCCAAATGTGAAACTGATGTGCATTTAGAAGCCCATGACAAATCGTACTATATGAAAGGTATTCAAATGTTTGAAAACCGCTGCAATACCGCTCTTGAAGGAAACTATGTTGAAGGGTAAAATAAATTTTTGACAAAAAAATGTTTTTTTTTCATTTCTAGTCCCGTTACTTTTCACCCCATGTAGTATATATATATATATATATATATATATATATATATATATATATATATATATATATATATATATATATATATATATATATATATATATATATATATATATATATATATATATATATATATATATATATATGCATATATATGCATATATAAAGATATAGAGAGTAAACATACATATATAGTTTAAAATTGTTTAATTGTCTAGTTTCTAAATTCATTGACTGTTTTACAAACTATTTAAAAGTTGGTTGTGCATGTGAACTATGAAAAATAATCAGATTGAAAACCTTGCATTTAGAGATGGTTATACACCATCTAGGCGAAGTTCTTTTATTTTCAATAGACTTATGTCTTTTCACTTATCTATGCTATTTTGAAAGCATTAAATGTCGTGCTATTCATGATTTAATGAAGCTTATGAATCAAATTATAATTATTTTTCACCAACACCTGCTAGGGATTACGGAAGATTTGCGCTAGTAAACATATTTAAATTCGCGTAGTAGTAATTCATATATTATTAATAATATAATAGTTGCTTTTAAAAGGAAGGATTGCAATAATGGGTGTTATAGTTTAAGATTTTTACTGTAAAATTTTAAAAAATGCTTCCTTATATCGCACAAACAGAGTTTTATAGATAAAACTGAGTAGTGTATTATAGATTATTGGTCTTAAAGGATTTATAAACTATAGAAAACTATAAATTTTTATATATAGGTATTATTTGAAGCTTGCACATGTTTATTTGCATTCAAGTTGCTAATGATATGGATTTCGGGTATTTCGTAGATCAAAGCGTTAAGGAATAAGTTACAATGTTCACGAATTGCAACAAATTAAATACGTCTCTGATGGTCATTTTATACATTAATTGATTGAATGCCATGTTTCAAGTTTTAATTTACTTTCGAAAGATTATATTTTTAGAGCTTAATGGGATTTTTCTTTGCTTCCATATCCGATTTTAGATTGTTATGTTTTATGTTTAATATCTGGTGTTATGTCTAATAAATTGTCATGCTCATAGCGCCTGAAAAACCTGTTGCCGTCCATCTTTTTCCCCAGAGTAATAACTTTCTTAGAAAATTCTAATTAATATTATTATTGTACAGTATTCAGGCCAGCAATTTTACAGTGTTCATTTTACACTGATTTGGGGCACCATTAAATTTATTCTTCAGATTTCAGTAAATGCTGTAAGTAGTCAGAATCATTTTGCGCCTTAAATTTATCTCACCTAATGGCATAGCTTAGAGGATGACAAGTTAATAAATGACTAATAAAAGAGGATTTAAAGTTTCAGTACTTTATTAAAGATATGATATTCATATATACATGTATCTACACAACTTGTATTTTTAAACAAAGAGTTAAACATAAATTTTTCATTGGTGCCCTAAATTTATTTGTTTTTAGTTTGACAATTGCCATATAAAATTTAGTCCTTAAGATTTTTTCTCACTTCATTCCGTGGTTTCAGGATTTATTGTAAATATAGAGCTATGTGATTCCAATTTGTCTTCGAAATGTAATTTTGAATCCAAAATATTATTACCATATTTAAAAATACCTTTAAATATAATCTCTTTTTTAAATTCTGCACCAAATATATCTCACCAAGGGCTCTCCAATTCTGAAATTTACAATTATAAACACTAATTCAGTTACAATTCTAAACTGGCAGTCGTCATAGGTTGTCCAGAAATACACAAAATACAAGTAGGGGAATCTACCAATCCAAAACGAGGAGAAATTCAAACGTTAGTCATAGCTCAGCCCTTAAAACAGACATATTAATTCCTCATCCTCTTGTCTACAATGATTGAAACTTTGGTATTTATACAATACTAGCTTAAAACCCGCACTTCGCTGAGGAGTACATTCAAATTAAATACAACGGACAACGTATAAAATTAATGCCAAAAAAAAAAAATATATATATATATATTTATAATAAATACGACGATCAATATATACAATTGATGTAAAAAATATATATATATTTCTAAAAAAATTGTAAGGGATATTTTTATAGACAAAATAATGTCCAATCGTCTGCCGCATTAGCAAGAAAAAAATAATTTTTTGTCTATTTAGTTCTTATGCCCGTGGCGATAAATTTATTTAAAGTACCAGAAAAAGAAATCATGTGATCAGCATTTAATAAATTAAACTAGCTGATGCGCTACCAGCATGGTCGCTTTTAGTTTTATATTTTCTTTCGTAAAACAACTGAACGTAGTTTTATACTTTCTTTTGTAAAACAACAAAGTAACATATGTAAGGAATGTTACCATTACCTGTCATCATAAATATACATTAAAGGGTAGTGGAAGCCCAGCCAAAAATTTATAATCATTGCTAAATTCTCTATAAAGCTTATTCTAAAACACCGTGATTAAAAAATGTGAATTCCCATTACTTCAGAACAGAGTTAAAGATTAGAAAAAGAAACCCAAAACCAATGATTTTAAAAATTACCTTCCTCTCTGTATGTACTATTTTTCAAAATTAAGATATCTACACTTTATCATTACATAAAATAAGAAATTGTTGGGGAAAAAATTTCACTTAAAAAAATGGAGTAAAAATTCAGCAAGTACTAAAATATAGTGAAGACTACGTCACTCTCTGTACGTATTATTGTTCCCAATTCACATATCTACAGAGGCTGTTCACACATTTTTTAGACGATGTATATAGTATTCACAAAACTAAATTACATAAAATTCTTGTGTTTTAAATGTTCTATTTGACATCCCTTATTTTGAACTATCTTTCGACACCTCAATTTCCAGCATAATAATGCCTTTTGAAGTGTCAGAAGAGGTATTCTATCCCATTCCTCCTGAACAGCTTTCCAGTGTCCTGTAAGGGTTTTGGGACGACGTTTGGATAATGCAAATTTTGAAAGTCCGAAAGAACACAAATCCATAGGTGATACATCGGGAGATTTAGTAGGGATATCAGTGAAGGGTAAGGCCTTGATACCAGTTTTTTGTTCCATTTCTTTTAGGAAATTTACAGTGGATTTTGATGTGTGACTGCTAGCTTTGTCCTGATGGAGTCTCACAGATTGATGGCACTGTGGGTAAAGCGATGGTATTTCATTCAGAAAAATTTGCGATAAAATATTTTCCTGGTAGTATTTGGAGTTAATCTTAACATTTTTTCCCACTCTCTTTATTTTTAACTTGTCATTATAAGAAAAACCAGCAACAATCATGAATCCCTTAGAAAAACTTTCTTTCGATTCTTTGAACCATGTACTTAAATTTTTTTCTCCCCTTTTATTATAATAAATGGCTTTTTTTGTTGCAATCATTTAAATACACCCATGATTCATCTATTGTGACAATTGTTTTCCATTTTTCTTTGGATAAGTGTTTCTCATATAGAATTCTGCAGCGTGTCCTGCTTTCAGCAATATGATTTGGAAGAAGACGATGCACATTGCGTTTTTTCGCTTTCTTAAGATTTAAATCAACGTTTATCATTTTTTTACAGTGGAAACCGAGCATTTTAATGATTTTGCAACTGTCCTTTGACTAGGGGGATTTTCTTTTAACATTAAACAACGTACCTTTGCAATAGTCGAAGATGTCCGTTTTTTCCTTGGATACTTGTTTGGAATTTTTGTCCCACTTGAGGCTCCAATTTGACGTTTTTTTTCTTTCTTGTTGACGATATTACCTATCGACGCTTTAGATATCACAAAACCATGACTCTCACATCGTTTTTGGATAACGGAGTATGTATATTTCTCTTCGGAAAGAGCATACATGTAGCCTTTGAACCACTGCTTTGTTAAAAACGCCATTTTGAATAAAAACAAAACTTTCAAGCCGTAGACCATAATTTTGACTTTTGAAAACATAGTACAATTGCAATTATTTCTTTTGCAGCAAACGATTTTTTATTACCGCTTACCAAAATCGTCTAAAAAATGTGTGAACAGCCTCTGTACACTTAATCATATCAAATAACAAATTGTTGGGAAAATTTCTTCACTTATAAAATGGAGTAAAAATTCAGCAAGTAGTAAAAAAAGTGTAGAAATTAACTATTACTGGCTATGCGTTGTATGCCGGTGACAGTTAAGACTAACCTCGCGATCATCTCTGCTCTCTCTCTCTCTTAATGAATTATTTCTTCCTCGCTTTCTTTCTTGAGACTGTTCTCAATTGATCATGCAACTCGCTTTCGAGCATTCCTGATTTCAGTGCATACATCCATATTGACACGTGGTTGCAAATTGCGGACAGCCGCTTATGGTTACATCTGGTAGTTGCAGCCGTTGCCATTCAGAGTGTAGAAATATCATCGATTTTTGAGCCGCAGACCTACGCGTTTTATATATATAGATAGTGTACTATGCTGAGGCCCGCGTAAAGTAGCAAACACATGTATGTGGCCCGAGAGAAAAAAGTTTTGAGTACGGTTGATTTAAATATAATATTATTTTTAGCCCTTTTTTGAAAATAGATCTGGTTGTATCTTTAATTTTACAGCCTGAAATTTTTGAAACCCCACTGGTAACTTTTTTTTTTTTTTTCCAACGCGGAGGCACTTGACGTCTACGTTTCAACGCGGATCACTACGTGTCCACGCGGCACACGTAGTTGCAAATTGTGGACAGCCGCTTATGTTTACATCTGGTAGTTGCAGCCGTTGCCATTCAGAGTGTAGATAAATCGTCGATTTTTGAGCCGCATACCTACGCGTTTTATATATATAGATTCTAAAAATTAATCTTTAAAAATTCACCAAAAATCAGAAAGAGTTAAAGATTCGAAAAATTTTTCATTTTAAAGGAATTTTTATGATCTTTCTTGTGATATAAATTTTATAACCCTCAAATTATTATTTTAAATGCAAACTTAAAAGAAGTTACTAAAACAGCTTAAAAATTTAATTTAAAAGAATCTAAGAAGAATTTTTCAAAAAATCTCTCTTATAGCACCACTACACCATAAGAAGAATCGCCATGCAAAATTTCAGCCCTTTAGGTCCAGCGGTTTGGTCTGTGCGTTGTATATCAGTCAGTGAATTAGTCAGTTACGGAACTGTTATATATATATATATATATATAGATAGGCGTTTTAAAAAGGTGTAAAAAAGGCGTTTTAAAAAGGTGTAAAATCGTTGGTTCAATCTCACATTTTTATCAACTTTCTTTGCATTATTTAATTGATGATGACTATCCATAAGATGCAACATGTGATCTTTTCTTTTCTGAACAGTTTTTCTGTAAAATGAGTAAGGTGTTCCGTAATTTCTTTAATAAGCTTTACTTATGGATAAAAATACTGCAGAACACAGCATACATTCATTCATACATTCAGAACACAGTATGTGAATTCATAATGTGTTCTGAATGTATTAAAAACTTTGCTTAATTGTTACAACATTCAAAATAAAATTGGATACCAGTAGACAATATATCTTTCATCTAAATTTAAAACTATAATATTTTTAAATAATTAGTAAAATAATTCATGCCTATTAACAGTTTTTAAGGAAGTAGAATGGCTTGAGGTAGCCAAGTGGTAGTGCACCGGCTTTCGGTGCTGAGGGTGATATGTTCGAATCCCGACACGTGCCGTTAATTACATCCATATCTAGGCCGGATATGGGCACTTTAAATCTGTGTATCTGAAAGTCTCTCTATGAGGCCATAAAGGCTGGGATAGGGTACCAATCCTCCAGATTCCTCCAAGTCGCCCCTGGGGGTGATAGAGTAAAATTCAGGCTTTTAAGACGGACTCTGATCCTTAATGTGCTATATAAACCGGAGCCTCACACTTCAGCACGGAGCCTATATGGACATGTTCTGGAACTTTCATTCAGGGGGTATTAGAAAGAACAACACCAAAGAAAAGTATATATATAAGGGGAAAATAGGAAATAACGATAATTTGTGATAACATTTCTAGTTAGTCATTTGATATTGATATAAATTATGAATTATATGTTAAGGAGTCCACACAAATGGACTATTAGGGAAAACTATGGAATTGAATACACCATTCTTTTTACCATGACAACTTCACTCGATCTAAATGATCTAACTATTGTTTTAAGGCATTTAAAGTTTGCGGTGTTTCAGTTTCAACCTGAATTCGTATTAATCGCACGAGATTTAAGATGGCGTGGCTACGCTACCTACTAGCCTTACTATAATTTAAACTTACTATAACTTTTGCAGTATGCAGATATATATATATATATATATATAAGGTAGGATGCATCTGTGTTCAGACAACGAGATAGGAGTAAGGATGGGGGTTGCTAGTTAGCTGTTTGTATTTATCGTTTAGCTTTTATCTTTTCATAGAAGTTCACTGCCTTGTAATTAGACCTAAGGTAATTGTGGACCTTTCAAAGCGATTTTTTAAATTTTTTACCCCAAAGATATGAAATTTTCATATATATTCATTACAGTATAACAATATTAAAACACTTAAAAATTTATAAATATTTAAAAAATATATAATTTTTTTTTTTATTTTGTATTTAAAAATTTTAAATTAAATTACTTGTTTTTAAAATGCTCCTTTGACTCAATTTTTAATTTTCTCCCTTAATTTTGCATTTAAATTGCTTATAAATACATTTTGAACAAAGTTACGTTTTATTTTATACTTTCGTTGAATAGTTAATTTTTAGGAAGTATTTTTATTCTTGTACTCTGAATTTTCGTAATATTTTTGTACTTTACTACAGTTAATTTAAATTTTGATAACCTGAATGATCTCGAATCTTAAAATGGACACATAACTTTATTTTGATGTATTACAGGAGTCTTTGTTATAAATTTCATAAAATTTCGTCAAAAACTATGACGCGAGGAGCATTTTAAAGACTTGCAAATCTGGAATTTACTCATGTTGCGAAAAAAGCTATTTAAAAGATGTTTTTTCACCTACCTTTAATACTTACTTTTCTAAATTTCTCAAGTTTTCATTTTACTTTTCACGACATATTTTAAATGCATTTCATTCCAATATTTACATGTTTATAATATATTAATAACCCCCCCCCCTCCCCCCCCAAAAAAAAAAAGAAAATTCCAATTTTTCTTCGATTTTTGGTAATTCGAAAGTCTACCATCCCCTTAATTTATTTTTGTTTATCGAAAGTTTCGATTTTTTTAAATAAGCGTTTAGTTATTTTTTAAAGACGAAGTTGCCTTTTCCTTCCTCCTGCTGTCTTACCTATTTTCATTTAAGCATTTTTTTATTTTAGATTCAACTTTTATTTTATTAGGCAAGATACTTATTTAGTTGGAAAGTTGAAACTATTAGTAAATAATAATAGTAAACTATTATAATTTGTGATAACAATTCTAGTTAGTAATTTGATATTGAAATAAATTCTGAATTTCTGGCATCCCCACAAAAGGACAATTTATAATGCTTAGTAAAGTGGAATAAAAGATGTCACAACTAGTTACAGACAATCATCTTAGTGATATTACAGATAAATATTAAGAGATAAAATACAGAAATATACTACAAATCAATAACAAACTAAAAATAATTTTTTTTACAGACTTATCTTTGACAAACTATCCGGAAGGGAAAAGGAAATTGTAACTTATCTAATGTTAAAGAATATACTTTCTGAAATATAAATTGCTAGCAGGAAGCGTAAACATCCAGAATTAAGCAAAATACGGTGAAATATTGAAAGATAACAAAGAATTTGTGTGTCTCTAGCCAAAAACAATGTATATAAATTAATGTATATAAATAAAGTAACAATATATACGTATTACCTAACTTGTGTTCATTATTTAATGCCAATATACATTATAGGTATAAACTAATCATCCAAAGTTAATATAACGGATTTAATGCATTGAAACTAAGTCGAAACTTAATTGTTGTTCGTATATAGTGACAAGATTTTTTTTTCCAAATATTTCCTTAAATTTACACAAAATATAGATTAACAGAGTATATACTTCTACTCATTATAAAAAAAATTAAGTACTGTTTATAAAATTTAAAGTTTATATTTCTGTTATCAGAAAACAATAACAATGAATGGTTATGATATGTGACTATTATAACAGCATAACGTGTTTTTTCACAGTCGAACCATTAAAAAATGTTACGTAAACACTTTTCTATTACAATTGTCTATGCAACTAATAAAGTATATTAAGATTTCTTACAATCACTTATATATATATATATATATATATATTGGGGAAATTTGGCATATTCGCTATAACCTAGTTATAACGAACTTCAAGGGAACAAAGGTTTTGTTCTCTTTATCCGGTGGCAATCTATATCCGAAACTTTAAGAAAACTGCTAAAATTCACAAAATGTATAACTCATTAGATGCATTGTGTATTCAATAATGATGTATTAAAAAATGATAAAATCTGTTAAAAATGATCATTAATGAACAAAATCGAATAAAATCGACTTCATTAAACTAACACAATACTAATTCAATGCCGTACAATAGGAAAACGGTGGGACCAAAATTTTCGGTCGTTATATCAGTGAGTCCGTTATATAACGGGTTCGCTGTAACGGGGTTCGACTGTATGTATATATATATATATATATATATATATATATATATATATATATATATATATATATATATATATATATATATATATATATATATATATATATATATATATATATATATATATATATATATATATATACATATATACTTGTATATAATGCATTCAAATGTTTAGCTAAAGGCTAGATAATTTTTTTCTAAATCTTAAACCTACTAACGCAAGGGATCCTATGGAAGAAAGAAAAAGCAATTGTTAAATTTGCTGGGGTCTAGAAAACAACACAAAAGTTTCAGAAAAGTTATTTTCTTTGAAAAAGAAATCACGATGTCATAAGGACTAGCTTTTTGTTCTCTAGAGAATTCTTTCTCTTGCACAATATGAATGCAAGCACATCGAGTTTTCTCGGAAAGCTTCCTATTCCACTCTTAATGCGTTGCGTAAATGCGTATTTACAAGCTTTCAAGATATAAAGTATGAAAGAAAGCTATTTTTGGAATATTTATTATATTTAATAATTCTGTATTGTAAAATATGTAAAAAAAGGGAATTTCAAAGCTGGCTTTCTTTTAAATAATAGGCATTAATATTTTTATTTTCACCATAAGATTGAACTATTTATAACTAGAAACTTTTCTCATTTAGTTTAAAAATAATTAACAGTTCTTTTGTTTTTCTCTCTTCGTGTATGATGAAAATATGTATGACATGCATGATGAAAATGTGAAGGAATGCAATTATTAAAATATTTGTTTAAAAATAACTTCTTCCGCCGTTATATATATATATATATATATATATATATATATATATATATATATATATATATATATATATATATATATATATATATATATATATATACTATTGCTATTAAGAAGTGAACATAAATTAAATTTCAGTCGAAAGTTAATATTTTCAATTTGTAATTAAATTGAGTATTTAAGGAGCAACAGACCAAATAGTTAAATGTATATTAGAAAATACAACTATTGTCCTTCGATTCGAAGTATTTACTGATATAAAAGCATTAAATTTTGAATTTTGAGGAAGACATAATGAAAATAATTAATTCTGCTTAAAATAATCTTGAATAAGGATATAAAAAATAAAATATCCCTGTTTCAATGCTTATTTCTAATTAACGGTATTTCCTGCGAAAACTTTAAGCTTCTCGTCATGAAAGTCGTAAACAATTCAAGAGAAGACCTGATTAATTTAAGAGTTCATTAAGGAAAAAAAAGAAAAATTCAGCTATTAGTCCTTGAATTGTTTGAATAGTTGAAATCACTAAGTTTCTCTTCGTAGATTCACTGTTTAATAAGCTTTGTATTAGGTTTCTTTCTACAATATTCTTTGCATGGTAAACATGGCAAAGAATAAGTTATATTTTATTTATGTTTTATTACATTCTCATAATAGCTAATTGATATTTCTTAATGCTTTAGATTTAATTTACCCTAATCTTTAAGCATGATCTTGCATTATAAGTTCAGTTGAATAAATGTTTTTATAACATCTTCGTAACAAAGCAAATTTTATTGACATAAATTAGTAGAAAATTTGGTGACTTTAAGAGAATTAATTTTTTTAGGATTTGAAGATTATAGCTGAATGTAGTTCCATGATTTTATGCAGACGACGCATTTAGATAAATTTATTTAATTTTGTATACTTGCATTATGAAAGTCTTTTCTTTCACTTACCGAATAGTTTTTATTCCATTAATATGATATTACACTGTTAAAGCATAAAGTAATGAAGAAAATGCATTTGCTTAAAATGGTTGTTATAAAATCGCATGTAGTATACATTCCGCTTACTGAGTATTTACGTTTATAGTAAAATTTATTAAAATAAATAACAATTGAAACATAGTATAGATCAAGGGTCGGCAACACGGTGCCCGCGAAACAATTTTAGAGTGCCTGCCGTTCAAATTTCTAATTTTTTTAGATATTTTAACAACAAACGCTCGTATTTGTAACGAATAATTGTAGAAAAAAATTAAAAATCGCGATACCGTAAAAATCAAAAACTGAGCATCCTGATCTCTCGACAGCATTGTTCTACCCTTGCTTCTATGATAAGTACGATAGATAGATCAAAAGATAAATTATCGCTCTGGAAATCGCATATTGAGAAAGAAAATTTTTCACATTTCCCAAATTTAAAATTAGAAAATTATTGCGATTGAAATGCTACCACCTATTAGTTTGTCAAACATTTTGATTCCTTATTGTTAGAATTTAATATCAATTATTTATGCTTGTGAATCTTTGTTTTCTAATATGAAATACTTACAGTCAAACCCCACTGGCACTTACTTGGACCAATGCCCGAGAACTGGGAATTCAACTTATGTGCCATATTACAACGAGTTGGCCTCAGATTTGCAATGTCAAATATTGCATTATCAATTTTATAAAGATTATCTCTATATATATATATAAGAGCTTGTCTGTTTGTTTGTTCGCTATAGAATCATAGACTGTTTCACCCACCGGGACCAAATTCGGCACAGTTAATGTTTAGGACCCGAGAAACTTAAATCAGGAAAAACGAAATTTGGGGCTCAATTAGTTTTTTTTAAATTAATTTTTTAATGATTTTTCTGCCACTAAGCACACCTCTTAAATGTGGATACAGTCCCTTCACCACAACCAGTCTAATTCGATACGCGGGGGAAAAGAGGTTTGTTCTGAGGGTGGTTTGAGAGTTGGTCTGGGGTTGACGGGAGGGGGGGGGGAGGGCGAAGTGTTTGTTTTGCGGGGGGTGCAGCCCAGTATTTTTTTGGATGGATTGCATGGAAAATTTTATATCTATATATCTACCCGGGCAACGCCGGGCAATAATGCTAGTTTTGTGTAAATTAAAATTAGAATTTATGTCGCATTAACATTTTTATGCTTAAATATTAACCACCCTCTCCTCCTCTTCACCCAGTGGTGACTGCCGAGCTCACGCATTTCTGAAATATGCCCTCCGAGTTAAAAAGGTTGCCGACCCCTGGTATAGATAGTAAATTATTTGAAATCACTATAGTTTAAAAAGTATTTTCACTCTGAATAAGCTCCGAGTTGTTTTTCTCTCTACTTCAGCAAATTCATAGTAAACATCGCCAACAATAAATTATATTTAAGCTGTATTATAGTTACATAAAAGCTTAATGATATTAGTTAGTGCTTTAAAGTTAATTTACCGTAGTCTTGCTAGGATGTCGCACTAAATGCTCTGTTCAATAAATGTATTTCTACTTCCTTCTCAGGAAACAAATATTATTGAAATCAATAACTAGGAAATTTAATGACTTTATGGGGGTTTTAGGATTTGAAGATTATAACGGAAATTTTATTTATGATTTTATGCAGAAAACGCCTTCAGATAAATTTATTTAATTTTGTGCAGTTGCATTACAAAATCAATCTCTTCTTCCAATTACAGATTACTTCGGAGCAATTTATATAATTTTTCGCTGTTTAAACGGAAAGAATTGAACAAAATCTTCTTCCTAAAACTTCGTGTTTTAAAATTTTATGTAATTAAATTTCCTGGTGCTGAGTATTTATTGAGAAATATAGTAAAATGTATTATAATATAATAATGACTGAAATATAATTAAAAATATTTGAAATATATTAAATATAATAAAATAGTCGAATCACTATGTTATTATAAGTAATTTCTCAACGAATTAGCTGTTTGCAACGTTTCATTCTACAAGAGAATATATAAAGCACACATGTCAGAGAGTAAATTAAACTTCATTTTGATTTTATTATATTAAAAAAATCTTGTTAATATTTGTAAGGGCTTTAATACTAATTAAACCTATTGTTTGTGTACGACGTAATATTAAATGTTTAGTTTAATAGTATGCAAAATTTATTGAAATTAGTAAGTAGAAAATTTCATAACTTTAAGGAAATCTCAATATTTATAACTTAAATATAACTTAAACTAGATTTATGATTTAGTGCATACAAAGGTTTTAGGGGTTCATAAGACTTTTAAAACGTCATAAAAATCATTTTTCTAGAAAGAAATATGGGGTCTAGTCTAACCATCTAGTCTTATGTTAGAATAGATGGTTTTCTTAAAATTTTAAATCAGACTGTGTGCAAAAATTCCCATTATTTCTGGAGTTATGGCCAAAAATGTGCTTTGACTAATATGTAAACAAACTGTTTAAAGGGAAATTTAAACTCGCTTTTCTCAAAATTTGATATTATAGCATTGGCCCGGGATATCTTCTGAACCATTCATTATTTTTTCATGAATGTTTAAGAGAGTTATATCATAGGAATATCTGAAACCTATACCTAAAGCTTTATCATATCATACAATATATTGTTTTATTGAGTCCTGATTAGTAGATTTTTGTCTACAAATATAAGTCTGGGATAGATAAATTAAACTATATATTAAAAATAGAAAGAAGCTGTTAAACGTAATAACTTATCTAGTAAGTATTTATGAAGTGTATGTACATACATTTTTATTTTCATTTTGTAAATTATTTTAGCAATAATGCTGGACACAAGCTATGATATATGAAAATCTTCACTGACAACAAGACTCTATTCCTTAATGGACTTATATTCCTTAATGGAACACCTTAAAAATATTTTCTAAAAAAGGCAAAATTTAGAGTTATAAAAGGAAATAAAAAGTAAACATTTAGATGAAACACATCAAGATGCATAAGATGTTAAATCTTGTGAATTTTTCACCCTTACTCACACTTACTGAGTTAATTTACTGAGTTCTATGACCCCTTTAGATATTTAATTAATAGTAGCATTATAAAAGCGTATAAGGCATATAAGGCGTAATTTTCAATGTTATTCTATTATAGTCATATTTTATTTATATTAGTAATTTATTTTTTATTTAGTTATTATTTTATATACACTTTTATGTATTTGTATATTACTTAACTTTGTTTTACAGGTAAGTTTCCCTAAACATAAGGAAACTTGAATTTAATGAACCATTCTCTATTCCTAGAATAAAAATGTCGTACTTCAATCATTCCCCCCTGAAAATCACTGTAAACAATAGAATGTACTACGGATTTTTAATGTATTTATTACACAGACACACACACACAGACACACACGCAGACACACACACCCACACACACACACACACACACACACACGCACACACACATATATATATATATATATATATATATATATATATATATATATATATATATTACATTCGTTTGATAAAACAGGAAAATTCGCCCTTCAGTATATTTTTCGTTTATTTTCGGAAATAAAATTGCACATTAAAGAAATATTATGAAAATATTTAGCTTACATCCAACAATACTTTTTTGGTCGTTTGAGCAATCAATGGAGGAAAGTCATAAAATTTGTAAATTCTTTAGCCTGTAAGTTGTTCCATGTATATATATATTTGTTACACACTTCAATGAATGTTTCTTACAAGTGAACTGTCTACATTTGAAGCACGTCACAGAACTTTTGTTGTCAGTCTTTGGGCATAAGCGACATCTTCCCCTTTTGCCATTAGTTGCTACATTTCCGGATTCTTCAGATTGGGGTTCAGGTTGTCCTGAGATTCAAATGCTCATCGCCTATTCTTGGGCATCCCTTGATCTTGGCAGGTGTTTTCTTCCTTCAATGCGGTGGGTAACCAAAGTCAGGCCAAGATTCTCAATAAAAATTATCCTTTTCTTCAATGAGTTCATCTTCCCTTCTGGGTTGATCTTGATGATTAATACGAACGTATTATACGTGAAAATGCCTAGGATGTTGGAGAAAGCTACAATGGGCCATCTGTTGGTCATTCTCCCACAGGAATAGACGAGGCTAGTTTATCTAAAGTGTCTACTCCTCATCTGGTGCTGTTATAATCTAGAATGATTTGAGGTTTCGTTGTGTCTGTGTCTACTATCTTTCTGTCATGGGGAAGAGTACTCTGAAGAACTATGCACTTGCATCTTTTCGGGGTGTATGCTACAAGATTTGTACCTTTCGTGAATGCAAATGTCTATGTATACTTTGGGGCCCCTTTTTCCAATAACTGCGGAGGAATTGTTGGCTTAATCTTTCTGGTTGTTCCAATCATTGTCAGTATTTTTTTTTCAAAATTAGCTGTCCCAGGTCATACGACGTGAAAAAGTTATCACATGTTACAATATGTCCTTTCAAGTCTTGAACGAGATTGTTGACAACCTTGAGACCTTGGTTTCGTTCAGGTGCAGAACCAAGCTGCTTTCTAAGGTACAGCTGTATGTTCCACACATAATTGGTAACGTTTTTACAATGTATTCAAAATTTTATGCCGTACTTGGCTGGTTTGCTGGGCATATACTGGCGGAAGAATCACATTTCTCGGAATGTTACCAGTTGTTCATCCACAGTAACGTGCATTTCAGGGTTCTACATCATAGGCATAATTTACACCCACTTGTTCCAAAATTCTCTTATGGCTGCAAATTTATTAGTTACCCGTCATCTTGATCGGGTCTGTCTGGCATAAAATCGAAGAAACTTTGGGATCCTTTTGAATTTCTCTAAGGACATAGTTGCCCTGAAGATATTCCGTCCCGTTGTGGAATTCCACAGACTCTCTGTAGACTCATTACAAAGTTTGTATACCCCCAGACAGCAGCAACAAGCTAATAAATGCTTCCAAGTCAACATTATTCAAATTTTTCCAACTGTCTCCGAACACCTTTTATCCTTCGACGTTACTATTTTTTAGCATGGTATTCACAATTGCTGAAGGACAAAAAACATAAATGTAGAGTATTTTTTTCAATTCTAGACGTGGCAATCTCGTAAGCCATGGTGTCAAGTTCACAACATTTTCAGCCTCACACCTACCACATGAATACGGTGGTTCGACAAAAACTTTGTTTTAAATTTTTGATCGCTATAGTGCACAAAAGTTGTCAATGGTATAGACATGAAAAAATAACTAATTATGGACTAGACATGAAAAAATAACTAATTATTATTTTTTTATTAATTTGTCTTCCGTTTGCGCAATGCCATCGAAGTTAGCAAAAAATTGTGAAGAACCTTAATTTTTCATAATTTGTTTAAGCACGCCAGATGGTTTTAATTGCGTTTCTATATCATGCATTAACTACTAAAACAATGTAAACTCAATATATATGCACTTATTATACATTTGTTTCATATCATCCGGTCGCGCAACATAGTACAAAATGAGTAAAATTAGTAGTTTTTGCAAAATTCCAAAGTTTGACAGTTTAGTACATTTTAATCATACGACTTTTAGAGATGCTATGGTTTAATTCTATTACAATAATATATTTAAAATACAAGCATATCAGATAAACTTTGATATTCAAGTGGAATTCGGTCGCGCAGCTTCGTCAAAAACAGCAGAGTAGCCTACTACCGAGAGGCGAGGCGTACGTGACGAATGCCGCGCCGTGACGAGTGATCGATATGGCGTATCGGATCGCGCTACGGCTGCTATTGCTTCAAGTGTACTGTAAGATGTTGGGTTGATTAATGAATCAGATACTTCTTATGTTGTAGACAAGATTAAAGTCCGAAGAGAAAAAACTTGTGTGAGAGCTAGTTTGCAAAGTGATATAAGTTTAGAAATTCATGGTCTTTACTTTGATGGACGAAAAGAAAATACATTGTCAATTGAAAAAACTGGCAGAAAACACTTTTGCAGAACCTATAAGGAGGAGAATTACCCTATTTTTGGTCACCCAGGAGACTATAAGGAGGAGCATTACTCTTTATTACAGGAACCAGGCTCTACTTACATAGGACACACTTGTCCTTCTTCAAGCTCAGCAACCGACATAGCCAAAAGCATCAAGTCTCATTTATCAGAAAATGGCTTTTTACTTGACAAATTGGAAGTTGTTGGATGTGACGGTACTGTTATTAATACGGTATTAAGAAATGGTGTAATTCGACAAAGAGAGATACATGCGGGAAGACCTCTACAATGGAGCATTTGTCTTCTGCAATACAACGAACTGCCCTTCCGCCACCTTTTCCAACAATTAGATAGAAATACAACAGGCCCAATAGGATATTCCGTACCGATTGGAAAGGCCTTACCTGATTGTGAAAGACTACCAGTTGTTGATTTTAATCCTATTGATTCTGAGATTCCAAAAGTTGACAAGCGTATTCTTAGCAAGGACCAATTGTACTTGCTTGAGATAACAGAAGTCATCAAGTCAAGACATTGTTCAGAAGACTTTGTAGTACGTGATCCTGGCCCAATGTCACATTCAAGATGGCATACTACTGCAAACTGAGTTTTGCACCTCTACATTAGTGTGTCAAGCCCTACTGAAAATCTGAGAGAGATTGTCACATTCATTCTCAAATGTTATATGCCTATTTGGTTTACCATAAAAATTAACCACAAATTCACAGATGGACCTAGACGTGTTTACAAAACTATTGAATCTACAAGGTACTTACCAGAAGAGCTGCTTCAAGTTGTTGATCCCGTTTTACACTGGAATGCTTACTTTGCCCATCCCAAAAATTTACTTTTGTCTATGGTAACTGATGAAAGAAACCATATCCAAGAGCTGGGATTTAGGCGTATCATGAAGGCAAAGCAAGCAATATCTGAAAGTGACTCTATGAGAATCTTTAAACCACCAAACCTAAACTTTGAAGCTAAAGACTATACCGAAATTATCAAATGGAACACCAGTACACTGACTCCTCCTCCACTGTTAAGAGCATTGACTAATGAAGAGATAAAATAGTATGTGAGCAATGCCTTCAAGCCTGTTATGAGTATAGATGCTTTCCCATGCAATACGCAGGCAGTTGAAAGATGCGTTAAGCTAGTGACCGAAGCTTCAATTAAAGTGTGTGGACATAGTTCCAGAGACGGCGATATTAGAACCACATTACTGTCACACTCAGCGATACTACATTTTTCACACAAATACGAATTTCAATGTTTATCCATAGATAAAGACTAGAAAGGAAACATAAAGAGAGAGAAAGTGAAATAAATTTGTACATATTGTAAATAACACACCCTACATTGGATGGTTGGTTGGGTACGATGTGGGTGGAACTCGAATTGCAGCCACATCCCCGTGATGAGTTCTGGGTCGTTTTGTAAACAAAATGAGCGAAGATCTGAAACAACAATTGAATAATGAAACAAAAAAAATACCAAATATTTACTATTAGAAAATTTCTAAATTATCTGAAAGGAAACATTGTCAAACAACAAAATTTTCAGACAACTATAATGGCTGCTACCGGCTGCGAGCGAATCACTGGCATTCGTCACGTACGCCTCGCCTCTCTGTCCAGGTAGGCTACTCTGCTGTTTTTGACGAAGCTGCGCGACCAAATTACACTTGTATATCAAAGTTTATCTTATATGCTTGGATTTTTAATATATTTTCTAATAGAATTAAACTATAGCATCTCTAAAAGTAATATGATTAAAATGTACTAAACAGTCAAACTTTAAAAATTTTGCAAAAACTACTAATTTTACTCATTTTGTACTATGTTGCGCGACAGGAAGATATGAAACAAATGTATATTAAGTGCATATATATTGATTTTACATACCTTTAGTAGTTAATTCATGGTATAGGAGCGCAATTAAAACTATCTGGCGTGCTTAAAAAAATTATGAAAAATTAAGGTTTGCTAACTTCGACAATTTTTTGCTAACTTCGATGGCATTGCGCGAACGGAAGACAAATTAATAAAAAAACATAATTTTTAGTGCGTTTTTAAGATCTATACCAATGGTAACTTTTGTGTACTATAGCAATCTGAAATTTTAAAAAAAAGGTTTTTTTAGAACCACCCTACACATGAAGCTTTTGGTTCAGATTTCCATTTGATTTTACCATCTTTGCTAAGTAGAGTTGCCGACTGACTCGTCGACTGGTCATATTCGTAACCTGCGTCGTCATCGGATGATAGTTCGGTTTTCGAAAAGTGATCGTCGATTTCGGTAACAAATTCTTGATCCTCCGATACTGCAAGCAACAATTGCTCGATTTCTTCAATAAGTCCACGATTAGCCACATCATGGGCAATGGAGAGTTTCTAACACAACACATAAAAAAATCAACTGTCAAAAGAACAACGCCCCTTTACACAATATACGAGAGTGGAAAGGAAAGCGCGGGAGACAAACAACGGTTACGGAAACTAGGAACTGCTAAGAACAGCGCAGTACTATTAGTGCCATCTATTGTGCCAAAAGGGCACAAAAAAAATACGTAACGGAAAATTCCCTAAAATGCAATAAATCTATACGAAATAAATTTGTTATGGGTCAAAAAAGTCCCGAACACCCTAAGAAGGTTAATTGAAAATTTCAATGTTCAGTTAGGAAGAGAAAAAAAAACTTAACAGATCTTATTTGTTTAATATATATATATATATATATATATATATATATATATATATATATATATATATATATATATATATATATACATATACAAGGTGCGGCCATTGATTTATAAGACTGATCTAATAACTGCAGAAAATATTACTTGAAATACATACCCATTTATTATGTTTCGGGGCATTATGTTATGCACAACAGCTCTAGATTTAGAATTCAATTTTGTGATTCTTCATGTAAGACTGCTATTTTTAAATTCTTTTTAAAAAATTTTCTGTTAACCCTGCAGAATTATGTCAACATTCAGTTATCCTACCACTCAGCACTGCTTTTCGTATAAGCATAACCAAGAAATACCTACTGCAATACCATTGCATTAAATCTCATTTTGTATTCTATATTTGAACTAAATTTTTAGAATATAAATTGTTTTCTACAATTATTTAACTTAATACGCTGCCTATTATAAATGAAAAAATGAGATTTTTTATATATTTTGCTAGATTAACATATTTATAAATCATACTAGGCAAACTTTAAAAACAGATGATTCGGGAGCTGTTCAAAGACAAATGTTTCCAGGACAGTCATTTAATATCTATAGATAGAGATATCATATATTTAAGATAAATTAGTATATTGAATTATTAAATATATTTAATATAAATGAATGCATTTAATTACTTCATATATTTAATTTCGATTATTTTTTCTTTATTGTAGAAAACTGGTCCATCTTAATTTACAAACTTTGAACATGACAAACTAATATTAAATTTCCAAGTTTGTTTGAGTAATATATTTCTTATGAACGCTTTTCTACATTTTCGCAATGTTATACATTAGCCGTTATAAATTCACTGGAAAAATTAGATGTTTATAATTATTTTTTTTTAAACTTTTCTATAGATTAACATATTTGTAAACCGTACTTGGCAGTCAGCTGAAAGGTGAAGATGGATGATCTATTCAAAACAAATGCTTTTTATCGTACTCACTTACTATCTACATTTAATATGCAGTGAATTTGTAAGGTTGTGTAACATTTACATAATATTTAGACACATTGTTGATACAAACTAAAATCATTATGTTTGTCCTATAATATTCCTTAGAGCTAAACCTATTTGATCCATGCTTTTAAAAAGACTTTGGATTTTAGCATGATTAAATGAATGTCTTTGCATTACTCGATGGGTCATTTTTTAAGATCTTGAATTTTCACAGTAATTCAACCTACTGAAATGCTTTAAATTATTTAAGCCTAGAAATATGTGAAATTAAATACATTAAAGATGTATGAGGTTTTACTATTAATTTGGGATAGCGTTTAAGTTTTCTTTTAAACAGTAAAATAAGTCACATTCCAATAAAAAATATATCATAATATAGTACTAATAAAATACCATTAATTTAAAACATTATTAATCATAATGCATTTTGAAAGTACAGAAATCGAAGTACATAATTTAAAGTACACAAATATGAACTCATTTCAAATTAGAACCAGTATGAATAATATGTTACTTATTACGAATATATGAAACTTATTATGACTATATGTTACTTATTATGAATACTATTTTACAAAATTATTTTTATTTCTGTAATATTAATTTTTAACCACTCATCATGAACAATCATGGATTTATCTAATGTTTATTATGTAAAAGTATTTAACAAAATTAAATTACAGTAGTATTTTCTAACTAAAAATATTTAGGAATCATTTAAACAATGATAACTAAATAATTAAAAAAAACAATATTCCAAATTCATCCTAATTTTATACCTAACTCTGGGAATTTTAACTCAGTTATTTTTAATTAATTTAATTTCAATTACTTTCAATTAATTTCATCAAATTAAGTGGATTTTAATTTACCAGTTTTAAAAATGGAAAAGTAATATAAAAAATTCTCGCTTATTTTAGGATTATATTTTTATTCTGATTTATAATAAATATTAAACATTCTTTTAGTTTATATTCATTTCTCCACAATCTGGATAAACATTAAATTATACTAATAAAGAAGAGAAATTCAAAATGCATTTTATACTTTAATTTCCACTTTTAAAAGTTATTACTGTAACCTAAAACTTCTTTTATTCGCTTTCTCTTAATTATGTTAAAATTCCTACTGCAGGCAATAGAAAATGTAAGTCTTTGTTTAAAGCACATACTACAAGCAATAAAAGCATGTGTCTCTATGCTTTATCTTGATGCCTCACGATATAAAGAAAATAAAAAATCGTATTTATAACAAGTATAATTAAAAGCACGCCACAGGCCAGGAAATTGCGTGCATGATCTTACTCTCTGTCTTTTGTTCTCGAAAATTTCATCATTAAACTTCACGGAAATAATGTTGACATATTCATGTACATTGTAGGTGAAACTTAACATTCATTTGAATAGAGCGGCAAACAAAATATTAGGAATTGCTTACATGCTTATTTAATTAAAATACATGACCACCTATTTATTTTCTCGATAAATTGTTTTTTTCCATATAATACTTTTTCTCTCGGGATAATTTTGATGCATTATATACGGTAGCCATCTGCTTTAAATTTAAAAAGGTTACTTTGGTGTATACAAAAAAATTATGAAATATTTATTCACATAATTAAGAAAAACTGGAATATTTATTCTGTGAAAAAATTTATCTCTGAAAAAAAAAACCAACAATTTACTTTTTCCCCAATGCGGTGCCATTGTCCATTAAGATAATCACACATAATCCACGAGAATTGTTGGTTGCTTCCAATAAAGACAACTTATAGAGGAACCAACATTGCCCTAAGCTACAATTTTGATAGTCTGCCATCAGGTGAGACATCTGGAGGGATCGTAATTTCTCCCACCCTCTCTGACCTCATAGATATATATTTTCCAGCCAACGGATTTGGTCATATCCGGCCCAAACACTAAGCCATTTAATGGCTTCGTCGGTAATCGAAAATGGGCCTCAGTCCCAGGCTCCAAGCACTACCACTAAGCTACCTTGGTCCTAACTTAAAAATATGTCAAATAAGGAAAATAATACATTATCAATCTGACCTTAAATGTTGTAAAAGGCTTTAAATTACTTTAATAAACGTATTTATTCCAAAATTTCACTTAATACTGAGAAAAACTTAATAGCTTAATAAACTAATAAAAAGTGTTTTATCCACAAAGAAAATATTTTTTAAAAACGCTAAAAATGCGAAATTAATATATTCCTTGTATTAAAATATCCTAGACAAAATTTTAATTACATAATACAGGCATCATGAAAGTAAGTAAAATCATTTTGCTGTCAAATATTTATATTGTTGAAATATTTTGGAGAATAGTAAATTGAAAAGAACCTTCTAAAAATAAACAAAACGTCTTTATCCGTTAAAAGTTAACCTTAAGAAAATATTTTATAGTATTATTTTATTAAGAAAATTATAATTTTTTATAAAATAATTACTCAGTGAAAAATTACTGCATAAAATTATAAAATAAGTTTTGACAGAATCAAAAACAGAAGCATTTTAAGATAACTTTTGTTTGTTAAAAAATTCATCAAAATTCACTTAAAAGTGTGACAAATGAGGAAAATAATACATTATCATTCTTAGCTTAAATATTGTAAAAGTCTGTAACTCCCTTTCATAAACATTTAAAATTTTCACTTAACAATGGGATTAATAATGGCTATAATAAGTGCTTTAGCCTCGAAGAAAATATTAAAAAAAAACGATGAAAATATGAAAGTAATATATTCCTTGTATTAAAAAACCCTAGACAAAATTTTAATTATATAATACAGGCAGCGTAAATATAGGTAAAATCATTTTGCTGTCAAATATTTATATTGTTGCAATATTTTGGAGAATAGTCTTCTAAAAATGGACAAAACATGTTTATTTATAAAAGATACAACTTAAGAACATCTTTTATACTATTATTTTATTAAAAAGTTATTATTTTTATAAAATAATTTTTCTATAAATAATGAATTCCTAAAACAATCATAAAATAATTACTGACAGAATCAAAACCTGCAATATTGTAAGATAAATATAGTTTATAAAAAATATCTATCAGCAATTGACATAAAAATACGTCAAATGAGGAAAATAATTCATTATCATACCTACCTTAAATCGTGTAATAATCTTTAAATATTTTTCATAAATATATTTGAAAATTCCTCTAATTATTAAAAAAAATAATAGCTGTAAACATGCTTTGGCCCCTAACAAAGCAGGAAAAACGCTGAAAATGTGAAAGTAAAATATTCCTTGTATTAAAAATCCTCAAGGAAAATATTTAATTATGTATTAAAGACATCAAGAATATCAGTAAACTCATTTTGTAACGAAATATTCATGCAGCTGAATTATTTTGGAGAATGGTAAATTGGAAACTATCTTCTAAAAATGAACAAAACGTCTTTATCTATTAAAAAATACATCTTAAGAACAAAAAGTCCCGCAAATTTCATTCGATAACAGCTGTGCTGTACAGAAATTGGAAAAGTTAATTCTAAAACAAAAGAAGAATAGCATTCTAAATCGATAAAAATAGATAATTCTTGAAATCATCTCAAAATTCTTTAAGATTTCAATCACAAAATTCATTTTATGATTGAAACTTCTTGAAAGTTAATATCTGTATGCAAAAGTCATTGCAAGATCCCTAAATTCCATTATTTTAAGATATCTTCATAAAAAGGTGGATGTTGTGTCTTTTATGTTTAAATAGTATCTGAAATAATTAATTCTTGTACGACAAACGGATAAAATGATATCGAAATACACACACACACACATATATATATATATATATATATATATATATATATATATATATATATATATATATATATATATATATATATATATTATATATGTATATTTTCTGTGTGTATAGTGTGTGTACATAAATGTATAAGCGCAGATGAAGTTGGAATGTAATTAGAACTGCAATAATCAGAATTATTCCCTCTTTGTGATTTTTCTTGCTATTATAATTTCCAATACTTATTTTTCAGTATCTACCATTCTATGCTGGATCTTTTAATAATATATATCAACGTTATAGATGATGCATGTGAAAAATATAGTTAAATTTTTTCTTAAATAAACATTAGAATTATTTTTAATTTTTGCTATTTTATAAAATATTTGCAATCATCGTATTGTCCTAAGCCTCTTTTGGTGGACTCCTTCTTTGCATTCTAATTCGCCCACTGATATGGCTTGAACGGCTTCCGGACCTTTGCATCGTTTGCGAAGCGGCGGCACTTGAAAGGTATTTTTCAGTTGTTTGACTATGTGGTTGTCGTAAAGTTATAGGTCGGGGCCATGGGGGGGGGGGGGATGAGGATGGTTCAGGATCTACCAGCGGATGTACCCTAGCAAATCTTGTCCACCTTAGCAATCGATCCTATAATGTTGGCCAAGTGGGATTGGTCAAGTGCTGGCATTTCCCCTGTCCACACGTTCTTTACGAAATTCTCTAAATCCTCGTAATACTACATTACACCTTAGGAGACACTCACATCCATACCCATCTCTCATACGAAGGTAAATTGCGGCTCCACTAACACATTCTTCAGTCAAAAATTGAATAAACGCATGACGAACTATGTCAGAACCGTAAGTATTTTATTTTTGCTTAAGCGCCTGCAAAAAGCTAATTGACACTTTCCGATGATAACAGATTTGCGCCTTGGATTACAACGTCATATACCGACGCAATTGCAAAGCTTTGAGCTTTTACTGCTACTAAAACAAAAGTATCGCTTTCATTCGGTCCACCATTATACATAGTTTTGTAAAGGCCGCAGTGGCACGGTTGGCAAAGGCAGCGAGCCTTTGCCAACCGTGCCACTGCATATATATATATATATATATATATATATATATATATATATATATATATATATATATATATATATATATATATATATAAATATATTTTAAGATTACTGCATTTTCCTTCATAAACATAAGTGTGCTGTTTTTAAGCCTCACTAAAATCGTTATTACTGAAGAAAATGCATTCGGTTTGATTCAAATTAAATTTTATCCTCTTCGTTAATTTTTCCCTCATCACCCACACTTTCTCTCATTAGCAAATATTTTTATTTTATTTGCGGGTAAAACTTAGGGGGGAGGCAAATGCAAATCCTGTTGTTACTATACAAATCTATAGTACAAAAGCAGGCATTAGAAACGACAAAAGCCTCTTTTACTGTTAATCTTATTAAATGAGGTAATTAAAGGAATTACAACTCGGCGAAGAAAGGGAAAATAATGGATTCAGCGTCATTAATTGCAAAATAGTTTTACTATTTTGCTACTTTAATTCCGCGAATAAAATAAACTCGGATAATTTCATAAAAGCCTAAGAACTGAACATTTTAATTTATAATTCACCACTCGCAATTTTTCTAAAACTACTGAGTAATGTCAAAACATCATTAATCATAATGTCTTTAGCTTTTAAATATGGAGAATAAGTAAATCAGAATACTTTAGACCGAGTTTCGAAATGAAAGCATTATGCAGGTTATTTGGAACTATTCCTTTGACGCCTGAAAAGTAAACTGTTATTTTTCACTATTCGAGCCTAATGTGAATTAACGAAACTTTTATTTCAACCACGTCTTAGAAGTTTTAAAAATAGCGAAGGCAAAATATGTTTATTAATATTGAAGAATGAATGAATAAAAGCTTTGAAATACTGATGCATTTACTTTGTGGATTTTTTTAAAGCTGTAATTTCCTGCGTAAATGTAAAGAAAACATGCACAGTGCTCTAATGGGACGAATATGTCCACACAAATCTAGTGTGTGAGTCTAATTAGGATGTAGTTGACCGTGCAAAGAAATGAATAAGATATATGGGGTGTGGCTGTATGGACTCTCATATTTCATGGGGTAATGAAAAAAGAATGAAACAATTTACAGAAAAAGATTTATATTTTCGAAAAGTACTAAAGTTCTAGTTTC
The DNA here is from genome assembly GCA_907164885.2 of Dolomedes plantarius. Lineage (NCBI taxonomy): Eukaryota > Metazoa > Arthropoda > Arachnida > Araneae > Dolomedidae > Dolomedes > Dolomedes plantarius. Next base: position 67,595,091 of record OU015502.1, read on the forward strand.
TTTCCAACTTAGTTTTGAAAATAATAATACTGTATTTTCGCCCATTATTTGCGATGGGCTGTAGAAGCCGTTCACAAAAGTTTTCTGTTACACTGTTAGTCAGGTAATGAGGAATGGTAACAAATTCCACGGATAGCGGTTTTTCGGATCCGTTGCACATTTTTTATTGTTCTAATGTTCCGAGTATATCCACATGTTATCCTTGGTAATAAGACTAACTTCCTCTCACGTTTGAAACCCATCGGAAGAGCGTTTTTCAAACAGGAACGCCATTAGTTACAGAAAGCACACGGAGCGTCCTGTGTCACGGTCATAGAATCGATGTTTTTAAAGAATGCCTCGATTATGAAACATCGATGTTCACCGAACCAACTAATGGTGTCTACTGACAGCTACAAAATCCGTCCAAATTGTTGCCACCTTCAGCGCATCCCTACACTTAAAGCTCCCTAACCAGTGACCTTCAGAAAAGTGGGATAAAGTATGCCTCGATAACGAAACCCCGATGTTCTCCGAACCAACTAATGGTGTCTACTGACAGCTACAAAATCCGTCCAAACTGTTGCCACCGTCAACGCCTCCCTACCCTTAATGCTCCCTAACCAGTGACCTTCAGAAAAGTGGGATAAATAATGCCTCGATAATGAAACCTCGATGTTCAGCGAACCAACTAATGGTGTCTACTGACAGCTACAAAATCCGCCCAAACTGTTGCCACCTTACGCGCTTCCCTACCCTTAATGATCCCTCACCAGTGACCTTCAGAAAAATGAGAATACATTCTGTCTCACACGGTATGACACAGTTTTCTTCAAGACGGGCATAATAATTCTATGATGCCCAGTATAAAGGGCTGAGGTCAAAAACAGTGATTTTTCGATACTTGTTAGTATTGTTAAAAAATAAAAATAAATAAAAATAAATAACTGGTATAAGAGGCTTAAATCTATAAATTTTGTATACAATATTAAGTTTTTTTTATAATCATATTTTTATTCCAGTCAAAAAAAGTTTGTTTTTTATAATCCATATTAACAAGTATGTAAAAATCACTGTTTTATATTTAAGCCCTTTATACCGGGTATCATAGAATTGTTCCCTACAGAATACACAGATAATTTTACTTCTGAGAATTTTATTTTAGAAAACATATTGGTGCTGCTAAAATTAATAACTATACAAAAAACTTTCATATTACTAATTTCTATTACTTATATAAGAAATTATTTTGTACAATAGATGTAGTTGCGAGTTTATTATTTTTTTTTTTGCTTTTTTTTTGTCCATATGAATGCATTGCGAAAGAATGATAATATTTTTCTTATAGAAAAAAATAATAATTTATCAAGGGAATTTTTAATTCTAAGCAGAGTAGAAGAATTTTAAAGAAATTACATTTTAAAAATTGACAGATATTCTAACTAGTTTGTATGGTAGTTAATGATAAATATTACTCTCTGATTTGCGTCTTAGTTTTTGTAGAAATCTATCTATAAAAATAATTGTATGTGTATATGTTCCAGCATCACTCTCGAACGCCTGGAGCAATTTGAACCAAACTTGGTATACATATGACTTACAATCTGGAAAGTAACACTGAGGGGCTGGGGGATAGGACGCATCTAGCACCCCTAGGGTGAGGGGTGAAGGTGGGAACATGTAAAAATAATCGAAAACGTCTGATATTAGTGTCGAATCCATAGTTTCCGGGATAGCTCAGATGAATACTGACACTCCCGATTCCGTTTAAGTGCAAGTTCAGCGCCCCCCCCCCCCAAGAACATTGGGAGGAATGGGGAAGTAGGGATGAAAAATTAAATGCCTAAAATGACCGAGATTAGTGTCGAATCCATAGTTTCCGGAATCGTTGAGAGGAATAGGGGAAACAAAAATATTGTTGATAATCAAGTTTTAAGTTAAATTAATATTACAGTGAATTTGTAGTTTTACTTTATAATTTGTATATTATGCAAATACTTTTAAATACATGTAAATAAAATTACTTAGATTTTACACTATAGATAGAATTCATTCCTTTTACTGTTTGAAAAAGTGGGATAAATATATACCCGGGTAATGCCACGTAAACAGCTAGTATCCTCATAAATAAAAAAGTCAACCTTCCGGTAAGTTAAATTCGTAATTTCTTATAATTCCGGTTTAACAGACCATTTTAGCGATACTTTTTGCTGTTTCCAAGCTTGCAAAAAATGCAGTCGTGTATCTACAATATCACAATTTAAATAAGCAGAATAAAATGCAGATTTTGAAAAGGTGATAAAAATGCTTCTATTTTCTTTTCCAAAACAAATATTGATACAAAATAAGATAGTACTTATAATGCAGGCATTTCACTTCCAAATCGAAATTGTATAATTTGAAAATCTCCTGCATGACCACTAAAAGATTCTTAATAAAGTACTTTTGTTGTTGCTGGACGGAGGTGTTCCAGATCAGGTCCATATAGGCTTCCGTGCTGAGAAGTGTGACTCCAATTTACAATAGGACCAAAAGCGTCGAAGTCCGTCTTAACTACGGGTTGCTTCAATTTTGACCGAGCACTCCCAGGAGAATATGCGGAGTTCGTACCCTCTCCCACCTCTCTGACAACATAGTGGGAATTTCCAGTCTATGGATTTAACGTGACTATATACGGGTATCTTCAGAACCAAAAGACGACGCGCTACCACTAGGCTACGTCAAGCCCAATAAGTTTTAATCAGAAATAAGAAGGAATTATGTGGTCATGTATTTCACGTTAATTCGTATTTTTGTAGCTTCAGTTTTGTACTTTGTCTGATATGAGGCAAACCAAAGCTCATGGTATTTTACACCATAACATCATTCCTCTACAGTACTGATTCTCGATCTTGTTCTGCCAAAGGTCAACTTATGACTTTTAAACTCTACGCCTCCTCCTCTCTAAGACTTAAACGTACCTAAATAAATTTTGAAAGATAAAAATGTGTAGAAAGATCAAACTGTGTGAGTTGACAACGTCCAAGGCGCATGCACCAGCTACAAAGCTTATGAACAGGCTTCAATAGTGCTCCAGGCACCTAAACAAATGCCCGGATTCTACGAGCGCCAGTTAATAAGCAAGCGTACGGTATCAGTAAACAACACAATGGATCTCTACTGTTTACATCCGAATCTCACTGCAATCATGAAACTAACTAACTCATGGCACAACAGTCCGAATTGCTTTTTCAGCACTGTGGACCAAGGCCTTCGGTGCCCATCTCCGATTTTATGACCGTGGGCTTGGTTTGTCATACAGCATAGGTCTCGGTCAGGTGGTCAACATGACGCGTGACCCCCAGAGTTAGTTCCCACGCAGGCTTGGTCCTCATTTTATCGACCCACTCAAGGGATGAAAGGCATGAGTCGACCTTGCCCAGTCGCATGGTCGAACCCTGGACTTGTGGAGTGGCAGCTTCGCGCTTTTAACCACTACGCCACCGGGCGTCGCAATCATGAAACAATAAATCAAAAAGTAACAAAAATAAAATACCTATTATGCACCTAATTGCTGAATTTAATTTTCGTTTTCACATGCCTTGTTAAAATAAGTTCTAGTCATATTTTTAGCTAATCATCGCCTCCCTACGAGGGCCCGCCCCCCTCCCCCAGGTTGAGAACACTACAGAATGAAAGTCAATGTTACAGCTGAAAATTTTGTATTTTCTAACGTAGTGCTTTAATAATTATGTATGTAATACATTTTCCTATTTTTAGCTGTCTTTATAATCATTTTAAATTTTTATTTCACTGAAGCCTAAGATGGCCTTGTGGTAAAGTGCTGGCTTTCCTGCTGAATGTGTTCCGATCGAATCCCGGTGCGCGCCATAAAATTTCTCCGTGTCTATGCCGGATATGGACACGTCAAATCAGCAGGCCGTAAACACCCCATTTGGGGATCAGAGAGGAGGGGAGAGGATACCATCACCCTAGACGTTGCCCCTGGGGGTGGTTGGTCAAAATTGAGGTGACAACTAGCCAAGACGTACTCCAACCCTTTGGTGCTATATAAACCGTAGTGAGACACACTTCAGCCCGAAGCCTATATGGACCTGGTCTGGAACTTCCAGCCAGGGGGCATGAGAAACAACAAACCACATTTTTACAGAATATTTGCCAAATTGTAATTAACCCCTGAGGATATTGTTTCCATAGCAGTGATTCCCATTCGGTGTGTCCTGGCACTTTAGGATGCCATGAGATCGGCCAGGAGTGACAGGAATTTTTTTGGATTAAAAAAAGGTTAGTAGGGCCCCCTTTAAATAAATATTAAGTTGAATTAATTACTATCACGCACGATAGATTGTGACACAAAGGATGCACTCGTTCCTGGTGCTGAATTAGCACGCCCACAACTGTCAGGCTAAAACATCTGTACTCTACGCATTAATGGCAGGGTTAATTCAGGTTAATAAAACTAAACTGTTTATATCGATTTCCATTGCAGTACTCTAGTGTAATACTATACTGAATCCCATGACTATTTTTTGAAATTGTATTAATATATCGTATTCTAGTGTTTGCTATTTATATCAAAGAATTGCTATTTATATCAAATGCTATTTATTCAAAGAATCAATAAAATCCGCTGAGGAGTATTTATTTCAACTTCAAGTTAACACGCTCCTTATTATATATTCTTCACTACTTAGCATTTAAAGAATTGAAAAAAAAATACAAAAATTCAAACAAGATTACCCCAAATTTAAATCTCACCCTTAAGGTTGCCAGAAAAAAAATACTCGGGAATGCTTAATTTACACATTAATGATCTGTTATCATTTTCTACCAAAATTGTTTATATTTGAATTAGAAAATTTAGGACCAACCGAAGAAATACATAATTATTATACATAATTATTTCATCATCATAAATGGCACGACAGCCCCCCGTGGGCCCTGGCCTTCTCTAGAAGTTTTCCCCAAACTACCATCTCATCAGCCTTGGATCTCCAGTTCTTAATCTTCATGGCACTAAATTCCAAATCTAGGCAGTCCTTTCAGCTCTGTTGGGGTCTTCCTCTCTGTCTTTCATAGAAGGGGACTGCAGTAAAAACTTTCAATGGTGCTCTCTCTGAATCCATTCTCAAAAGACGACCTACCCAACTCATTTTGTTAATTTTCACAAATTTCACTACGTTTTCATTTTTAAACAGTTTGTAAGGTTCAAAATTGTGTCCCCTTCGCCAAATACCATTATAAAGTGTCCCACCATAAAAAGCCTTAAAACTCTGCTTTCAAAATTTACCTGAGCCTTCTCTTCCCTTGATGTCCAATGATCATATCTCAGAGTCATATGTTAGCCCTGGTCTTATGAGAGTTTTGTATAGAAATATCTTTGTTTTTCTTTTCATAAGATGAGATTTCAGCTTGTTCCTTAACCCATAAAAACAGCTTTTAGCTGTGATAATTCTTTTCCTGATATCTGGGTTAATCTCTTTCTGATATTCAATTTCAGATTCTAAATAAGAAAAAAATTTAATAGATTGAAATTTATGTTTATCAAATTTCAAATAATTTAACATGGTTCCCTTTTATACATAATTATATATAAATAATTATTATGTGTTTTTATTCCCAATCCTTATTCGATGGATAATACCCTGATATTATTCTTCATTTAAGGGTTATATGATGAATATATAACCCTTATATATTCATCATATAAGGGTAATTCATCGCGATACGTTTTTGTTTAAAAAATAACCTTCACTTTTACTCGTAGCACTTAAAAGTTTCTGCTAGCAAATTTCTTCGAGCCGTATCAATCAAAATTATGTCTTCTTTGTCCTTTATATGATAACTTTTTATTATCATTTTAAATTGAGAGGAGATATGTTATTCCTCATGTCTGCAATAAAATTACCCGGGTCGAATCCTTTTGTATAATTCTAATTTTACATCGCTGCCAGACATTTATATAAAATTCAAAGAAATAAAATATTACTTTTTTCCCTAGCTGTCTATGTATCAAGAGCCCTAAAAATCGCAAGAAGTGAGAAATGAAATATATCACAACCCTATAAAATTATTATTTCCTCAACATTACCTCTAAGTCATTTCTTTTCGATCCTGCGTTAAAAGAAATACTGCGACGGAAGATAAAATACTATGTAGCAATCATGCTAAAATAGCATTTTTGTGTCGTGATTTCCTTTTATGTTCCTTCTTTTTTTTCCCATTTTTAATAGAAATAGTAGAAATGTTTCTTTTCCTGCTTATGTTAGGAGTGAACTGAATTGTAAAATGAAAAGTTGTATTTTATAATGCCTAGTACATTTCTTTTACATCAAGGAATTCCTTATAATCTTACAGATTGAATATAATAAAAAGTCCTCGCTGTAAAAACAAACTATTTTCAATTAAATCGAATTTCATTCTCGGAGATATAGGATTTCATTATTTTGAATCATATTACTGCCCTTTCGTTGATGTTATAAATTTTCAAATGATCGGGAATTTAATGGAAAATCTGAAATTAAATTATGAAAAAGCATTTACACGTATTCATATTTTTCTATATTATCCCTTAGAAATTGACATCCACTTCATATTTCAAATCAAATGTCATAAAAAAAATACAATTATTAGTTCAAAAAGTTAAAGAAATCTCAAAAAAAAATTACATATCCAATAGATTATGCAAATGACATAAAAGTAATAAAAAATATAGAGGACGATTGTAAAACAAATCGAATATAAACTTTTCGAATTTAGTTTTTTTCTAAGAGCAAAAATATTTCATAAGCTGAACTCATGAACTGCTTTAGAGATTAAAAATTTGTATCTATCTGATAGTTTTACATTTAATAATAAAAATGGCCTAAGGAAATATACAGGATGCTAATGTGGAAAAGTATCAGATGGAAGGTACTTTTGTCGATCGCAGTCATGCTAGGTTTTTAAATTATCACATTATGTTCCTCATACTGTCTACAAGAGGCACTTTATCATTTTAAGATTTCACAAAATATTTTTATATCACAAAATATTGTATATATTTTATCACAAGATATTATTTATATTTTATTACAAAATATTTTAACTTATTTTCAATATTTGAAGGAATAATAACAGGAAATTCAAATATGAAATACAAATAATAAAAATGGCTAGTTCTAAGGATGTAGGTAATTTTACTGTTTACATTATCCTCTACTTTCAGTTTTCTGTCGACGTAAATTTAATAAGTTTGACAGGTTTGCACAAAAAAGCTTTTATCACTTGAATGCACAGTACAACATTGTCGACATTACTTGAGAGACTGTTGAATTCCAGGCAAAAGAGCTTAAAAGGAAGAAAAAAATATATTTCAATCTTCCATCGCTTCCCATAATTGTTATTTGCGCCCCAATTTAATTTTTTCGTACGCGAGCGTATTTTAATTTCTCTGTATAATTTTTTAATGGATTATTTTGAAAATTTCTTAGCTCGTAAACAAAAAATTAGGATGTCTACAACACATACCAGCCTCATATTAATTAGATTTAACGATAATTTAAGCAACTTTTTTCAGATAATTTTACTATGTTGAGTGGAGTTTCCACTCCCTTTCTACTTCTTATGCGTTCTTCACTCTATGGCAGCGGTTCGTGGAAAGGTTTTCCGGGGGGGGGGGGGGGGAGGTCCATGGTTTTATTAAATAGAATTTACTTTTTAGAGAATTTCATCAAGGAAACGGGACAGTAGCCATTTGCCATGAAACTTCAGGGCAGTCATGTTTTTTAGAGGAAAACCTCTCATTCGAAGCGCAAACTCAATTTGTTGGAAATCTACCGCATTTGTTTGGACTTAAATGAAAATCGCGGTTATTACCACGTTTTTATTAACTCGCTTTCTTGTTTGTCGAGTACAAATCTTGCAATCGATTTTTAACTAACTCCCCTACTAGCTAAATATTTGAAACATTTAGAATAGCCCAGAACACGATGACAATACATTCTTTTAATACTTTTATAGCTTTTATACTTTAATGCCATATTTAAGTAGATTTGGATTCATTTTCAGTCAATTTTGTTTTGTATGGAAAGTTAATTCGGAAAATATCCGCAAGGTCACGCTTTGATCGAGTTCAATGCTTGCACTTTTGCGTAACGGCATTTGACGTTTTTGAAAAGAGAATACATGTGATTTTAGTTTGTTTACAAAAATATTGTGGAAAAATTTAAAAAAATATATAAAAGTTAGCAGTTTATAAAGTCTGTGGATAGTGGAAACGACTAAAAAGTGATTAAAATTAAATAAAAGAAAGTAAAAATAATAATTAAGTGAAGGTTTGTGCAATTAGTTTCTATCATTCAACAGAAAATTTAAAAACGTGGTACATAAAAATTTCTTTTTATCTTGTAATTATTTTTTACATATACAGTACGCAAATTCTAAACGTCAGTTTATGTCTCATTAGTCTGTCGTAACTTCTCCAACGGAGTAGAACTTTTTTTTTTGAAAGAGTTTTACTTTTTGTATCTATACAATTTGCTTAGCCGATTCTTTGGGCAGTTAGTGTGTGTGTGTGTGTGTGTGTGTTTGTCCCATGCAAATCTTGAAAACGATTTTTAACTAACTACCCGACTAGCTAGACATTTGAAACTTTTAGAATAGCTCAAAATACGCTGACAATGCATTATTTTAATACTTTTAGCCATCTATAAGCAGAATTGAATCCATTTTCAGTTAATTTTGTTTGTAGACTGGTGCAGCCATCTATCGCCCGAGACGGGAATGAAAAGTTATACTCAAATTAACTGCCAATTATTTTTATTTTCTTTCAAGTTGATGGGATAATTCATCAAAACAATTTTAAAAACGTATTTATTAATACATAGAATTGTCAAGTTTATATGATTCAACAGAAAATTTAAAAACATAGTATATATAAAGATCTTGTAATTATTATTATTTTGACTTGTTTATGCTTTAAAGTTATTTGGAGAAATTACCCGATGCTATGCTAGACTATCGTAATTTTGAATAAGCTGTTTGTTTATTTTAACTTAATTTTCCTTCTAGTCATCTTTTTTTTATTATTATTCTTCACTGCGACATATATTCAGGAGCCACTTTTTACAAATTAATCAAAATATACTCACTAAGAACGAGGTCGCATAAACGCATTAATTTGTTTCTGCGCATTCTTAGTGACATGTTTAAATCTGGCTTTAGATACTCATTAAGAAGTCCGCATAAGCACGTTAATTTGTTTATTCCAAGAAATCTCTCTAGATCGCTCTCTGCAATTTTTATTTTTAATTATGCTTATGAAATATAGAATTTACCCTGACGGAAAATGTTTATTTCGGGCTGTCGAATAACCCTATTTCTTTTTAGTGGGTTCTATAGTGATTTTCTTAAGTGAATTTCTCTATTCTTAATATTATGATTTTCGACATTTGGCAATGATTTGTTGAGTATAATTCGTGCATTACTTCATTTATGTACTATCCATCCGACATGTTTTGACGAGTACCAACTACTTATTATATAATTCTGAATAACTAAGGTAGTTGCATTGTTTTTCTCGAGGTTCTATTCTGTTCTGTTTTTGCTTTTACATACATTTATATGAGAGATAACAATTTCTAATGGTATCCATTTCTTAAAACTCTTTTTTTACAAATTCCTATTTGTTAAATTAAACCTTTAGGTGGAATTAAATAATGGAAATTGTATTTTCCTGGTTGTTTGTTTTTAATTTATGTCTTAAGAGGATTTTTTAATGAAATTATGCAGGGTGTTAAGGGAAAGGGTGGTCACAGGATGTGTGAAATCCACTGAAAGGCTGGAAAACATTGTTCTATGATATCGATCTTTTTATCATAACGCCTAAGTTTTTTGAAATCTTCAAGCTTTGATGTTGCTTTGTAGCATCAATGCCAGACTTTAATGTTGTGGATTGACTACATGCTCAGGGGGATATTTTACATTCCTTGACTTATTGGGCTGGCGAAATGCACGGAAAACGCCACCGTATGGGGACCATGTTTGTAAACATGTAAACCTCCAGAGTAAACAGAAGTCTTTTACCTAGGCTTAGTCTTTGATACGAACTCCTCGGAAACGCATTGCCGATATGTCTGAGGGAAAAGAACTTCACATGCGAATTTTTCCAAACATTTTTCTGTTTCCTGTCCAAGTATAACGATCCAGTCCACAGCGGAAAAAAAAACCACCATTTTTCATGACTTGCGGCATGCGTTTGCTGTGCTGGAATTCAAATTTCCTGCTTTTGATGAAGCAAACTGAATTTTCTCTCGAAATTATCGTATTTAGTTTAATATTCAGTTATTTGTGGTGGATATACAATTTAATATCCTGCACGATGTTACAGGAAGAAAACAGTGATATTTATATATTGGAATTTAATTTGTGAATTTTAAAGTAATTTTATACTTGTTTGACAAGTTTTGGTGCTGTATTTAAGATTAGAGTACTTATGTTATAAATAACAAATTTCGATTAACTATTCTAATATAGATGTTTGTCAATTAGATGTTATTACTATTTAGCAGTTAAGAATTTGTATAAATGTGATCAGCGTGCATAATTGTAAACACAGGAAAACCTGTTTGATTCATTTATACATAAATGTAGAAATTCTTACAATATCATTCTCAGAAAATGAGTCAAGTGCCCACTTACACAGGTATGCGATGAAAATATTTCCTGAAAACTAAGCATTGTTTCTGATGTATTTTTGGATGCTGATTTCAGAAAAAAATAACCAAAAAATTGCATCACGTACAGTTTTTCCACAATATGCAATTTTCTATTTTCAGTCTTTGTGTTTTTATGAATATACAATTAACATGTAATTTGTTTTTGCTCGCCCGCTAAATTTCATTAATATATATATATATATATATATATATATATATATATATATATATATATATATATATATATATATATATATATATATATATATATATATGTATGTATGTATGTATGTATGTATGTATGTATAAATACAAAACTTATTTTATTGTTATTATATTATAAACAATTAATAAAATGAAAAAAAATGTGGTACACATAAATAAAAAAAGGACAGAAATTAATAAAATAGTGTAGACAATGAAGTGAAGTTCATTCATTCTGTCACTTCCTCTTAAGACAGACATGTGGTACCTGATGTCTCTTTTTCATGGTTTAGAAGACGAGAAAAGGATTTCCTTCCTTATTTTTCTGAAGATGTTGATTTAGTTTATTGCAGCAATATTCCTGGCTTGATGGCACAGTTTCAAATTGAATATGGCGCACAGGAATGGAGGCTCTTCATTGACTCATGCAAAAGAAGCCTGAAAGCTTTGCTACTCCATAACGGAAACAATACCAGTTGCGTATTGTTTCCGTTATGGAGTGCGATGAAAATATTTCCTGTGAAAGTTTGGAATGCGAGGATTCACGGAATTCAATACCAGTTGGACATTCCGTGCACTACAAAGAATGCTACGAAAATTTAGCCATCATCTTGAACAAACTTAAATAGAAGGATCACACGTGGACCATATGGGGGAATTTAAAGTAATTGCCATGCTTCTTGGACTTCAAGGGGGATATACAAAATATCCTTGCTTCCTGTGTGAGTGGGATAGTAGGGAAAGGAGTCAACATTGGGTTAATAGAAAGTGGCCAGTAAGAGAGAAAATGGAAATTGGCAGCAAAAAAGTTATTGAGGAAGCTTTGGTTGAACAAGAAAATATTTTTATGCCTCCACTTCATATAAAACTTGGTTTGATAAAACAATTCGTGAAAGCTCTAGACAAAGAAGGTCGGTGTTTCAAGCACTTGCTTCATGCATTGCCTGGATTATCTGCAGCTAAAGTGAAAGAAGGTGTCCAGGGCCGGATTTCGATGAAAAGAGGCCCTAGGCTATTCCACTTATGAGGCCCTTTCACCTCTCATTTTTAAATTTGTAAATTGCATGAGAGATAATAAAATACATCATTACTGTGATATATATCAATATTTTAAATGAAACATGTTGTTATTGGTACTAACCTATATATATTCAATACATTGAAGATTAAACCAAATTCAATTCATAAATTTATTTCATAATAATTCACATTTAAAGTTTAAGTATGAATTATTATGAGTTTTAAGTCTTAAACTAAACCAAAAATGGAACTTTATTCAAGCAAAATCCAGATCACAAAAAGAAAATATCAAATTGTATATCATATTAAATTTTATGTTAATAGTTATATTATTTAAGAACTGATTCAATCCAAGTGTACATATAAAATGAAATAGTAGATTAGAAGAATTTCTTTCTAAACTTTTTCACACAGAATTCTTCTATGGGTTCATCAAAATCTATTTTTCTGAAGGTCTCATTTTCGATGCACAAAATACTCAATGAAGACAATTTCGTCTGGATCATTGTGCTTCTTAATTGATTTTTGATATTTTTAAGACTTGAAAATGACCTATCTCCAGTACAATTAGTGACTATTAAACTGAGAAACAGCCGTAAGATTGATTCCACATTGGGGAAGGCCACTTGAATATTTTCTTTGAATATTATTTGATACAATTCTGTAAGCGACAATGTGGAATTTTTTGAAGGTTTATGTGTTTGTCTCACATATGTGTGGAGATGAAATAGTTCTTCAAGATTTTGGTTGACATCTTCTGGGTATTCTTGCATCAAGAGCTCAACACCTCTTTGAAGTTCTACCTTTGATAATGTAAGATCGGCAAGAATGAAAATCTTTTCGTTACATCATCATAAACAGAAGCTCTTCTTCCTAAATTTAATTCTAGTGCATCTAATATAGGAATAAATGATTTAATCCTAAATTTATCTCTGAAAGAGAGTTCGTCCAAGGCATCAGGGTCAGATGAATTTCCGTAATTCCCTTGCCTTTTACTTCTTATTATCCTTCTGGCAGTTCTATATTCAGAATTTGGCAACGTGTTTTTTGCTTGTTGCTCAAGTGCATCAAAATCTTCCCTAATTCCACGTAAAATATCCAAAAGTGACCTGTACTAATCTGCACAAATGCAAAGTAAAATATTAGGGCTTTGAATAATTTTATTTACTTTTGAAAAATGGTTAAGATTTTTACCAATACATTTTTATGTCTGTTTATTAGTCATATGCGTAGACATTCTCCTTATTTTCGATCCAGTGTTTTAGTGCTCATTGTTTTTAGAATAGTGTAATTATAATTTTGCTAACAATTTGAATGAAGGCCCATCTTTATCTTGAGGCCGTAAGCTGAAGCCTAGTTAGCCTATAGGAAAATCCGGCCCTAAAGGTCTTTTTGTGCGATCAGATATTCGAAAACTTATGAAGGACGAAAAATTTGAAGCATGTATGACAAAGGTTGAAAAGAAAGCTTGGATCTCCTTTAAAGGAGATTTTAATAAATTTCTGGGAAATTAAAAAGATCCGAACTTCAAAAAAATTCCACAAAGTATGCTTGAAAATTTCAAAAAATTAGGATGTTCCGTCAGCTTAAAAGTTCATTTCCTGATGTGTCATCTGTACTATTTTCCTGAAAATCTTGGTGCCGTAAATGACGAACACGGTGAAAGATTTCACCTAGACATTAAGCAGATGGAATGTAGACACCAAGGTAGATAGAACAAAAACATGATAACAGATTACTGCTGGTCGCTACATAGAGAACAGCCACAAGTTACACACAGAAGATCTGCTTCCACATATATCTATCTATCTCTCTCTCTCTCTCTCTCTCTCTCTCTTTCTTTCTCTCTCTCTCTCTCTCTCTCTCTCTCTATCTATCTATCTATCTCTCTCTCTCTCTCTCTCTCTCTCTCTCTCTCTCTCTCTATATATATATATATATATATATATATATATATATATATATATATATTCACACTCTGTCACAAAAAATATATGTACTCAGAAGAAAACGAGCTACTATCACGAAACTTAACAGGTATGTAGTGTATGAGGAGATAAGAAAATCATTACTAATTCAGAAGAACAGACCGTTTTATTAAGAAGATATGGCATGGAAAATGTTAAAAATCAGTAAGTAGTAAATCCACCTCTGGCAGCTATACAAGCCGAAACACGGCGTGGCATCGAATCAGTGAGGTCAACTATGACCTACTGCGGAAGATCATGCCATAAACTTTGAAATCGGGCAGTTAATTCCCCAGTATTCCGGGACGGATGCAGTTGCCTTCCAGCACGTCCCAGACGGGCTCTATTGGTGAGATGTCTGGTGACCTGGCAGGTAATGGGAATACGTCATATTTTGAAGTCATTGTTGGGAGAGTCGCGCAGTATGTGGACAAGTGCTGTCTTGCTGATAAATGGTTCCTCGGCGTCTTGATAGCTTAGGCAGTACAACTGGCTTTAAAATCCCATCCACGTAACTGCGTGCCGTCAAAGTGCATTGAAGGACGACAAGAGGTGATCGTGTGTTCCAACAAATCGCTCCCCAGACTGACAAACCTTGTGTAATCGCCGTATGCCTCTCGACAACAAATGCAGGATCAGACCGATGGCCTGGCCGCCTCCACAAGCGTATGAGCTGGTCCCCAGCATTGAGACTGAATCGGGATTCATAGCTTGAGATCACACCCTTCGAGCTTGCCCGAGGTAGGCAAAATTCCAATAGACACTGCCTATGATGTGGGGTCATTGGTAGGCGTCTTAATGGACGTCGGCTCCTTTTCTCTGCGTCGCCCAGGCGTCTCCGAATGGTTTCCCTTGATACCACCGGATGTCTGGAAGGTGGTAAATGGCATCGAACCGATGATAGTGACATTTTTGGTGCGGACGTGGCCACTCTTATGATTGTGCGATCCTCTCGCGCATTCGTATTCCTGGAACGCCCTGACCCTCCGCGACGGTAGACTATCCCTTCCGTGATCCATTGTTGCCAAGACCGATCAACTACCATATCGCTCCGAACGAGGTGGTGGCCGATACGCCTGTTCGACGAACCTGCTTCTCTGAGGCCTACTATACGTCCCCTCTCAAAGTCTGACAATTGTTCGTACTGTCGCCGGTTACGTCTCAGTGGCATCTCTAGTCACAATACCGTCCATCCAAGTCGACAGATTTGTTTGAATAACCTAGTAGCTCGATTTTTTCTGGGTGCATATATTTTTTGTGATAGAGTGTATATATATATAAATATATATATATGGTGACCAGAATTTTAAAAAACCCTACTCTGACCTTCCTGTACATCGAAAGTTTTCAAATTCTGTACACATACTATTCCAGACATTTCGAAAAATGGTTTCGTGATAAAACATTATTTCCAGGAACACCGATTGGTGGCGCTGTACAACGGAAACTAGGAAAAGAATTAATAATGATTATACACAGTCCAGTCATATTAATGTGACCACCTGCCACAATCCAGAATAACAACCTTTCGTAGAGTGGACCGCTGCGAGACGTGCAGTAAAAGAGTCAATTAGGTTCCTGAAGGTGTTCACTGGGATGTTGAGCCATGCCAACTCCAGTGCCGTGTCCAGCTGCGCTTGGTTACGCAGGTAAGGTTCCATGGGGTGAACAACCCGATCAAGGTGGTCCCACAGATTCTCGATTGGGTTGAAGTCCAGGGAATTTGCTGGCCAAGGGAATACCGTAAACTCCTCCTGGTGCTCTTCGAACCACGCACGTACACTGCGAGCTTTATGACACGTCGCATTGTCCTGCTGATAGATTCCATCATCCTGAGGAAAAAACAATTCGCATGTAGGGGTGAACATGGTCCGCAAGGATAGATGCATACTTGTGTTGATCCATCGTGCCTTCCACAATGAGGAGTGAATCCAGAGAATACCACAAAAACATTCCCCAGACCATAATGCTCCTTCCACCAGCTTGGACCCTTCCGGCAATTGCTGCAGGGTGTTTGCTTTCAGACGTGTACGCCAAAGTGCATCTGTCCGATGGAGTATAAAACGTGATTCATCGGAAAAAGTCACCTGTCTCCACTCAGTGGAAGTCCAGTTGCGGTACTGGCATGCAAATTCCAGCCTTCGTCGCCGATGGACATCAGTCAGCATAAGCGCATTAACCAGGCGTCTGCTGCGGAGGCCCATACGCAGCAACGTTAGCTGAACCGTCGTTGTGGAGACACTGTTGGTAGCCCCTTGGTTCATTTGGACTGTCAGGTGCTCAACGGTTGCACGTCTATTCGCCCGAACGCATCTCCGCAACCGTCATTTACCTCTGCCATATGGCCCGTGGTGCACCACATTTGACACGTCGGTGATTTTGTATACAGTCGAACCCGGTTATAGCGAAACCGGTATATAACGAACTCCCGAATATAACGAACGAAAATTTCGATCCCGCCGTTATCCTATGGTATTTAAGGCTAATTTATCCTTTTATAGCGAACCTCCGAAATCTTAAGAATTGGCTATAATGAACATTATTTTCAGTCGACAACTGATTTTTTAAAAATTTTTAAACTTTTTAACAATGTTGAAGATACGATGAATGTTGAAGAAGAAGATGATGAAGATTTACCTATAGTGATGTGGATAGAGAAGCACAAAATTTCATCATTCTCAGATTGCGAAGGGCAATTGTTCGAAACATGTGATGACGAAGTCATTGCATGTGAAAATCCGACTGATGAAGATATTGTGGCAGAAATTAAAATGAATCATTCTGAAATCGAATATTCTGCATCTGATGCTGATGAAGAGGAGCACGTGAATGACGAAATTTCCACCATCTCAGATGCAACGGCAGCGATGAGTGTAATTAATAAGTTTTTGTCAACACAAACAGTGGAAGAAAGAGTGTTGGAGTCATTTGATGTATTTGACAAAGGAATTCAAAAAATGTTTTTGAAATCGGCATCACGGAAGCAGAAGATTACTGATTATTTCTGAATCAAAACAGTGAGCAACAATTGAAGGTAAAATGAATTTATTTCCATTTGCCTTTATTTTTAGTTAATTTAATTAGTATAGTGTCAGTTTAATGTAATCGATTTTAGTCAATTTAATTCATTAATGATCATTTTTAATATATTTTATCATTCTTTCAATACATATTTATTGAATATACATTTTGTGAATTCTAACGCTTTTCTTAATGGTTCGGATATAGTGAACCATCGGATATAGTGAACAAAACATTTGGTCCCTTGAAATTCGTTATAACGTTGTTCGACTGTAGTGCCATTTTGCCATGCACGGTACACTTTTACCTCGGCGGCCCGTGAACAGTTTACAAAATTAGCCGTTTCGGAAATGCTTCCCCCCTTGGACCGAAAGCGAATGATCATGCCCTTTTGGATGTCGGATAAATCGCTCCGTTTCTGCATGACTGCAAGAACTGAAATGTTTTCCGAATGCCTACAAAACACTTTATATATCAACCAAATTTGCTGATGACACGTGCCTTCTGCGATTGGTTATTTAACGTTGACGTCAAAAGTTGGCGGTGGTCACATTAATCTGACTGGACTGTGTAATTATAATAATAAAATAACACATGCGAAATGAAATTTATCCCCTTTAATGGACCTCAGCCGGGTCGCGGACGCAAACTGACTCATTCAGATGTCGTTGAAGATGTTATCACCGCTATTGTAGAATAGTCAATGGATAATGTTGTAGGCTGTAGTAGCGCACGTGCAGTGTCACACACATGGTTTTTTCCTATAGCACAGCGTGGAACGTACCGAGGAAAATGTTGCATTGCTTTCCTTACAAAAGTAGTCAATAGTTTCTGGCCATCGACAGGGACAAGCGATTGACCTTTGCATTGACACTTTTCTTGCTATTGTTCAAGTGACTACATCGTGGCCAGGGAAGATTTTTTGGAGCGACGATGCCCTTTTCCATCGTCGAATAACCATAATTGTGCATTTGGGTAACGGAAAAAACATTTATTTACCATTAGATTCCACCCCACTTACCGAAAGTTACAGCTTGGTGTGGATTCACATCCACATTCATTCTAGCACCTTTCTTTTTCGAAGAGGCTGCTCTTAATGGCACTGTGACATGCACTGTGACCTCCAACAGGTACAAAAGGATGCTTGAAACTTTTGTTGTACCCCCTTTTCGACAGCGGCAATGCGTTGACTAAATTACTTTTATGCAAGATGGGCGTCTCCGCCCATTGTGCAGACCAGGTTCTTCGACAACATTTCACTAATGACAGAATAATCAGTCTTGCGTTTTTAAAAACCTGGCCATTTCGTTCTCCAGATCTTAAACTGTGCAATTTTTTCCTGTGGGAACACTAAAAAATTCTTGTTTATCGAGGACGTCTGGTAACATTGGCAGACTTGAAAGAATGCATCACTCTGCATGTGAAAAGCATTTCAGTCGGCCAGTTACGATATGCAGTTGAACAACCTGTCCACAGAATGCAGATTTTACACATTCAAGAAGGGAACCAGATTGGACAGTATTCCCTCGATTGCGTCGATAAGGTCCTTATAACGTGGATGTTTCATACGTTCTAATAAAAGGTGTTTAAAATGTGTTTATTCAGAATATGTCTCGTTCTACAGCTCCATCTGTCGGTACTTTCTGGAACTCAATTTTTTTCACTTAATCCGTTTCCCCATGTCCTCAATAGTATATGTATAAAATTTGAAGCTTTTACACTTGAGTAGTTCGATACACAGAGAGGTCAGAGTAGGGGTATTTTAATTCTGGTCCCCTTATGTATATATATATATATATATATATATATATATATATATAAAAAAACCGGGTAGTTCGAATTAAAGCATCCCTGTCTGGGACGCCCTGGCGAGAAAAGCACTGGACGTAACGTCTTCATATTTGGAGGGTATACATATCAGTCCATGGGAAATTGAATGGTGGGAAAAAAACAATTGGTTCCTACAAAGACCGCTAGGTGCAAATTGAGCACTGCGATCAGTTGAAGGTAAGGAAAATGAAACATGACTGTACAGAGAAAGGAAATAATACGAGGTGTCGGTAATTAACTTTAGTACAGTTCGTTACACAAGAACTATCGATACTACAGAAATGTTAGTGAAGGAGCAAACGAAAGCCATGCGCGTAGTAACAACAGCGCACACAGATTTAAGAGGCGGTTTTCAATGTGTCCACCGTGTTTCAAAGCCAACGCGTGACACCGTGTTATAGCATGATCCACAGCGGCGTGTAACTGGTCGGGTCCGATGTTGCGTACGTGCAAGAAGATTTTGTTTTTCAAATCCACCAGATTTCCTATGTTTCCCCGATAAACTTTATCTTTGAGGTAACCCCAAAGCCAAAAATCGCACGGGGTTAAGTCGGTAGAACATGGAGCCCATCTGGTAGGATATGCACGGCTGATAATGCGATCATCCGTAAAAAGACGTCGCATCAATTGTTGAACCTCACGTCCAATGTAAATAGGGGTACCATCTTGTTGGAATACCGTTGTAGCGAGTCATCCACGTTGCTGGAGGTCTGGAATGACCACAGATTGCAACATAGCCTGATAACGTGCTGCAGTCAGGTTTTTGGTCCCTGCGGGGTAATTTTCTCGAAGAAAAATGGCCCAATCATAAAGGTCGCTGTGAAGCCGATCCATACAGTCACACGCGCTGAATACAGGGACATTTGGTGGACCGAATGAGGATTCTCAGTACACCAGATACGGCGGTAATATGCATTCACCCTTCCGCACATATAAAAGTGAGTCTCGTCGGTCCATAGGATGTTTCACTCCCAATTCTGCTCCAAATCCATACGTACCAAGAACATTAACGCGAACGTTTCACGCAGATCGTAATCACCATGTTTTAACTCTTGTAAGCGGTGGAACTTATACGGATAGGATCTGAGTGTTTTCAGCATGCACCAGAGTGTGTTATTCAGTGTGTGACAATCCGAGTTGCCTTGATACAGTGCGAACACTGCATGTTCCTGCTGTGTTCGAATTTGCCTGCTCAACGACAGCGATTGAGACATCATCCATCACCTGAAGTATCCGTTTTTTTTCGCCCTCGGCCTGCTTGAACGGCAAAGCTATATGTTCCCTCGAAACGTTTCACCATTCGTCGCAGGGCACACGGTGTTACTGGACCCGTACACAAAGCTTTCTGCCCTCGATACAAGCGAAGCGCTTTGGTGGTGTTATCGCCATTTTGGTAAAATAACTTTAGTAGCAAAGCACGCTCCGAAAACGAAAGAACCATCGTGGTGGTCGAAGAATGTTCCAAACGTATGAGCCCTCTCTATTATCTGTTACGACGGCTCTTTCGCCCAGCTCGTATGTAAATTTTTTTCTCCGGTACAGCACGCACAGTCAAATATTCAAATTCTCACTTAACTACAGCTCGGCGAAAAGGGCTGGAAGTTTAGTTGTGCTGCTGCTACACAGGAAACATAACGCATACGCTGCACACCCTTGCAAATATAAAGCTTAGTCAGCGTAGTTTAGTTCCTGCATGTGTAACGAACTGTTCTAATAAATTTAATTACAGACACCTCGTATTATTTCCTTTCTTCGTACAGTCAAGTTTCATTTTCCTTATCTTCAACCGATCGCAACGTCTAGCGGTCTTTGTTGGAACTAATTGTTTTTTCCCACTAATCAATTCCCCATGGCCTGGTATGTATACCCTCCAAATATGATGACGTTACGTCCAGTGCTTTTCTCTCCAGGGCGTCCCAAACAGGGATACTTTAATTTCAACCACTCGGTAAATATATATATATATATATATATATATATATATATATATATATATATATATATATATATATATATATATATATATATATATATATATATATATATATATATATATATATATATATAAATTGGCATTATGGATTTTATTTGAATTGTCAGTAGGTTTCTGTATTTCTGTAGGTTATCGGTTTCCTCAAGTAAAAGTCACGTAGAATAAATTCATCTTATTTAATTGCTCGCTCCCTTTTAATACATGAGTATTTTTACGTGTTTGTTCAAACAATTATTTATTTAACATTAAATAATTTTAATTTAATTATAATTATTAAATATTATTATGAATTAAAGAAGTTCAATTTACATAAATAAATTTTGAGATTTTTGATAAAATTCAGAAAGATTAAATATGCTTTATCTGACAATTTAATTAAAACATTCTTTATTATAACTCTTATAATTAAGTAAACAAATAAGCGTACTTTCAAAATAATTTAGCTATTTTCTGGAAAGCAGACATTACCTTTTCTTTCTGTAATTAAATTTTCTGAAACTTTTAATTGTAAAATTTATTAGAAAGGAAAAGTGTTTTCATAGCTTGCGATTGAAAGAAAAATAAATTAGGTGATTAAACAGCTTGATAGCCTTATTGAAATTTTAACAAAAACTAATTTATTTTCCTTTGTCTAAAAAGTTAAACTCCCAAAACGAAAACATGAAAAGTCTTTAAATTTCTATAAGAACAAAAGATCTATAATCTTATATTCTTTAAAATTAATATCAATGTATATTGTGCTGCTTTGCAGAGAAGTAGGGATAAATGAATATTTAATTTTTTTCATATACATTTGTACTCAATGTTTCATAACCGTAGAAAAAGCCACTGATGTTGTGTTCTAGAAATACACTGAAGTGCCACTGAATTAGGGATACCAACCTAGTAACGAGTTGGGCCTCCTCTGGCCTTGATGACGGCTGCCACACGACGAGGCATAGATTCAACAAGTTTCTGGAAGCGTTCCACGAGAATGGCTTGCCAAATATTGGTTAAAGCTGTCCATAATTCAGTAAGGTTCTTTGGTTCTGTGTGATGGCCTTTCACGCCTTGTTCCAAAACATCCCAAAGATGCTCAATAGGATTTAAGTCTGGGCTTCTAGGTGGCCAATTCATGACAGAGAAGTCAGAGGAATGCTCATCCAACCAGCCAGTAGCCAACCGAGACTTGTGGGAGGTACAGTTGTCTTGCTGGAAAACTCCATTACCGTGCGGATAACAGAACAGCATAAACGGATGGAGATGATCACCCAGCAACTCTACGTACCGAATTGCATTGAGGGAGGTTGGTACACGCACCAAAGATCCCAAACTGTGCCACGAAAAAACACCCCTGACCATGATTGAGCCACCATGCCCTCGTGCAGTTCCAGCCAGGCATGCAGGATCCATGGCTTAATGAGCCTGACGCCATATTCTCAGCCTCCCTACGCTGGCTACGTACAATACGCCTGAGCCGTCTCTCACCACGCACTGTGAAGGCTAATTGTCCTTTGCAGTTTGCCCGATCGCTAGCTTTTTTTTCACCATCCATGCATTCTTGGTATACTCTTGACACTGTCGACCTTGAAAATCCTAGCTGTCTGACGATTTCGGAAATTGAATGGCCCATGCGTCGCGCACCTACGATTTGTCCGCGATCGAAGGCGTCTAAATCAAGCAGTTTACCCATACTGGCAATTCCAACAACTAATTCAGAACACCCACAGTACGCGCTGTATATACAGTTACCACAGCGTCCTTACTTGCGCATACATGATGCGCAGCGCTACACAATTTGCATAGGCTTTGCTATCCCTAATTCAGTGGCACTTCAGTGTATTTTCCTTCGTTTCAGTAACATAGGCTAGTGGATTTCAGAGTATGGTGCGAAACATTTTTCCCAAGAAATATTTTTACTATGAAATAAATTTCTTATCTGGTTAAGTCTTGATATACATATGAATGTAATACACTGTAGTGAACAACTTAGACATTGTACCTCAAAAATGATCGAAGCCAATTGAAGTTTGCCAAAAGACGTTTCTTAACTTCAAGTGGCAACCACTATATTTTTTCTCTTTTGCATTCGGACTTCGTCTCTGTATGACGCATTTTGTGTCTTCCGCTCCATGTTTTTGCCATGTTTGCAAGCTAAAGAGTTTCAACTGTTAATAAAATGGAAGACGCCAATATTTTACTGCTTTATAGAATGTCGAAAATGAACATTTTTTTCGTCCTGATTTCAAAAATTCTCATCTCATAAAGAGTGGAAGAAAGAAACTGAGAGAATTCCCTATCTTCAGGATCATTTATCTATGTTGCTGAAAATGCTCTCCATTAGCCAATATACACATTTGCTCTCTGTACTGGATTTCCCGCTGCACATTGTGCAACATTACATGTGTTACGGACGTACTAGCATCTGTAATGCGTCGTCGCATCCTGCAAAGATCCTGCAATATTGTCGGAGGAGTCTGATATACCTGCCCTTTTATGTGTCCCCATAAGAAGTCCAATGGGGTTAAATCAGTTTAATGCGGAGGCCGAGCTACGAAACCACCTAACCTGATGACTTTATTCTCGAATGTCTCCATTAGGTAGTGCTTAACGGTTGATGTCTTATACGTTGGGGCGCCGTCATGTTGGAACCATACATTTCATATTTGGTGCAACAATAGATTCTCAGAAAAGCCGGTTATTTTATCCTGCAGAAACTCCAAGAACCGTTGTCCCGTTAACGTGTCCTCGTATAATACTGGTCCAATGAGCCTATCATGAAAAATTCCACACCAAACATTTTCCGACCAGCGCACTGGATGTCGAAATTTGACAGCATATCTCGGATTTCCCATCGAAAAGGTATGAACGTTCTGTCTATTCCTTATTCCGTTACGTGAAAAACATGCCTCATCTGTCCACATTATGTCTGTCTGGAATGTTGGATGGACGTCTAAGTTATTCATCACAAAGTTGCACCACGTGTAACGTCTCTCAGCATCTTTTGGCAGCAGTCCCTGCACGGGTGGGGATCGGTATGGATGATCACCAGAATCATCGAGTATTTTCCAAACGCGGCTTTTTGAGAGGCCACATTTGACACTGATCATTATTGTGCTGCTCTGAGGATGGACAAGGGAAATTCTAGCTCATATTCCGGTTGCACTTTGTGTTCTACATTATGAGGTCTATGAAATTGAGGTAGGCTGGTCACGCAGCCTATCTTCCTTAAAAGTTTTACAACTTTTACGATGATCTGCCGTGTAGAATGCGGGCCTGCAGGAATACGTTCAAGATACAGCGTTGCAACTGCTTTTGCCTTACGCCAACATTCAACGCAAATAAACAATATCTCGCAATACTGTGTAAAATCAAATTTTTCCATAACCCTCGGCTTTAACGTACAGCCCACCAAAAACATCCTTTTTATACTAAACTAGTCTCTAGTGAACAGGTATGTCCATCCTCATTTGCATGATGCATGAAATCCATGTGATTTTTATACCAGACATAGTTGTATAAAGTTTTCATATTTGTCATAGTCCCGACAGTTTTCATAGTTTGTAGATACAGTCCGTAAAACTCGCAACTGGTGGGGACAGAACCATGTTCCTCATGAATGCGAATCGCTTGCATTTCCCTTGCGCCCCACTAAAGGCTGTTATTTAGTCCGTAAGGTGATATTTTCCAGCTTCGTTCACGTTTCACGACGGCATAGTGTTGGACATCATGACCTAACAAATGTTAATTTTTGACATTCTGTTGAGTATTAATAAGGGCAATGTGTCTTTTCTTACTAAATCGATGTTGCTGAACAACTTTTTAATTCACTTTTTTCCTCTATTTATTATGTGGGAACCCTATGTATGTATATACACACACACACACAAACACATATATATACAACGCATATAGATACACACATATCTATACTTATATATAAAGAGAGAGAGCGATTTTGTACGTGGAGGGTAATCTCCGGAACCACTGCACCTATTTGAAAAATTCTTTCACTGTTTGAAAGGTACATTATTCCAGATGGACATAGGCTATATATTATGTATATCTGATCAGTAGAAATAAAGTTACGGGGGATACTCTAGATTTGTGTGCACGGCCGCCATCTTGGATTTTTCCGCCAGGGTTTGGCGCATTTCGCATGGCGATAATTATTGCGTTCTGGTAAAAATAACCCAATGTCAAATTCTCTAATTTTAAGACAAACAGTTATTTCTGATGTGATCTTTTAATTACAGTATAATAATTTTAGGTCAGATCTTGGCCTTGACCTGAAAATCTGAGTCAAATTGACTATACTCAAAAGAGTAAATTATTTTTAAAACTAAGAGTCTTTTTGTTGAAAATTTTTGAATCCATTATCAGTTTTTCGTTAACTTATTAAATTTAAGTTGCTTTCAATTTTGTTTTTCGATTGTCAATTAGTATACTATAATGATACACCATTTCATTTATTTGAAGTAAAAATTATCTGCCATCATTTTTTCGTAAAATGTAAAATACAGTATACATTTTAAATACAATATATTTTAAAATATTTTATAATTCCAAGTTGTAGTGGATTACAAATAAATTTAAATAACTGAAGTTCAACTTCTCTCTCCCCAGGAACCTACGTTAAAAAGTTAGTTAAGGTTAAGTTATTGGTTTAGGAAAAGGGTTATCTTTTTCATATTTCCAACACAGCAGGATAAGTGGTCAAATAATCCTTGTCCCGATTTTATTGTATGCACCAAATACTTGGTTAAGGTCAAATCTGAAGTAAAATTTCATTACCACAATGCCCTAACCAAAAAGAAAAAAAAAAAAAAAGAGGATCTGGTTACTCATCATAAATTTATGGGTTCATAATTATTTTACATTTTTCAAAGCTGAATTTTAGATAATTTTTAAATTGCAAGTTATTTAGGTGGTACGAAAATGCTGTATTTTTTTTCTAATTAACAATATATTGGCATAATATTTTGGTGATTCATTGCTATTAGTCAAAGAGTTAGCTGAATAGATGGCATTGAAATTTTATCTGTAAGTAAAATTCATTTAACCAAATTTTTCATGTGGATCATAATTTGAAAAGGTAGTTTTTAATTAAAAATGACAAAAAAAAATCTCAGTCCAACGATTAAATGATTTTTCAAAAATATTTCTAAGTTTCACAATTTAGAAAGGTCGTTTTTATTAAAAAAGCTAAAGAAAAACCCAAAATTTCGAATATTTGAGAATGACTTTTTCAAAAAAGTGGTTTTTATTAAAAAAGCTAAAAAAATTCAAAGTCCATCGTTTTGAAAACACCGCTTAAAACACATTGGCGAGAAATTTTCCACTCCTCAAAACACGGTAAAATCGCCAAGTTGGCGCAAAAAAATCCAAGATGGCGGCCGTGCACACAATTATTAAGTAACGTAATATTAATTTGAATATTATTTTAGGTGCTTAAAATAATTAAAAAAACATTCTTTACTTAAAATCCTTTTTTTATTTTTGTATTTTTATTTCATCTCTTACTCTAATTTTGAGATACCAATGTGTATCTATACTTCAATAATCTATACTTATATATAAAGAGAGAGAGCGATTTTGTACGTGGAGGGTAATCTCTGGAACCACTGCACCTATTTGAAAAATTCTTTCACTGTTTGAAAGGTACATTATTCCAGATGGACATAGGCTATATATTATGTATATCTGATCAGTAGAAATAAAGTTAGGGGCTTAATCCTAAGAATCTCCATTGTTACCGCTACTGTCCTCTACCGTTTTTTGTACCAAACACATCAACGGTTTTGGCGTGATGCTATCGCGGTGGGCTTCTGTTCTGACGTTAGCGGTTCGAAACTAGCCGTTCTCAGGCACGCTCTTTTCTTTTAAAAAATTAACGTTGAAATTTAACTAACGTAATATTAATTTGAATATTATTTTAAGAATATAATTTTTAAAAAAATTGAATATTAAAAAAAAAACATTCTTTACTTAAAATCCTTTTTTTATTTCTGTATTTTTATTTCATCTCTTAACCTCTTTCTATTAATTTGAATACTATTTTAGGTGCTTAAAATAATTTAAAAAAGCATTCTTTTCTTAAAATCCTTTTTTTATTTTTGAATAAAACTACGGTCTCAAGCACACCTCTTTCTTTTAAAAAATTACTTTTTCTATTAATTTGAATACTATTTTAGGTGCTTAAAATAATTTAAAAAACATTCTTTACTTAAAATCCTTTTTTATTTTTGAATAAAACTACGGTCTCAAGCACACCTCTTTCTTTTAAAAAATTAACTTTAATTAATAACTAACGTAATATTAATTTGAATACTATTTTAGGTGCTTAAAATAATTTTAAAAAACATTCTTTACTTAAAATCCTTTTTTTATTTTTGTACTATCTATACTTATATATAAAGAGAGAGAGATTTTGTACGTGGAGGGTAATCTCCGGAACCACTGCACCTATTTGAAAAATTCTTTCACTGTTTGAAAGATACATTATTCCAGATGGACATAGGCTATATATTATGTATATCTAATCAGTAGAAATAAAGTTAGGGGCTTAATCCTAACAATCTCCATTGTTACCGCTACTGTCCTCTACCGCTTTTTGTGGCGAAGTCTTCAACGATCCTTAGCGTGGTGCTATCTATACTAATATATCAAGAGAGAGGGGATTTTGTACGTGGAGGGTAATCTTCAGAACCACTGTTACCTATTTGAAAAATTCTTTCACTGTTTGAAAGGTACATTATTCCAGATGGACATAGGCTATATATTATGTATATCTAATCAGTAGAAATAAAGTTAGGAGCTTAATCCTAACAATCTCCATTGTTACCGCTACTGTCCTCTACCGCTTTTTGTGCCGAAGTCTTCAACGATCCTTAGCGTGGTGCTATCTATACTTATATATAAAGAGAGAGCGATTTTGCACGTGGAGGATAATCTTCAGAACCACTGTACCTATTTGAAAAATTCTATCACTGTTTGAAAGGTACATTATTCCAGATGGACATAGGCTATATATTATGTATATCTAATCAGTAGAAATAAAGTTAGGGGCTTAATCCTAACAATCTCCATTGTTTCCGCTACTGTCTTCTACCCCTTTTTGTTCCGAAGATTTCAACGATCCTTATCGTCGTGCTATCGCGGTGGGCTTCTGTTCTGACGCTAGAGGTTCGAACCTAGCCGTTCTCCGGCACGCATTTTTTCTTTTAAAAAATGTATTTTAATTATTAACTAACATAAAATTAATTTGAGTTATTATTTCGGTTATTATTAAGGTAAAAAAAGATTTACGATTTATTGGCTATCAAGTGGAAATTTATTGGTATAATATTTTGTTCAACCCGGACAAAGTCGGGACGGGCTGCTAGTATATATATATATATATACACACATATATATAAACACATATATATATACACATATATATACACACATATATATACACATATATATACACATATGTATACACACATATTTATTCACATTTATATACACACACACACACACACATATATATATATATATATATATATATATATATATATATATATATATATATATATATACATTTGGACCTCTATTTAACGAACCTCTACTTTGCGAATTTCTCTGTTTTGCGAACTTTTCCTTGGAACCAGGAACTTTTTGCGAATTTCTTCGTAAAATAACCTCCAAATAGCGAAGTGTTGTCTCTATTTAATGAACTTTTTCTTCTGATCCAATATTTTTTCTCTATATTTTTCAAAATATTTCTGAACTTTTCAAACTTATTCTTTCTTTTAACACATTTTATGCTCATCAGTGACCTTGAACTGGTTTTACCAGTCCACTAACTCACTCATCGAACTATTCGCAACAGTTTTGCCAAAACAGGATTATTTGTCAACAATGAGAATTCGGTAAGTACGGAGGACGAAGACGATGTTCTCTTAGAGGAACTTAATAAAAAGTGGATACAGCTAAGGGAAAAAGAAGAAATTAACGATGATGTGCTAATTGATGATTTTCTTTCACTTGATTCTGAAGCTTAAACTTCGGAAACACTAAGTGAATTGGATATTTCGGACAGTGTGAAAAATAAAAACAATACTGCAATAAATTGCGATGAAAACGATGATCGTGAAGATGGAAAAGATCATGATTGAGAAATCAACAAACCTTCCTGTAATGAAATGCTAAAATCATTTGAAACAATCCGACGCGTGTTTCAGTCTGAAGAAAATATGGTTTTTGGTGCATTGCAAAGATGCGAGACGTATTATGAAGGAAAACCCTTTATGATACAAAAAACTCAGACAAAATTAACAGAGTTTTTCAGTAATTAAATTTAAGGACGCATGTGGTAATGTATGCTTAAAATTACTTGTTATAGAAAATCCGATAATGTCATTAAAATTCAATAATTTTTATATAAGTTTATTTTTTTTATTTTTTTTTTATTTATTGAAAATACTATGTATTCCCGGACAATGTTTAGTTTTACTCTTTTTTCCCTTGCAGATTTTTTTTATGGGTAACATATATAAAACAAATAGGTATTAATTTACAAAATAAAGGTGTGATTAATTACTTTTTTTAATAATATTTAGTGTTTATTAATTTAAAATATACTTTATGTAGTTTAAAGTATTTTAAAAGGTGAATCTATATTTAACGAATATTCCATATAACGAACTTTTTTCGTGATTTAGGGACTTCGTTAAATAGAGGTCCGACTGTATATATATATATATATATATATATATATATATATATATATATATATATATATATATATATATATATATATATATATATATATATATATATATATATATATATATATATATATATATATTTATTTATTTATTTATTTATTTATTTACCATTTGAATTTTAAATGATTGAACAAAATTTCTTGAAATCAGAAATTGTTAGGCAAAATAATATTTGTAGATTTTACTTTGAGACATATCATAAGTTTTCCTATTTATTTTCAACATACTTTAAAATTACTTCTGCAGTATTTCAAAAACAATATCTATATATTTTTTCCTTTCTATTGTTCCCTTATTTATTTATAAAATTGAAGCGAACGTTATTGAATAACATCACACTTGATATAACATACTTTAAATAGAATCTTCAATATATGCACCAATATCCTTTTTGAAAACGAGAGCTTTAACTACAAACTTTCGGAAGTTTGGCTTTTTTAATTTATAAAAAAGATTGAAGAACACTCGGCAGAATAATCTAATATCTTTATAGCTTCTTTTGAAAACAAAATTTATTACCTGGAACCCTCTGAAAGAAAAAAAATCGATTCATATATCGATGGAAAGCGAAATAGATTGTCCAAAGTAGGATTTTTCTGGTTTAGTTTTATCGTATGAAGTTTTATAATATCTAAAATCTATAATTCGTTCATTGATAAAAATTTGTTACTGTCAGTTTCTTTTCAAACATTTTGCGTGGTTCGGCCGGTAATATTAAAAACAAACATTTCTCTTTTTCCAATACCACATTTCACTTTTGTTAATTGTATTTAAATTTATGTGTTTCATATATATTCAGGAAGCCAACTTTATTGAACCTGACAAAATATAAAAATGCAACGTAAAATCAAATATATAGGACCTAGAAATAAATATTTATGACATATGTCTGTGTCAAAATCCGTTTTTTTTTATACATTTTCTTTGGTATTGCACTAGTTTATTGATTTTTTGAGTCTGGAAACTTATGTTGAGGTTACCCCATGGCTGTTTCCATTTGCACACCTAATAATACAAGTAAAATTATTATTTCAATGCGGCAACGTTCATGCTTAAAAAAAGTTCTAATTTTGATTTTTGCAGTATTTTTTGAGGATAGCTATTTTGGGGAGCTTTCAATCTTTTTGATGTATTCAATAGTTTATTTTATAGAAATATTAGTTTATCTTAAGTTCTATTAAATAAATTATTTTTTTTAATTCACTGTTTTTTTATTTTAAGAAAAGAGTCTCGTCTTAGAGATTGTAATTAACATCAACTTGAAGTCTACTATACATTAAATAAATGCGAAAAATTAAAATTGTTTTTGGACTAATAGCTGTTGCTTTGATAGGCCACATTACCCTTACATTGACATTGTCTGGGGTGCTCCACGATGAGGCATCTCCATCAATACATCTATTTTGTGTCTCATCGCAATTGAAGACTTGTTGAGGAGTAAAACCTTCAACCTCTACATAGTCCCTAAACTCACTAACAAAGGTTTCGGCAACTTCTTTGTTGCAACTGTCTGCATCTTCAAGCATCTCTGCGTTATGAACGTCAGTTCACATTTCAAGGTATCAAACCATCCATGACTGGCTTTAAAAACTTCATTGCTCTCATCACTCGTTCCAGTCTTGTCTTTTATCAAATCGGCATGTACTTGTTTTGCTTTCTCTCTAATTATAGCCTCCGATAAGCTATCACCAGCCAACTATTTTTTTAAATTCCAAATGTTAAACAAATTCGCCATGTTTTCTAATGTATCTGATCTTTCCTTGGTCACGGTCTTCTCGCGGCACTGGTTCCTTGAATAGTTTTCTTGCTTTTCACTATTGTAGAGGTCGTTATTCCAGCCATTTTGTATAGTGTACGAAGATCAGTCACACGGCCCTCGGGGAAGCCTGTAACCCCTAGAGGGTGTGCCCCCAGGTGGTGGATCTGTGAATGTCTCCACTGGAATTTCCACTTTTCTGGTATTTCATGGTTCTCACTAATTTTCTTTTATACTGAGTGGTATCAATACATTTCTCATGATGAAAAAAATAACCTTGAAGCTCAAGAAAGGAAGTACATCGTGAATAAAGTGGTTTTTGTGTACAAGCACAAACTACAATGTCACTAACAAGCTGATCTTTCTTTTCGCCCGGAGAGACAGGATGCGGGGCGCCGTCTTGTCTCATATATATTTTAACATGTGTGACTAGTGCCGAGCAAGCGTCGAGTGCCAAAGGTTTTTTTTTTTTCTTTTCACTTCGAAATGGGTTAAATAACGAGTTTGACGAGATTTGAAACACACGAGAGCTAAAATATGACAGTGTATGTATATGTATATATATATATATATATATATATATATATATATATATATCTATATATATATATATATATATATATATATATATATATATATATATATATATATATATATATATATATATATATATATATATATATATATATATATATCGGAACTCTGAAGCAGCAAACAGTTTTATTTAAGCTGTTTCTAATGTAGTCTGCACTTTGTATGATTTAATCCATCCGCCTTATCTTTTTTGTCCTATTAATTTTGATATAATTTATATGATGTCGTTATTTTCTTATAATTCCTACTCGATAATCTACGCCGATTTATACCATTATTTAAACATATAACATATACAAGAAAAGACGTAAGATGCAAATCACCAAGTATCTTACCATTCACAGAATTAGGCATTCTGTTAAGCCGTATACCAGATTTATAAACTTTTAAAAGGAAGGTGACTTTTTAAGGAAATGTTAACTTGAAAAAGGCTTCTATCAAATAATATATATATATATATATATATATATATATAATATATATATATATATATATATATATATATATATATATATATATATATATTACTTCGAATAATCACTTCAGTATAATACTTCTGTTAAAAAACGACTAGAGAGTACTTCAATTGTGTTTATCTTTAATTCGTAGGTAAGAATATTAATAATATATCCAAAATATATCTTGGTTAAAAAAATTCTTTTGAATACCATAATATAACAAAATCCATAATAATTGTATATTCATTAATTACAAAATTTTTAATTGAAAACAATATTTGTTATATTTTTATAATAAATTTACATATTTCGTTTTGTTTGTTGAATTGTAAAGAATTCAACAAACAAAAAGCTTAATTAATAAACGTTAAATATTAAACGTTAAATATTAAATATGCAAAAATCGATATTTATTTTCTTAGGCCTATTAATGGAGAACTTCATTTCTTATCAATGTTTGAAAAAGTAATTCTTTTAAGATTTTAGGCATTTTAACTAAAAATTCCTCATTCAGGTAACTCACGGCAGACTTAAAATGTGCAATGACCTCCTCCTTTCGTTTCCACTTAACGTTAAATAGTTAAGTGGAAATGAAACGGAGTTATAATAAATTCGAAAAAGATTCTCATTTGCCTAATAATAGTTCGTTTAATATCTGAGTTGAAGTTTAAAAAAATAGTTCTATTTAGATAACTCGCTTTTGATGTAAAGGTCCCTCTTTCAGCTTTGTCATGTTAGACTTAGGATGTGAAATGAACTCACTTCCTATCGTTTCGACTCTCCGTTAAAGAGACAGTTAATGAATAATTAAAATGCCTGATTGATAAGCAATATCTATATTAAAAAAGAACACCATTTTATTATATTCTTAATAATTTAGTGTCACTGTATTCAGAAAAATGTTCATTGTGCTTAGATTTTGCTTCTTTAATAAAATGTATATTTGATAACCACCATCTCTATTTAAAAAGAACACCATTTAATTTGTTCTCAATAATTTCAGTGACACTGTGTTCAGAAAAAAATGTTTTTTTTGCATAGATTTTGCTTTATTGAGTACGAAAGAACCTCGGTAATTTAAAACTATACAGGTTATTAATACCTGGTAGAGAGGTAAATTTTGTTTAATAAATTACAAAGCTTTAAACATCTTTTGTAATATTTCTTCTTACATAAACAACGGCATTCCTATCGCAAAGAATAATTATTGTAATAAGCAACATACATTGTGCTCTTCTATATAATCATTTTTCTAAAAGGATAAAGCGCAACTTTAATATATAACATTTCTGCCAAAATAGAACATTTTCTGGACGTAAATGGCATCACAAACAGAAATTCAGGAATTGAAAATTTTGGGAAAGTTATAAAAGGTTTTTTTCTTCGCTGTCATTTAAACAAACTGGACGTATTAAATTTTCTGAGAGAATTTCTCCTCATTTTTCAGTCTGAGAAATATATAAGCGTGCATTTTTGTTCCGAAAGATTAGTCACAGGATGAAAGTAAAATGCATGCATTGAGAATTCCTCACTTGATACGCTCCTAAACACCGCTAGCAACAAGAGTAATGAGGCATATTCGTTATGAGAAATGTTTGCATAAAGATTTAATTTGTTTCATAGAACACATTATTCTATTTGCTTTAACTATGCAAGCCCTCAGAATGGAATTTGGAGAAAAATTAAAACTAGTACTGGGGAGCATTGATGAATAGAAATTCTCGAGTAATGAACACGAGGCTTTAGACAGTTTAATTTTCGTAAGAAATGAGGAAAGTAATGATATTTAAATGATGATAAGCTTGTTTCTTATTCAACACAAAATACAATATGTTAATCATTAATTTGGACGCTTACAATTAATGTTGTAAATGCATCAGTTTGTTCAATCATTTTGAATTTTTTTTTTCTTTCTTACCTAGAGGAACTATTTACATGTATTTTAATAGTATTTGTCAGCGACTTAAAAATCGTACTTTAATTATATTTCATTTTTAAGTAGAGTAAAACACTCGTACTGGAGGCATAGATGAACGGCAATTCTCGAGTAATGAACAAACAGCTTTAGACAGTTTAATTTTCGTAAGAACGTTAAGCAGTCCTGGTTTGTAATGATACTTAAATGATGTTAAGTATGTTTCTTATTTAACACAAAATATAATATTTTGATAATTAATGTAGAAGCTTAGGATTAATATTTTGAATATTTCAGTTTTCTCAATCGCTTTCTTCATTTACTGCCTTAATTACCTAGAGACACAACTTACATCTTTTTTTTTTATAGTACTTGACAGCGACTTGAAACATCGTGCTTTAATGATACATTTATTTTGATTTGCAGTCACACAAAAATTAGCAATAAGTTAAGTCCATTCAACGGATAAAAATATACTTGAAAATATATGTGACAAAACATTTCCAAAGACGTAGTCAATGTCCTTATAAATAAAAGTAAAATTTTAAATTAATTTTATTTGTTGTAAATATAGTTCAGTTATATTATTTTAAACATTTTTTTTTATTTATTTCTTTAGATTTAATTTATTGTGTAAGTTTTTAATACATATTTTATAAATGTCAAAATGCTATAAATTTTAGAACATGTTTTATTTTGAGAGTACTATAAGAGCAGGGTTTTCTCATATAAAAAGTTATGTATGAAGTCAGTTCAAGATTTAAAAATCCTATTTGACAGCCATTCATAAACACAGTCAACGTCTATATGCATTAAAATTAAGTTTTAGTATAATATTTTATTGTATTTAAACTATACTATTTTAGTCTACCACACTTCTTTCCTAATTGTGAATTCAATTTTAAGTTTTCAATACAGAGGCTGTTCGCACATTTTTTAGACGATTTTGGTAAGCGGTAATAAAAAATCGTTTGCTGCAAAAGAAATAATTGCAATTGGACTATGTTTTTAAAAGTCAAAATTATCATCTAAGGCTTGAAAGTTTTGTTTTTATTCAAAATGGCGTTTTTAACAAAGCAGTGGTTCGAAGGCTACATTTATGCTCTTTCCGAAGAGAAATATGCATACTCCGTTATCCAAAAACGATGTGAGAGTCATGGTTTTGTGATATCTAAAGCGTCGATAAGTAATATCGTCAACAAGAAAGGAAAAAAACGTCAAATTCGAGCCTCAAGTGGGACAAAAATTTCAAACAAGTATCCAAGGAAAAAAACGGATTTGCAATATCTTCGGCTATTGCAAAGGTACGTTGTTTAATGTTGCAAAATCATTAAAATGCTCGGTGTCCACTGAAAAAAAAATGATAAACGTTGATTTAAATCTTAAGAAAGCGAAAAAAACGCAATGTGCATCGTCTTCTTCCAAATCATATTGCTGAACGCAGGACACGCTGCAGAATTCTATATGAGAAACACTCATCCAAAGAAAAATGGAAAACAATTGTCACAATAGATGAATCATGGGTGTATTTAAATGATTGCAACAAAAAAGAGCCATTTATTATCATAAAAGGGGAGAAAAAATTTAAGTACATGGTTCAAAGAATCGAAAGAAAGTTTTTCTAAGGGATTCATGATTGTTGCTGGTTTTTCTTATAATGGA
Source organism: Dolomedes plantarius (assembly GCA_907164885.2). Lineage (NCBI taxonomy): Eukaryota > Metazoa > Arthropoda > Arachnida > Araneae > Dolomedidae > Dolomedes > Dolomedes plantarius. Next base: position 67,630,940 of record OU015502.1, read on the forward strand.
AAGTTAAAAATAAAGAGAGTGGAAAAAAATGTCAAGATTAACTCCAAATACTATCTGGAACATATTTTATCACCATTTTTTCTGAATGAAATACCATCGCTTTACCCACAGTGCCATCAATCTGTGAGACTCCATCAAGACAAAGCTAGCAGCCACACATCAAAATCCATTGTAAATTTCCTAAAAGAAATGGAACAAAAACTGGTATCAAGGCCATACCCTTCACTGATATCCCTACTAAATCTCCCGATGTATCACCAATGGATTTTCTGCTTTCGGACTTTTAAAATCTGCATTATCCAAACGTCGTCCCAAAACCCTTACAGAACTCTGGAAAGCTGTTCAGGAGGAGTGGGATAGAATACCTCTTCTGACACTTCGAAAGACATTATTATCCTGGAAATTGCGGTGTCGAAAGATAGTTCAGAATAAGGGATGTCAAATAGAACATTTAAAACACAAGAATTTTATGTAATTTAGTTTTGTGAATACAATATACATCGTCTAAAAATGTGTGAACAGCCTGTATATATCCTTTAAGGGAACAATTGACCTTCAATCTCACTCTTTTTAAATTTTTAATATTTTACTCTATGTACACCATGAGTATAATTAATATTCTTTTCCACTACATTGAAAACTCTTATTATTCCCAAATAAGTACATTGTGGAGGAATAAGACCTGTTTATCAAAAAATTCTTTAAAAATGCCAGAATTTTTCAAAAAGCTCCATGCGTATTGTTTTCTTCTGATATCTTCCAAATTTCTCAGATTTGTGAATTGAAGTGATTGTCACAAAACTGTACATAATTCCTAGAAATCGAAAATATTTTTTTTCAAATTTATAGACCATAAAATAAAGTAAAAACATAAAAACATAAAAAATATCAGGCAGAAAGGTAAAATAATTTTTAGAAATTTATATTAATACAATAATAATTAAATGCACATTTTTATTTATAGACATATGGTAAAATTATAGTACAAAATTTAAAGATTTTAATAATTTAGAATGCGCATAGGGTATTTTGAAAAACGTTAGCATTTTCAAAATTTTGTTTCGAAAAACAGGCATTATTCTGCAAAAAATTCTTTACTTTGAATTTTAAGAGTTTTCAAAGTTGTTAAACATAAAATTATTTATTCTCATTTTGTATACAAAGTTAAAAATTGTAAATGAAAAAATTCGAAATTCAGGTCCCTTGTCCCCTTACATATAAAAATGCTATACATTTAGGAACATATTTTTATTCGACAATATTGTAAGAGCAGTGTTCTCAGATAAAAAGTTAGATAAGAAGACAATTCAAGAGTTAAAAACATACTTTACAAACATTTATTAAGATAGTCAATGATTATAGATAATATTTATTTTAAAATAGTTTTTGAATTTTAGTTGAATTATACTATTTTCTTCATTTATTTACTAAATGTATTTTCTTACGTTTACTTTATTTTGACGCTTTTAGTAAAGAAAATTCAAATGTCAAAATGCTATAAATTTAAGAAAACATTTTAATGCGACAGTAATATAAAATCAGGGTGATTTCAGGGAAGACGACCTTTTTCATTAGATACACATATCACAAGAAATATTTCTAGGTAATTAAAAATTAGAACTTCTATTACCTGTGGTTTCACTATTCTTAAGCGAATAATATGTACACTGCGAATGAAAGGGATTAACTTTAAGTTTGGCGACCCGGGCAAAGACGCTAAAATGGTTACTTGCAAACATTTCCGGCATCTGTTTCTCGCTGTTGAAAACGTAACAGAGGACCATTTGGAAGTGTTAAGACTGATATTAATTGGTGAGAAATAGGCACATTTAAATAATAAAAAAAGATGATGTATTATACGTCTCTGAAATAAATAACTAGATAAAAATCAAAGGCGCATTTTTTGGATATTTTTCACCGAGTTTCATATTAATAAAATCATAAAATGTCGAAAATTCTCAATTTATTGTGTAATACACACTAGATCAAAAATAGTTTCGAGAGCTGTTCTTTCATAGTAAAACAGGCGCTATCATAAAAATGTGCAATAAATGTTATATATATATATATATATATATATATATATATATATATATATATATATATATATATATATATATATATATGTAGAAAGCAGAACTGAACTCTTAACTATGAACTTTAAACTTCATAAAATGTTATTTGTAAACGCATGTAATGTCTGGCGCAAGAGGGCGCCGCTAGCACGAACATTATCACGACCCCTCTACTCTGTTTGGGGAGAACATGAACACTCCCGCTTTGGTTTCCGTCGTGGACGGACTACGTTTTTTTCAATTCTTTCTTAATAAATGTAATTGTATTTGTTATTTACGATGGTTTCTAGTTAGTTTATGTTGTGTATGTTTTACTCCAACCCCGCGCCCAAAGAGTATGGTGTCAGAAACGGAATTAGATATGAATTAGAAAGAAATCTACGAGAACACGACGCGAAACTCCATCAACGCATTACGATGCAACGGACTCCGAACTAAAGTAAGACTATTTTTATGAATTACGTGACTGTTTTGTTTCTTCGAATTGCGGCTAATTACGATAATTCTATTTATACGATTTACGAGCAATTTTTTATGTTAACGAATATTTACGATTTTTGCTACGATTAACAATTCTAAATGGAAAAAGAAATAATCAAACGAATTCATAATAAAAATCATTTTGCATCATCCAAGACCGAAGACGTTTTAAATCAAAATTATTACATACGTAATGCCAGAAAACAAATTGATAACGTCATTGCCAACTGCGTAGAATGTATCCTATGTAACAGAAAACGTGGCAAAAGAGAAGGTTTACTTAATCCTATCCCAAAAGAAAATTCACCGTTGAGCACGTATCACATTGACTTTATAGGTCCTATGCCTTCTACGAACAAGAATTATCAACATATTTTCACTGTCGTCGATGCCTTTACGAAATTTGTATGGTTATACCCAGTAAAATCGACATCGTCACGCGACGCGATTGAAAAGTTAAAGCTACAACAAACTACCTTTGGAAATCCTTCACGAATTATCAGTGACAGAGGAAGCGCATTTACTTCGAATGATTTTGAGACCTATTGCGTAGAAGAAGAAATAGAGAATATTAAAATTACAGCAGGAATTCTCCGTGGTAACGGTCAGGTTGAAAGGATGCATGAAACTTTAATTCCTATACTCTCTAAACTTTCAATTTCCGATCCAACGAAATGGTACAAATACGTGTCTATGGTTCAACGAATAATGAACAGTACCGCTTCTCGAAGTACTAAATTCACATCATTCGAACTGTTGACAGGCGTGAAACTAAAAGGCATAACAGACATACGAGAGAAAGAAGTCTTAGAAGAAGAATACCTTAACGCGATGATGAAAAAGAGAGAAAAAATGAAGGAAGAAGAAAGAAAGAATATCCTTAAGATTCAAGACGAAAACCAGAAATCCTTTAAGAAAAGGAAAAAATCATGCAAGTACAAGACAAGATAATCACGTGAAATCAAGCCTACGTGGTACGGAACAAGAATGAAAATACGACCGAAATTCCTAGGTCCCTACAAAGTGACCAATGTCAAGTCCCACGACCAGTGCGGTGTCATCAAATTCGAACAACATGAACGTCCTAACATCACGTCTTCTGCTGCCGACTACACGAAGCCAGGGCATCCCTACTATCCTGATTTAGACGACTGGCATGACATCCCCGCTACCCCGATTCAGACGACTGACAAGGTATCCCGCCATCCGATGTCCGCACCAGAGTATCCCCTGCATGGTCCTGTGTACTCAATGTCAGCACAAGAGCATCCCCTGCATGGTTCCATGTACCCGATGTCAGCACAAGAGCACCCCTGCATGGTCCCGTGTACTCGATGTCAGCACCAGCGCACCCCCTGCATGGTCCCGTGTATTGTAAGTGTGTTCCATTTTAAGTCTCTTTCAGAGACTATCAGTGCCTATTACTTAATGTCATCCGAGGCCGCATGACAGCTGGGATGGCCGATCTGTAGAAAGCAGAACTGAACTCTTAACTATGAACTTTAAATTTCATAAAATGTTATTTGTAAACGCATCTAATGTCTGGCGCAAGAGGTCGCCGCTAGCACGAACATTATCACGACCCCTCTACTCTGTTTGGGGAGAACATGAAGACTCCCGCTTTGGATTCCGTCGTGGACGGACTACGTTTTTTTTCAATTCTTTCTTAATAAATGTAATTGTTTTTGTTATTTACGATGGTTTCTAGTTAGTTTATGTTGTGGATGTTTTACTCCAACCCCGCGTCCAAATATATATATATATATATATATATATATATATATATGTGTGTGTGTGTGTGTGTGCTTGTTTGTGTGTGTGCTTGTTTGTGTGTGTGTGGGGTGGGTGGGTGGGGGTAAGTATGCCTAATATAAAACCCCAGCTTATAAGACTATAAAGTGCTGCCGCCTGACGACTGGAGCGTAAAACAGTAGTCGATTGCATTATTCGTAATCGGTGAGTCAGTTGAGTGTTTGCAAGCGCACACAAAAGTGCTGTATTTTTTTCCTGAATGTCTGCTTGTCGACTTTTTTGCGTAACTATTTCCATTGGCTGTTTTAACCTTTAATCTAAGATTCTTATTAAAACTGTTAGCATTGGATAGATAGCTATAAATGTGGAGTGTAAACACGCCTGTTTGTTTTCAAGCTAACGTCAATCCTAACCTAAAACTTCGTTGGCGTGTTCAATAACATGGTCGTGCCCAATATGAGACTCCAAATCATGCCTAATATGAGATCGGGTCTGTGACCGAAAAATTAGGGGCTATTGTCGATAAATAGGAGATTTATGGTGGCCATAGTCTATAATGTTGATATAGTTGCTATCGTCTATGATGATGAGGATGGTTGTAGCAGTTTGTTAATGTGCTGAAATGACCAAAGAGTTCGCGGCGTCAAAGTTTGTATAGTAGATGCTTACACGGGAACTTAGCATTACTCGGGAATGTTCATGGAATTCTTTTTCGTAGAGCTAACCAGGTTACATACATGGTGTGACTTCATGGTACCTGAAAAAAAATATGTTCACGCAGATAGTCTGGAATGCCGAAATATTTATGAAGGCCGCTATGGAGCAATCATTATGGCGATCTGCTGAGCCTAACTGAACCGGTGTCTGCTCCCTGAAGAAATACACAATGTTGATCGCTGGTAGACATATCATAAAGTATCAGAAGGCCGGAAAAAATATTAAGAAAAAGCTGTACTATAAGTAGTGTTAGTTTCAGAACCCAGTTCACTTACAATCATCAGACTGAGGGGTAACTCAAATCAAACGAGTCCTTCAGACTTGCAGTTAAAAAATATTCTTTTTATTTTACGAAACATCTCTCTTGATTAACATTTTGCATTAACAATTAAACATTGCCCGTTGCTCGCCTTCAGCTGTACAAATATTACTATCAGATACTAGCAGATTTTACTATCAGATGAAAATGTCCTTACAGAAAAGCATGAGCCAAGGCTGTGATAAAAAATATAGCATCTCCCGCAGGAAAAGAACCAAAATGGCTCGTCCTGGGGAGAGCTCACTAAAACAACCAACAGTTTTTTTTAAAAAAATCTCAAGTCTGAACTTTTTCTTTCAAGTCTGGACGGAGCAAAAAAACGAGAGCGAAGGTTGCCATACAAATAACACTCGCCAAGTAGTAACAAAAATATATTAATTCTACATGTGTACAACCTTAGAGAAAATGAACCATACGCGATAAATACCGCCAAACTGGAGGCCATAACCTCGCCAAGCCTAACCATTGGCTCAAGGTACCCTTGACGTCAACCGCGCGCCAATTTCCAAGAACTTGCACAGACTGCACCTCGGCTTTCATCCCGAGAAAAGGCTAACTTTTGTTCACATAATTGCTAGAGGGAAGAGGATGGAGAAATAAGGGAAGGCCCGAGCCTCCTACCGTGCATGAAGACGTAATTGGAAAAATGGGGCACTCAAAAAGAAGACGTGCAATTAAGTTTAAATTGCTGTCGTAAAAAGACTGCACCACACTGAGTATAACTAAAGAAATCAGTTAAGTGCAGTTTCCCCCAACAGACATAAAGCAACATATGTGTACGGATCACACATATACAAAAACTCACAAACGGAGAAGCCCAATTATACATGGAAAGAGGCTGCAGTATCGGTCACACTAAGCGTGGGAACAGATAAAAAAATGTCCATCAGGGACCAGATAAAAATAAAAATAAAAAGTTAAAATAATACAATTTAGGCAAGACAATACCGAAGTTAAATAATTAAAAGTTTAAAATTAATTACGGAAAACTGTAAAGAGAAATCATCGTTACAGGGTCTCATATTAGGTATATTAGTTTTCACTTTCACAGTCTTGTTTCCTCTAAAGCTGCAGATGCAATGACGCCCCGGCAAAATCCACAACCATGTAGCAGTAGTGACAGTGATGACGGTATTGATCAAACAACAAGTTCAAACCCGTTCTTAGTGACTCCTGAAGAAATACATTCCTTGCCTACGTTACCTGAGAAAAACACCTCGAAATTAAGTAAGGCCCGTGAAGCCGATATTATCACATCATCGCACTATAAAAATAAATTGATTAATAGCATTAATAAAAGAACTGCGTCATATTTGAAAAAAAAACTTTGTTTCCTACAAGATAAAAAAGGAATAGGCCTAAAAGATAAGAAATCAAAGGATAAAAAAGAAAAGGATAAGGAAGCAATAAAGGGGAAAGGAAAGGGAAAAAAGGCCCCTACAGGAATGGGAAAGTTAAGAATGGGTGAAAATGTAACACTAAATAAAAAACAGAGAACGAATAAGCCTAATTATAGCTATGATGATCTCAGCTCATTTGAAGATGATGAAAAACTTTCACTCCATGACAGCAGTGATGATAGCATTGATGAAAACGACACTGAATGCCTTTTTGTGGTTGTTTATTTTCAGATGACAAGCGGCGAGAGCAGTGGCGTCAATGTAAAAGGTGTTTCAGGTGGGCTCATGAACATTTTGGAGCTGGCGAACTTTTTATTTGTAAACAATGTGAAAAGTTTAAATCTAAAAACAAAAAGTAAACAAAACCTGTAGTGTAAACCAACTAATTTGTTTAAAATGTCACTTTTCGTTTTCACTTATTAGTAATACAGAATAAGTAATATAAGTAACTGTTATTTGATTACTGTGTACAGTAATTAGATAACTGTGAGAACTTTTCAGTAATTCTAAAACATATTTAGAGTTGTAGAATGGGGGTCTCATATTAGGATTACTTTTTTCAGACCCCAAAAATGGAACACTTGTGTTTATAATTTCATACAAGAAAATTGTAAGGTTATTTTTTATTTTCTGTCATTGTTATACGTAGTAAAATATATATATATATATCTGTGTGTGTGCATGCATAAATGATAACAAAAAGTAATGTATCATTCACCTTACAAATAAATCAATACGTAGAGATAAACGGACCCTTTTTTTGCACGTTTTGTCACTGGTTTTGCTGTTAAAGTAAATGAAAAATCCTCGCACATACTCAAATTGCTGTCTCATAGACACCAAGTCAAAAAGTTTCTAGAGATCTATTTTTTCATAGTAAAAGCGTTATCATGAAAAAGTGTAATAAAGGTATATCTAAGAGCTAGATTCAGACTGCTGGAGGACATCCAAGAATTGGCTATTTTTGGTGTCATTAATACCACTTTTGGTCATTGTCAATATTCTTTTTAGCAATGTTTTAGTACATTTTAATGAGTACGTTGACATGGATTTCTGACTTGGCTCGCTATCAATTTCAGAGAAATTGTTACCCAAACATCGCATAAGTTATCACTTGTAATATGTTTTTTATCTTCACAAACTCTGTGTTGAATATGTTCGCTAATAAATCATCTTGTAACACTGAACTGCTATTTAGATTTTAATGGCTTGTGTGGCAGTGGAATCAAACCTTATGCTGGAAACTAAGTACAAAAAGTGAGTTGTTTTAGAGAAAAATTCCTATGCCTTAAATCCTTTTATTCTTTAAGCATAACTTGTCTATCTCTTTCGATGCATTGCTTTATAAATGTACACTGCTTTTTACGCCTCGTATTTGATTCTCAGTCTGGTTCCTTTGGGGATATATCAAAGCTCGTTTTGATTACTGTTTGAGAATTCGAAATAAATGTTATTCTAAGAAAAGGGGATTTGTGACAGTTTTCAAGCGCGTTAAATGAGAATTCTGATGCATTGATATTTTCCTGTTATAATACCAGAATTTAAATGCTTTATAATTTAAACTCTTTCTGTATTTTTTCAGTATTCTTTCCATTCAGTACAGCAAAAGTATTTCTCTCTTTAAATCCTCCTTGGGAACAGTAAAGTGTGTTTCTCCGGTTTATTTTAAATACATTTCCAGTAGCATTAATGTCATATCCACGTTGACAGAAATAAATAAGCATTAAAAACGTTTACATAGAAATTCTTAAAGTTATTTTTAAGTAGTTCTAAATATGTATTAAAATAAATAAGACTCACGGCATGAATATAAACGATTTTTATAGTTTTATTTAAAAGAAATAAAATCTTTAAAAAAATGTATAAATCTATATTCCTTTTCTTGTGTTGTGAAATGAAAGTAAATCCTTATACAGTTTTTTTACCCTATTTATTCCTTTCAGACTTACTATATAATGCCTTCAACTATTTCTTTCTCAAATAAAATAGAAAACAGTAATACTAAATCTTATATAGATCGAGAACTCTAAGCTACAATGGAATTTTTTTTCTGGGTTCCGTAATGCTGGATTATATTTTCTAGTCATAAAAAGATCCACTTAAGAAATTAATAATAATGTAATTTTTATCTTGAAAATCGCTTGTTAGGAGTCTTTCAAATATTATCTAGAACAATCTTAGTGTGAAAAAGTTTGTTTTAAAATGATTTAGATATTGTTAAATATATTATGTCATTTATTATTTTATGTTGCTCGGTTCGAATCCCGGCAAGTACCATTAAATACCTTATTGGGTTCAAGGTAGCCTAGTGGTAGCGCTTCGGCTTTTGGTGTTCAGGGTGCTTCGATAGAATCCCGATAAACGCCGTTAAATAATTCCGTGTCAAGGCCGGATATGGGTACTTTAAATCCGTAGACTGAAATGTCTTTCTTTGTGGTCAGAGAGGGTGGGGGTACGATTCCCTCACGTGCCGCCCCTGGGGGTGCTTGGTTAAAATTGCGGAGGTACCTGGCTAAATCCTACTTCGACCCTTGTGTTGCCATTTTAAACTGGAACCGCAACCCTCATCCCGGGATCTTATACGGAATTGGTAATGAATAAATTCTGGTCAGGGGGCATTAGAAACAGCATCAACATCATCATCATCATCATCAACAACAACAACAACAACAACAACAACAAAAAACAAATACCTTCGTGGTAAGGCCAGATAGGGACATTTTAAATCTAAATTCCTTCTTGTTCTTCTATAAGTTCAGAGAGGATGGAAGCAAGTACGATCCCCCCGATGTCTCCCGTGGGCAAAATCGGTTAAAACTGATGTGGCATATAACCGAATTGTACTCCGACCCCTGTGGTGCTTTGTAAACCGGTCCAGCACTCGACAACCGGTGATGTAATGTTGACCTGTTCTGAATCTTCCCTCTTGGGTCATTAGCAACAATGACTTTATTTGATGTAGCTGTGCAGCCTACCTTGATATCCAAAGTGCAATTGAAAGCTTAGGTTAGTGATTGGAACATTGTTTATGCAGGGAAGAGACCCCATTCATTCATTTATCAAATTAAAATTCTAATTTGAAAAAAAATAATTTAAAATTTTCAAATATTTGGAAGTATACAATTAATAATTAATAAACGGAATTTTACAAACATTATAGCATACATAATATAATCGAGGCTAATAGATGCTTTAATATAGCAGCTCTCTTTTATATTAAATTCACTAAAGTTATTAAAAGTATCTGGGGTCTCAAATTTTCCCTAACTAACCTTCACAAATTAATATATTGGCTCAATACGCTCTGCAGATCTTGATAATTAGGGAGCATAAGCTGTATATTATTTCGACAATTCCTGATACAATTATTCCATACAACATTTTTATGTTATACTATCTCTGCGTGCCTTGCTATACATGTGTAGTTAAAAGCTGTCAATTTTGAAGTAGAATTCTTCATTAGACGTATTTAAGGTGATATAAATTAGATTCTTTGTTAGCTATATAAGAAAGTTTTACGTAGTCGTTTTTCAATGAACTGCCATTAAGATTTTTGAATAGAGAACAATTTCCTAACAGAGAATTCTTGAATAGACAGCAATTTTTGGTTCTCTAAAGGAAATATTACGTTGAAAAAGCCTCTTTTCTCTTTTTAAGCTGAATAAAAATTTTATAGATAACTTTTTATTTATCCTGAAAACAATTAATTTGTATTTTGCATTACACCCAAATGCGTAAGTTATGCAAATGCAGTTCTAGTACATTGTGTTGTTTAACTTCTTTAGTTTGTGGCAAATATGACTCAATAGCCTTCTTATGTGGTGTTAGAGTTATTATTGTTGATTTTTACTACTATAGGGTTACAGTGCATCTGATCATTTTATACTACTACTACTACTAGCCAAAGACAAAACTTGGCTAATGAGCCATTAGTCGACAAGCTCAGCAGTAGAGATGTGCCTCAATGAATAGAGAATTTATGTGCCGTATGTCATGATCCAGAGCAACACAGACCTTGAGCTGGAATACATTCCTCATTTCGTAGCCGCAAAGCTGTCTTTCCGGAGATTGGGATACACGAAAGCGATGGAGGTGTGACACAAAATATAACCATGCCCCGTTTTCATCCTGAATGCAGCCATGGCAACTGCACGTGGTCATCAATTGAGACGTTGGTGACGAGGTTTTACCAACATTTGCCGGCAAATTATTAGGATAGTCGTCTACAAACTTATTTGTTTATTGATGCCCAAATTTGTTTTTCAATTTAGTTAAAAGAGGACGGAATGGCTAGCTGTGGCAAAATAGCTTGTCAGCAGTTTCATTGTCAACCGATTGGGTGTCTGTTGAGAGGATTTGGATACCTTCTTGAAAATTGATCAGGAATAGTACAGCTTTTGAGGGAGTGTAATTTTTTTTAAATTCGGCAGAAGTGCTTTGTATACCAGGCACTTCCACGTCATGGTTGCTATGGTGGTGAGGGGGAGGGGGGGCTCAAGCAAAGTGTTCCCGGAAAAGGCGTAAGTAAAATGCTTCGTATGTTTCCCCTAACCCTGAAAACTAAATGTCTACAAAAAAGCATGCTCCAAAACTAACTGGCACCAAAAGAATTAAATAATTCTGTGTCATTTTTTTAAAAATTGAGAGTGGAGGCACTTGTCTTGTGACATTGTGCAATATACCACATAAATTCTTGACTACTTCATAGCTGGAAGCACCGTACAGGTTAACTTTACACCCGAATGCAGACTCAATTTTGACCTAGCACCTCCAGGGGTGACATCTGGAGAGCTTCTGCATTCCCCATCACTCTAACAACATGCAGAGACTTTCCCGTATACGAATCTAACGGGGTCATATCCGTCACAGACACAATGGCATTTAACGACAACCCTCGGGATTCAAACTGAGCAAAAAATTTGGAGACAAAAAATTTCAATATAATTACAGATAAAAAATTAGGTAACTGCAGATAAGTTCTCACTCGTAACACACATCAGTCCTCATTTTTCCTCACTCCTCTGCAGCTCTTGTAAACGGTAAAGTAGATAAAATCTTCGTTTAAAAAATATCCCATTGAGACATTCAGATAGGAACGGCAAAAAAATACTAAATGTAAGGACGATTTTACAAAGGCTTCATAAATTCCTAAACCAGTTTATATAAAAGAAAGTACAAAACCCGAAAAATTCCATAACTCAGGGAAACTAAAAATTCCAGAAGAATGAAATGCTTATTTATCCTTAAATTAATTTATAAAAATATAACATCTGGTGTTTGTGGTATAATTGATAATAGCTATAGTCTAATTAGAAAACTACAAACATTAGATAACTGTAAATATATAGTAACTTATGATTTTAAAGATCTATTTAATAATATTGATATAATTGATTTAAATAGAATAATCATAATGTTAGTACAAAATAATATTCAATACTTAAACAACGAAATTAAACTAACTAGTTTCAATAGGCTCCTAGAATTAGTAACTAAACATAATTACATAGTTCATAATAATAGTATATACTTACAGTCCAAAGGTGTACCACAAGGTGGTAATGCTTCAAGTATGCTAGCTAATTTATACTTATATTATTTTGAAATTAATAATATAGAAAATAGCAATTACAATATATTTAGATATATAGATGATATAATAGTAATTAATAAAAGTAATAACCCTATACACTTAAATTTTTACCCTCCTAATTTGGAACTAATTAAAAGTAGCCATGATAATATTAATGTAAACTTTCTAGATATTAATATTAAATTAAGTACTAACAATAAATTTACTTTTGACTTATGCGACAAAAGATCTGACTATAATTTTAATATTGTTAAATTTCAAAATTATCTAACCTGTTTACATAAATCTGTTTTTAATAACATTATTGTAAATCAGTTAGTTGGTATAAATAGGCTATGTTCTAAAGACAATAGGATTAAGCATATTATAGACTTGAAAGCTGTGCTACCTCGTAATAATTACCCTGTAAGTCTATCCAAAAACATAATTGGTTGTTTTTGTTTTAATGAATAGTTTGTTTTGTTGCATTAATAAGTTAAACATAACAATAGGTTAAAATAAAAATAATAACTAATAAAAACAAAAATAAAAATAATAAGTAAAATAAAATAAAAATAAAATTAACTCATAGTAGTAACAATAATAAAAACTAAATAAATAAAGGAATAATAGTCTTAAAATAAGGTAACCTAAATAAGTCTGTAACTGAGTATCCACTACCTCAATGGTTGCAAGTTTTATGACGTCAGTCATCTTGCGGTTACAAGTTCTTAACTTCCACTCTGACTAGCGCCAGGCTTGGTGTTCTTTGGTTAAGTACTTTTATTCAAACTTAATTCATTTAATATTCAATTCTTCTGTTAATAATGGATTGTACGGTGTCTGAGTGTGTTTATTTAATAGAACATACTCATCAGAAACAATCCATTGGTTTTTAGACAGTATTGACACCGCTGATAAAGAAATGCTGTCAAAAACCTTATTCATACTTTTCTTTACATGTTGGATGTTCCTGGCTTGAAGTAGCTTTAGAGCTATTACTGGTTTTCTCTTTCATCTTATTCTTATTTATATATATATATATATATATATATATATATATATATATATATATATATATATATATATATATATATATATATATATATATATATATATATATATATATCTATATATATATATATATATATATATATATATATATATATATATATATATATATATATATATATATATATAAATATATATATAAATATATAAATATGTAAATATAAATATATATATATATATATATATATATATATATATATATATATATATATATATATATATATATATATATATATATATATATATATATAAGACAAAGTTGAAGGTGAAAAACCAGTATATGCCTAAAACTACAGCAGTCAGGAACTAAAAACATGAAAATATAAGTGAAAAATAGGTTTTTGACAGCATCTCTTTATCAACTGTGCCGATACTGTCTAAAATCCAATGGATTGTTTCTGATAAGTATGATCTGAGCAATAAACATACTTAGACACCGTACAATCCATAAGCCACAGAAGAAGTGATTAACCAGTTGCTTAAAGATAGAACACCAAGACCGGCTCCAGACAAAGTGGAAGTTAAGTAAAGGAAACCGCAAGAAGACTGACGTCACAATTCTTGCAACCATGGAGCATATGGAAACACAGAAGCAGACTTACTAAGGATACTGTGTTATAGGACAATATTACCTAAGTTAACTTAGACATTTATTATGACTAAGAGTTATTATTATTATTTATTATTTATTATTATTATTTCTGTAGTTGTTAATTATTATTTTTTTATTTTCTTTTTTAGTAGTTATTTACTTTGATTAATAATTTAGTTTAGTATTACTAATTATTAGAAACATAACATGCTATTCAATAAAGCTAAAACAACCAATTATGCGCTTGGAAAGACTATCAGGATAATAATTACGTTTCAGCACAACTAACAATTATGTAATATGCTTATACCTATTGTCCTTAGAACAAAGCCTATTTATTCTTACTAGCTGATTTATAATAATATTATTAAATACAGATTTGTGTAAGCATGTTGAGTAATTTTCAAATTTCACAATATTAAAGTCACAAGCTGATCGTTTGTCATATAGATCAAAAGTAAAATTGCAATGAAAATTTATTTTTATGTTTAAATCTAAAAAGTTAAAATTAAGTTTATCTTAGCTACTTTGTATAAGTTCCAGATTAAGTGGGTAAAAATTTAAGGCTCTATTATTATTACTTTTATTAATTACAATTATGTCATCAATATATCGAAATATTGTGTAATTGCTATTAACAATATTATTAATATCACCAACTTAAAAAAAATGTAAGTATAAATTGGCTAGCATACTTGAAGCATTTCCACATTGTGGTACACCTTTAACCTGTAAGTAAATGCAATTATTGTGTACTATATAATTATGTTTAGTTATAAAATCTAAGAGCCTATTGAAATGAGTAAGATTAATTTTATTGTTTAAGTTTTGATTATTATTTTTTACGTTAATATTGCTCTATTTAAATCAATTATATTGATATTATTAAATAAGTATTTAAAATCATATGTGACAATAGATTTACAGTTATTTAATGTTTGTAGTTTTCTTACCAGAGTATAACGATTATCAATTATACCACAAACACCAGAAGTTATTGTTTTGTAGATTAATTTAAGGTAATTTAGTAAAACTACACTTGCTTTAGTAGCATTTGGTAGCATAAGTGATGTGACCACAGTTTATTGCTCAAAAAGCAATAGGTGTTTTATGAAACTTAGGAACTAAAGTAAGGTAAGGAAAGTGAAAGTTGTCTGCTTTTATACCTAGTAGTTTATATTGTGCAATAATTTTCTTAATTATTACACAGGTAGATTCTCTCAAAGGCTGAAAAATATCACTATTGTCTAACAGTTGTTTTAAACATATAGCAAAATATTTTTTGCAAATAATTGCATAATTCACGTTTTGTTAGTATGCATATTATATCGCATTTTTAGAATGAAAATTTAAAATACCAAGTACAGGACATCTTAAAATATTTATATTGTATATTACTTAATTTAATAATTATTATAAACCGTTTTATTTAATCTCGTTGATAAAAATCTCTCAAACGAGAAATCGCCAGAATTCACTTAAAATTATAATAAAAGGAACTTATATCCTATTCATGTAAAATTATTTCCCTATTTCTCTCGGACATTTATTTGATAAAGGAAAACACTAACATTTCTTAAAACATATTTAGCCTTTAAAGTAAGACTTCCCTTCATTAATGCCATATTCTGAACACAATGTTTCCTCCGAGAGTCTCCAATGGGAGTACTGGACAAAAATATGGCAATTTACTACCGTCCATTTCGGAAATATTCATGAATAATGACACTCATGACTGTTTCAAGAGAATTTTTCAGGATATAATCTAGCTAAAGAAACTTTATTTATAAATAAAAGAGCGTAATATTATTCATTTTATCCATTCAAAGAATTTAAAAGATTAAAAAAGGCTATGGGGAATATATACGACTGAATATATATATATATATATATATATATATATATATATATATATATATATATACACACACACACACACATATATATATATATATATATATATATATATATATATATATATATATATATATATATATATATATATATATATATATATATATATATATATACATAAACATACATAATTAGTAAGTATATAAATGTTTAAGTTTTTTTCATATGTATGATTCACATATTTCTTAGCGTATCTAGATATCATGTGTACCTCTAATTATCATTATTTTATCTTCTTACGATTTATTCCCTAAAATTATGCATACATGACTTCCATGTTTTTATACGTTCTTTTTCGTTCCTTGAATAACTGTTGGGATGTTCAAGCATATGTAATGTCTCGAAGATATGAACTTAAACAGCGTTATGTTTTCTAACATTCAACAATAACGTATACAATTATATTTATTTCTATAGAAATGTAAGGAAAGATACGCTAATATTTTATTTAAATATTTCGTTAGAGTATGTAAAACGTAAGGTTTGGAATATGTGATCGCAGACCAGATGCCCCAAATATAAATATCAATAAATTTCCGATTTTCTATTAAATGTAACATCGAAAACCAAAGTGTTTGACACACAGAATAAATAAAATATATAAACAAAATAAGTAATCTTTGCGACGTCTAAATGCATTTGTCCATATGTTTTGTTAAGTGCAATTACGTGTTTAAACCTGAACTATAAATGTGAACACGTAATTGCATTTTATCGTATAACCGTACTCTGTCCAGAAATTACCAATAACTTGCTGTTTCGAAGGAAAATATCGTATTCAGAATAATTATTTGGTAAATCTAAAGGGTATTTTATGACCGCTATAAAAGTTTTATTGCGATCATAACCTACATTTGCTGGTGAAGCATTTATTAGCAGTCCTATAGGAATAATATAAATTTCACTCACTACAGTACTCTTCCGTTCTGCGAATATATTTGCATAGACAACATTAACTTGAGATCAATTATCTTAACACATACACACACATACACACACACACACATACACACACACACACACACACACACACACACACACACACACACACACACACACACACACAATCGGAATTTGAAACTGCATCTGGTTAATAAATGAAAATATAGAATAGATAATTTCATACACAAAATTTAATATTTCTACACATATATTAATTTGGAACATATTATTATTAGAACATATGAAATCAAAGAATTAAATTCAGATCAAATATGTTTGAGGTAATCAAGGATCTAGGTTAGGTTGGCATGTAATACCAGTCACTTTCACTACATTAATGAGGGCTGGCACTGTTTGCCCTTGACAAGTTTTTGAATATTAGGTTGTAACTGTGACAAAACACACCTCAGGTCACTTTCAACGTCCAGCTTTGCTCGATATTTTGAATTTATGTATGCTAATGATGAAATTCCAGATTCACGGAGATATGTGGAAAAAACCTGCCCTAACAACCCCAAAGCTTCCAAAGCTACTTCTGGGTAAACAGGAAAATAGCGTAACCAAAAATTTTCAAATCCATGTTTTCGAATTCCGCGTTTGCTTGAGAATCATATTATAGTTTGATTGTCTGTTCCTGAATATAATCAGGAAGTACATCCACGTCGATTTTAAAAGGATCTCTTGTCAACTTAAACTCCCAGTTCTCTGAACTAATATCTGGAAAATTGTCTGCAATTTCATTTTGCAATGCTACCAAATGCCCTGATATAGGGTCCTTCAATTCATTTATCTGTTGCAATGGGATATTTTTTTATCACCAAGGAGGTCGTTCAATCTTGGAAAATACTCACGCCTCCCTTGAAATTCTTCTACGGCCCCCAGGTTGAGAACCGCTGAATTAAAATACAAAGGGCTACAAACGATATCAATATACTATTGCAAAAACAAATTTCTGATTTAATAGTATATATCTATACTTTAAGGATGCATTATTGACTGAATGTGTACTGCACATTTGTACATCTGACTAAATTTAAATGTAAAAGCTACCACGCGATTATTTTTCTTTCAAATTGAACGCAGTTATCCATTTTAGTTTGAAACAAAAAATCACAATTTTTGCGTTTATCCACATGTGTGTTTTGCCACCCCAGTGCAAATTAATATACACAGAATTTGACAGACGTTAGGGGAAAAATAACATTATGATGATTTTTCTTTTCTGGCAAAGAATTGAAATTTATGTCAAATATTGATCAAGCAAAGCAATCAAGAAATTATTGAGAAAAATAACCGAAAACGCCTTCATGAGCATTATCGAAAACTGATGGGATTTTCAGGGAGTGGAATACTCATTTTCTCCATGACCTACTACACTTATGAAAGACTGGAATTTTAAGCGGTGCATAGAATCATGACGTGACTTGTCTCGCCGAAAAAGAGGACAAAAATAAATGACATTTGATGATTTATTGAAGTTTGATCTAGTTTTCCGTTTGGAGTGGAGAGTTCCTGTATAATAATAAATGACTCATTGCCCAGCTAAAAACAGTAAGTTTAGTATTCAGGGAATATGCGGCTACTTCAGCTGTATGACACTTGAATCACCATTTGTATAACGGGCCTATGGTTATATAAAACAATTATTCACTCTATTTTTTGGCTACATGATGTATGGATGTGTTACGAAAATTAATTATTTCACTGCCAGCTTAAAAAGTGGTAAGGTTATAAAAATGGTTTAAAGACAGCGGGTGTGACTTGACTTCCAGAACCTTGCTTTCTATGATTTGAAACGCATATCAATCGATTTGTTTTAGGGCTAATTAAAAAAAATATATCTATTTCATTTGGAACTAAATATGTTCAATATATATACGTTTTTGGAGCAAAAGCACTGACGATCTGTCCATGATACAAATTTAATAAATATGGCTACAAATATTTTTATATTATACAACATTAATTTAAACACTTAACTTGTGAAATATTTTACCCAGTCATATCGTATAGTAAGATGTTAATTTTGTTTATAAAGGAAAAATGATATCGTCGCATACTGATTATCGTCGCATACTATCGTCGCATACTATCGGCGCACAATGATGATAGTGTTGCTTTGGTAGGTTTGATCTTACCAGCTCTGTAAAATATTTATTTGCATATGTAATAGAGCTACAGAGCTTCATATGAATGGAATTATTTTTTTATATGTCTGACTTATCGTTTTCACTGTATAAATATTCTCGGATACCTTTACAGCATTGATTACTAACATTTTCGGTGTCGTGGACCTATCGTACTATATAGTGAACACTATGGTCCTCTCATTCGGTTAATAAATACTCAGCACAAGTAACAAAATACCGTTGAGGAATTGTTGGGCAACCTATTTTAACGTTGTTGGCTAACAGTTGGGGTGGCCGTTACGGTTATGTTGAAAAAACGGTTGACTTTGCAGCTCACCTAATAGTTGGATATTAGTTGGCCCAACCGTCGGGAGAACAGTTCAACTCTAATTTGCAGTTGGGACAACAGCATTTTGGCCTAGCATAACATTTGTTGGCCTAGCATAAACATTTTGCAGTTGGCCCATATTTGTTCCTGGAAGTTTTTCCAAAGGAAACCATTCCCCGACAATATCACGTAAATTTTCCTGTTAATCACAGTCTATCATAGACATCCCAAGTTTTTAATCACTCGATAAAGGAACTATATCATTTTTAAAATTAAAACTTAATGTGTTTATATATCATAGAATTGCAAGAATATTCTAAATTTCAAAGGGCACCCATAGAGTTTAGCTTTATAAGGTTTACTTTATAGTCATCTAAATTATAAATCAAATCTCTCAAAGTACTTTTATGTGTCACTGGGATAATTAAGAAACTGTTGTTATTAAAAAGAATAAAATGAAGTACACAACATACAAAACGGTGATATCAATGTTTAATTATCAAGTTTGTATACCCAGCAATAAATTTAGGAACAAAACACGTTTTTGTTAATTTTTCCATTAAGAAAAATATATGAAATTTTAATCTACATTGCTAAAATTCTGCATGTTTTGTTTATTATAATCTTAGAGTAATGCAATTTTCCTTTAATGCTAAAAAAATATTTGCATAGAACATATTACTTTAACAAGCCGTACGTAATTAAAATGCTAATTAAGTTTATTAAATTATGTGATAGCAAAGAATTTTTTCCTGCAATAGTGGCTTAAGCGAAATAATTTGTGGGCTTTAGTTTTTGTTTCAATATGAAATATTAATCAAATATACTTAAGGCTCTTTGTAAACATTTCTGAGTAATCCATGCGTGCAGTAGAATTTATTCTTTTTTCCTTACCCATGATATGTCTTTTATGACCTCCGTAACAATCTTTTATGACACAGAAGAAAGTGATGTCATACCCTGGAGAATTCTCACTGATTGGAGTGCATTGCAGAGTAAGTTATTAACGTATCGCTAACAGCAATTTGTATTTTGTTGATAAAATATAGAAATAAAGGAAATGGCTCTCTATTTATAACTAGAGCATGTGGACGTAATGGCTATTTCAGATAGTCGTCAATGTAAGTATACTGGAGTTACATATGGCATCTTCTCTCATCACTGTCAGATATATATGGAATTGTATTTAATCATTTCGATTTTAACGACAATATAACAATTAATATAGACATGTCATGTCAATATTTCAAATCCTTCTTAGTGCAATATATTTTTCTTGTCCTTATAAGTACTATTTTCAATGAACACGATTTCGATGTTTCATTATAAGACTACATAGTTTCGTTAGCTATATTTCCTGTATGTATTCTTAAGAAGAGATAATCTTATAATTCGATTTCTTCAAGGAGGTCTCCATTTTACTTAAATATTAACACAAGTAGTATTTTCGGACACTACTGCAAATGTTGTAGAATTTCTTGGATATCATGGTGTGACTCTTATATTCTAGTCTTTCAAGCATAATACAGTGTCCAGCTATGACGTAAATTGCAAGTTATCTGCCTATACCAGCCTCCAATTTTCCTTGAAACCTATAAATATATATAACAAAAGTCAACCCATGTGTGTTTTATACATCTAAACTAGTTAATGGTTATCACAGGTACTAAAATTATATACAATACTAATATACATATCAACAAACTTCCACGCACGCAGACACTAATATGTGATAAAAATCAAAGGCTGACAGTCTGTTCACTATAAATTCCCGGACACATAGTCTTATTAGTACCATATTTTAAAGAACTTTGCTGTAGAAGCCAGTAAAAATAACTGAGTATTATAAAACTGACATCGCAATTACTTTCTATAATTCCTTACCCTTGAAATTTTGCAATCGTCGTTCTAATTACTCGTCGTCTTTTCAAATTATTTTCTGAGTTTCATAAGATAGAGCCAAGTTTCACTGCCATTGCCTATGCATTCATATGCAAGCACTAGTTTGTTTGCGAATGTTTATCTTAGTATCATTTCATCATATACTTACAATTCCTTCTCACTTTGCACAGCGTAGATAAGACTGAGTAATGATTTGGGGAAGAACCGGTTAGTTTGTGAATAAAACAAGCAAAAAAATACGACATTTTTTCAAAAGCAAAATTAATTTTATTTTCAAAATTAAATTTAGTTTAAATCAAATCTACAGCGCGAGACTTGCAGAGAAAAAGATGAAGTAAAATATAATAACCGAGATAA
>OU015502.1:67654989-67704989 GCA_907164885.2 Dolomedes plantarius
CGTCCCTTGAAAATAATTAGTCACAGGGGAATATAATCATTGATTTAACCAGTTTTTGCAGCCTGTACGTCTTACTTGTGCTGAATCTATGTCTCTTTATGTCCGAAGAGATGAGATTCACATGGTAACGATCTCATGGTCTACTGATCTGAATTACGTTAAAACTTCAAAGACACTATATATGAGTACGTATGTATATGGAAATTAAAATATGAAAAAGCCTTTTATATCTTTAATTTCAATTTACCTATCGGAACAAAGTAATGACATCTGAAAGCGCCCCTTGAGAAATTTATTCACAGGGTAATAGCATCATTGAATTAACCTGTTAAAATTGCAGCCTGTACGTCTCACTTGTGTAGAAACTGTTCTTTATGTCCGAAGAAATGAATGTCATGTGGTAACAAATAAGGACTGTATGCAGGTTGTTCAGAGAACTCCCATTTCTTAAAGGCTAGTTCGTCAGCAACAACTTTGGCGACATGCGGCCTTACATTTTACTTGTGCATGATGACTCCGAAAGACAACCCCCGGTCGCTTGTTATTGATAGCCTTATGCACATTATCTAGTGTTTGGTTTACCGCTGGACATTGATCGTGTCTTTGGGGTCCTTAATCTTACCCCAATCAATTATTCGATGAATCTGCAAGGACAAGCATTCCTCAGCTGTAAAACAGCTGACTTACCGCTCGCTGGTCCTAATTAGAAAATTTTGAACAACACCTCATATCTTCAACGTAATTTCACGAGCCTACAAATGAAGGGAGTGGGAAATTTGACAACACTGTGCATGCTTCACACACGCACAGCTACAATTCAGTATCTGCGTTCCGTGACCTAAATGTCAACTCCTCACGTGATACGCTTCGAAGAGGTTTAATTTGAACACGGTTTAGACATGTCTAACATGGCTCATTTAGAAAAAAAACATTCACAGTATCTTAAAGTCCACAATGTAATTTGAAACTGGCAACACTCTTCGAGCTTTTAATTACAGTTCTTCAACTAGGATAGTGTACATGGATTGTTTGATAATCCGTGATTATTAAACGTTTTGGTTTAAAAAGTGAAACAAACACAACATTCCAGAAGAACCTTGTGGGTGTGAAATGGTAGAGATAATATAGTAGATATCCACTTCTAAGTCTTTACATTTGTTTGACATACACCAACTTCAAGAGACTTCTTTTTATTGAAATATTTTAATAGAATGGGCGAATCAGTTTACCACTTTGAACCGAAATCATTTCTTTTCGTAATCTAAGATTTCGGGTGAATTATTAATCTTGTATATTTTAAACAATTCTCGCTAAAATGACTTTAAAAACAGGCTTCATCGGATGAATGAAATTTGTATATGCCAGATAAATTTTAATAATCAACAGTTAAAGAAAATTCGGAAGCATTCTGCACATAACAATAATACTAAATAATAATACTAAACAAATTAAAAATGCCATATTTGCATTATCATGCAGAGCTAAAATTTTAATAATTTATTAAAATTTAAAGTTCAATAGAGCTCTAAGAAACAAAACGTTATAAACTGAAGAATTTCTCGGCGTAGAGTTTCTTTAAAAAAAAGGATCGCCACGTGTATTCTAATCAATATTTTTATACCTTATTAAAAGAACGACAACGAAAACAAATTTTCTGCTGACGTAATAATCATTTTTCCTTTCAAGCTATGTGAAAACACGCCGAATCAGCTTATATTAAATTATCATGCTTACTCTGATCTCATGATAATGGAAAAAATGAATTAGCTGTTTCAGCAAATTTTTCCAGCTTCCCTGTAAAAAGGTTAAGCCCAATTCTTTTTAATGATAAAACCTTTTAAATTGTTTACAACATAATTAGGTTTCTTTTAATTGTTTCTGAAACTTGAGTGATTTTTTTATAATAGTATATTTATATATATATAGGGTAATATATATATATATTTGGGAAGTTTATATAAGTTTAACTTTAGAATTTATAGTTTGGTTACAATTTGACAATACTAAATTATATGTCTATTTTTTTAATAAATTCATGGTAGGTGAAAGACATTAAGAGCTTTAAAACTTTTAATAAATCATCCTAGCTTTAATTAGGATTGCTTTGCTTACTTTAAGTTAACAGGTTGGATATTTATCCGGCATATTCATTGGCTATTTCTGGAATTTCTTACGGAAATCGGGAACTTTCTAGAGCTAAGGTAAATATTTTTGGTATAATATTTTTGAAGTATTTTAATTTAATGTTTTGGTGATAAATAAGATTAACCTGCAAAATTGATTTATTTTTACTAAATTTATTATTGAGTTAACAGGTTGGATATTTATCCGGCATATTCATTGGCTATTTCTGGAATTTCTTACGGAAATCGGAAACTTTCTAGAGCTAAGGTAAATATTTTTGATATAATATTTTTGAAGTATTTTAATTTAATGTTTTGGTGATAAATAAGATTAACCTGCAAAATTGATTTATTTTTACTAAATTTATTATTGAAGCATATCTTGTTTATAGTTTTACATGAAATCAATGAACGTCTACCAGCGAAATTCTATATACATGTTCCTTTATCTTTTTTCACGTATCTGCATAACTTCCTCTCTATTTATTTATAAATTGGGTGCTTGTTATAATACCCCGTCTTTTAGATAAAGGTCGTTATATCTTCTGGTTGTTATATAGGATGTAGAATAAAACATATCATTAAAGTGGGACTACATTGGGGACTTTTTGCACAGGTCGTTGTATTAGAATAGCCCATATAACGTTAGGTCTGTATAACGAGGCCGACTGTATGTACATAATTAGTTATATGTTGATAACCTTCCGTATACCAGACGTTCTGAAAATCAATATTTTACTTGAAAAATCAGGACCTACCAGATTTTCAAATTGTGAAGTAGATTCTATAGCTTCTTCATTTCCTATCTACTTTCGTAAAACACTCTTAGAAATTGTAGTAAAAGGAACAAGCGCTGAATGCAATAGAGTATTCTGCAAAGAGTAGAAATCTATTGATAATATAGAACTAAAAAAAATTCATTTGACTTTTATTACATATTAGAGTCTATGATTGAAAAAATGAAGTATTATGCGAACTTTGGAGCATGAAAAGTGGATGACAAATCTTTTGTAAATTGATGAGTCGCAACAGATCCACAAGTATATTACGTGTTATAAGATATGACAGTACTGATGAGAGGCATAAAAGAATATCAAGAGAACAATTACAGCCAATAAGAGAAAGCTTTGAGTTGCGGAACAGCCATTTAAAATACCCTTATATTCCTAATTGGTCTATGACTGTCGATGAGCAGTTAGTTGTTTTTCGTGGAAAATGCCCTTTCCAGCAATGCATACCATCTAAACCTGGAAAGTATGGATTAAAATTATTGGTTATATGTGGCAGCGTAATATCTTATGTTTGGAAATTGGAAGTATATAAAGGCAAACATGAAATCAGAGAATCACACCAGGGAGAAGATGTAGTTAGAATATTGACAAAGAAATTTGAAAATTCTGGTCATATGTTTTATACGTCGTATGCATTAGCACCCCATCTTTCCTCAAAAAAAAATTTTCTCCCATTGAAACAATTTAAAAAAAAATAAACCGGAATTACCCACTTTGTTCAGAAATCCAAAAAATTATGCTGTATTTTCTACTTTATTTAAATTTCAAGAAAAAAAATCCATCATCTCTTACTGTCCAAGAAAATGAAAAGTATCCACTTTACTAAGTACAATGCAAAACACTTGTGACGTGGTCACCAGTTTCGAAAAGAAGCCACAAATTATCCTAGACTATAATAAAACGAAGGGTTATGTTGACACGATGGACAAAATAGTGAAAACTTTTAGTCTGAAACGCCTGAAACATCGGCTTCCTTTGATTGTATTATTTAATATGATGGATATTAGTAGAATGAATACATGCATAATATGGTTGCCTTTAAAAGATGAATGTAATCAGGAATTAAAGAAAAGACGGAATACCCTTATTCAAATTGCAGAAGTATTAGAAAGGTACGAAGAGTGTGTCACTGCCTCAAAGCGTGCTTCAGAACTGCTTCACACAGATACCTATGAACCACCACGAAAAAATCCAGGATGACATGTTTGTCCCTCTTAGAAAGATCGCAAAACACGAACGTTCTGCGTAAAATGTATAACATTCCATCGCTATTTATACTACTTGTATTGAATAACTCATATGCAATGAAAGTAAATATTTTAAGTCATTATATATATATATATATATATATTTTAAACTTTTAAATATTATATGAAGTATCTTAACTATAAATAAAGGAATTATTTGAATAGTAGTCCAACTCCATTCTTGTTCATTTTGAGATACAGAGCCTTAAATTCTAGTGAGTGCCGAGAAATGACTGCTGAAGTCTAATTTTTTATGACCTCTGTTGGCAACAGAAATAAGCTGGAGATGTATCGGTTTAAAAATAAGGTAGAGAGGACTTGTATGAACCTGAAAATGAGGCTGAATCCATTTTTTAAAAAAGTGGAGTTGGACAACTATTCAAATAAGGCCTTCAGATATACTCATTTTAAATCAGTGGTTGTTTCGCATACTTTAAAATCCTCTAAATTTCAGATAAGGGACCAATGGACCCGAATGGTAACTTTTGCACAATTCTTCTTTTTTTTTTGGTAGTATGAATGATAATTATGTATAGATGTAAATAGGTTGATTGATAAATCGATAAATATAAACACTTTCGATAAAAAGTTTATGTTTTACTTAAATGAGAGATTATGCTCTCTATATGATATATTAATATTGTATTAAAATAATATCTACCATATCATCTCCATTTACAAAGGCTCCAAATATCTCCCAATAAATTTGGCTTGCCATCCCAATCAACCTCATATATTTGCTAAAGAAAGGCTCCCTAAATATATTGATGACAGCTGAAACCTAATGCTTTCACAAATTCAATTTTAACATGTCAACCCGAAAATCTTCGAATCGCAATTAATTTAATACCTTTTACACCAATTTGCGAATTCAACTGTTTACCCTTTAAAAAGTATTGTTCGGACCTAAGAGGCAGATATTAACTATAAGGATGCTAAATTAGAAAGCGGATATTAATTAATAATATCTCATGAAGCATATATTAACTTATTGTGCACTAAGGCAGTATTTTCAGGTACCTCAGAGCCGTATTATTTTCGCTTATATTGACAAAAGTAATCAGACACCTCCGAATTTGCAAATATAAGCAAACTAGAATGTGGCTCTTTGTCACTTTCTTTGGGGCTGTTTTCACTTTTTTGTGACTCATTGTAAATTTCCCAATTTTTCAAATATTTTTTAAAAGTCTTATAAATTGTTTTTCTGAATTTATTATATAAATTTTCTTCGATCACTTTTTTTTTCTCTAGCTATAATCAGCATTTAACGAAATTTCTTGGAAATGCAAAAACTCATTATATCCACAGATTTGAGTAATATAGGAAGAAAAAGAAAATGAAAGATTAAAACTATTTGAACATTTAGAAATATTAAGTATTCTAATTTATGAAAAATGCTATATATTATAACAATATATTGAAAAAAAATTATGCTTATTTTTTTTTCATATGTACTATTATATTTTCCAGTGGCTCTTATGACTATGTACACATTCCAGAAAGATTCTTAACACTGTTTATGTTGGCCACCTCTGTCGTATATAAACTTGATCATCTAGAAAAGCTTCAAATTTCTTTTAAATGTGCTATGGTACGCATCACCGAACGTATTGATTCCCAAAGACGTATGTCATACGTATCGTATATACTTAACTTATATCGATACTACTTAAGCAAGCTTTCTTTATCTGCAATTACTGGTCATCTGGACATCTCGAAATATTCTAAGGTGGAAGTCACTTTTCTCTGAGACATAGCTCCAAGAGAAAGACAGGAACATCGCTTTACCAGTTAACCCTCCAACAGTCACGTGGTTGTCGTATGTCACCTACCTACTTTCATTTTCCGTATTAGCGGCCATCAGAAGTTTGGAACTCTTCCCTTTTCCTTCTACCTTCAAATGACCCTTCCCTCTTACCCCCTTTCTTTTCACTTTCGTTAGTTTCAAACTGTTCTTCGATTGAATCGCGTAATGTTCACTAGTTGTCACCTGTCCGCCACGCGACCATCTACGTAATTTTTGAAGGTAAGTGAATTTATTTTATTCTCGGTAATATTTAGATTTTAGATCCCTTTATTTATTTATGATTAAAAATCTAATAAGAGAGATTCAATCCTTAATAGGTTCTTTATATAAAACAATTTTAAATGACATTTTTGAATGTGATAAAAATAAAGTTTGTCGGAAATGTCAGAAAAAGGTGGTAAATATTATAACACATCTTCCAGGGCCAGAAGGCATAGAAGCAAAACTTTTTTTTTCTCCAGAAAAAAATATAAAAATTTGTTTATTAACGAACACGTCTATAAAATAATAGCAGACTGCACACATATTTACATTGATTCTATCAAATGTAAATTTGAAAGGGATCGCGATGACAGAAACATCAACGAGTTAGATGTCAGGGCCTTATTTGGTCTTCTTCTTTTGATAGGCACATATAAAAGTTCCAGAACAAATATCGATAAGTTATGGGATAACTCGAAAGGTAATGGGTTGGAATCATGCTACCTGACAATGAGCAAAAACAGGTTTGCGTTCTTCTCAGGTGCCTTCGTTTTGATCACATTCGGGATAGGGCACCTCGATGAGAATTTAGTAAGTTTGCTCCCTTGAGGAATGTATTTGAAATAGTGTACCTCAAGAGGAGAAAAGGTGCCAGAGGACACTGTTACGCTTGTGGACGATAGAGAGACAGAACAACGTGAAAGTGATGTGAGAAATGCGGAAAGTGGATACATAATGTAACGTACTGGAAATATGCTCTTATTTTTACCCAAGACCCCACAGATTGTTCGAAACACAGCTGCGTTTTATCGGGGAAAAGTTTTGCGAGTTTCCACCGGTTTTGAACACGTGGGGGGATTAAAAAACATTTTACCACAGATGTAGCCAATAAAGCTGTCATCCTAACGTTTCTGCAATGTAATAAAGTTCGGCGTTACGAAGAAACTGTCACCAACTATTGCCGACCCCCTCTCTGAGAGAGACTCTTGATAGAATCCGCGCGGTGTGGACGTGTGTTTTTTAGGCTCCGTACGTTGTGAACCTACACGGGATTTAATTGAAAATGTTGCAGTGGTCAAATGTTAATTTTTTTGTAAATAAATCTACTTGTTAAGTTTCTGTTTTAAAAATTGGCTTCGCATTTTAATTAGGACTCTGTCTTTGCTTTGTTATGGATCCCATAGTAGTAATTCTTAGCAACGCCTCAGATAATCGCCTTAACTATTCACCATGACGCTACAATAATGACCATTTGAAAAATGTATGTGCAGAATGCTTTCATTTTTTTTAATATTGAATGTATGATTCATTTGTAATGAACGATATTTCTTTTTCTAAAATTTAATTGTGTTTTATTTGCATTATATACTCCTAAAAAACATAAAAATATTGAGGTTACAAAAAAGTTAAATACATATGGAAATAAAACTGACATAAAAGTGAGTGGCACTTGTTCCCCACGTGGCCGTTCTTGTTACAACTATAGACGCGACTATTCGAGGGTTAAGAAAATAAACATTATCCCACGCTGATAAGGTTTGCTTTTGAAAGGAAGAAGGGGGATACCTCCTATGAGTAGGGGCTCAATTGAAGCAGAGAGATTAAACAAACTGTTGTTTGTGGCAAAATCTCGAAGGGTGAGGAACCGTGGGTAATACAAAGGTTTCAGACAAAAAGACTTGAATATGTGTTCGTAACATTGGCGATATGGACTTTGCCAAGCATTCACTAACCTACTGATATAACGTAACAGTTATCTAACTGATCTCTCTCAGTTAACTAAACAAATAAACAATAAAACTTCAAAGGAAAAAATAAAATATTCTCCGAATAGTATGCTGGATGATACACGAAATGGTGTTCGGTTCTGAAGTTTGTGGATCCTACTATTAGAGTGGATGTTTGTAGCCGTCCTCTTAGCTGTAGGTCCCAGGCTAATTAGCCCCTGTGGATCAAATTTGACCATAAGGCTTTCTCAACCAAGAAACCATAATCTTATAGTCTCTAATTATTTTAACCCTTCTATAATACACTTGGCACTGGGAATTAGGTATTATAGCATTGTAATTATAAAATAAGACAAGGAAGAACTAATGGGATGATACGAAAGCCTTATTTGAATAGTGGTCCAACTCCTTTTTAAAAATATGGAGGTAGCATCCCTTTCATGTTCATACAAGTCATTTGTATCTTATTTTTAAACTGGTACACCTCCAGCTTATTTTTGCTGCCAACTGATGGCATTACAAATCAGACTTCAGAATTCATTTCTCAGCCTCTGTATCCCAAAACGTACAGGAATGGAGTTGGGCCACTATGCAAATAAGGCCTTCATATAAAGGAAAAATCAAAAAGTAATTAAAATATGTTTAATAAATAGTGCCCAATTTCTATGGTACCCAATTTTATTAGTAAAACGTTACATTTGGTTAAATGTTACGTAATATCTTTTATGCATCGTCATTAACTAGCGTCGTCATATGCCTCAAGTGCACCTATCGAAATTCTCATAATCCTGCCTTAAATATTAATTTTGTGATGGCGTATCTCTTAAATTTTTCTGCACCAAGAGCACATTGACCATCATGTGTACGTCATCTCAATACGGGCAAATAATATGTAATTGAAAACATATGTGTGTGTGTGTGTGGCTAATGTCCCTGGGGGATGACAACATTACACCCCAGTCCGGTGTACATATGAATATGGGACATAGAAACAGACAAATGACACAATCACAGAAGAATTTTATTGACAGACGATGACACCGGCGATGGACAATGGGTTTCAGCTCCCCTTTCTTGACGGGGTTCCAATTGCAGGCGGAAGACTGACCGGTTCCCCAGAATACAGCCAAGTCTTATGCGGGAATCGAACCCGCACCCCCGGCGTGGCAGGCTGATGCCTTATCCACTTAGCCACTAGGCGACGAAAACATATGTATTCTATATATTTAAAAGATCAATAACAAGTGTCCGAAGTTTCAACGAGGCCAAAAAAAAAATACATTAAAACATTAATTGAAACTTTGATTAAATATCAACGTTAAAAATGTTTCTGATTTTTGGTTGGGGAGAATCAATTACGCAAACGACGGTATACAATCCTCTCTTGAAAAATTTCTCCGTTTCCTTCTTAAAATTTAATTAGATACTAAAAGTTCCTCCTGACATTTTTAGTCGCTTGTCATGTAAAGTATAAACACTTGTTAGAAGAGAGTATGTAATTAATTTACGAAATGTTTAAGAGGAAAAAATGCATGGTATTAGTATTTTGCGAATAATTGAAACAGTTGATACACTTATGAATTCCTTTATTTCCTGGGGTACTTTTTCCCTTATTTTAATTACTTAGGTACATAAACAGTTTATTTTTCGTTTCTTACATTAAAGTTTTGCTCTTTTAGAAGTAATATTTCTTTTGCTTTTAACAACATTAATGGAATGTATGTACATTTTAACAAGGAAATTCCTAGAAGAAAGAGTAATTCAACGGGAAAATTAAATTAATTTAACCAAACAAAAGAACTATTACTTAAATATATTAAAGAATATGTAAGTATGCAGAAAAGATTAATCCTAGCATTAGCATTTCTCAGTAAAAAAAATTGAAACCTCCTAAAATTATGAGAAGGTAATGTTGGAAATCTTGTTTTAATGAGATGTGAAAACTTTGAAGGTTTTTGATTGTTATAATATCCTTAACTAT
Source organism: Dolomedes plantarius (assembly GCA_907164885.2). NCBI lineage: Eukaryota > Metazoa > Arthropoda > Arachnida > Araneae > Dolomedidae > Dolomedes > Dolomedes plantarius. Next base: position 67,664,867 of record OU015502.1, read on the forward strand.
ACTGAAGAATATGTTTATTCCCTCTTGAAATATTAGCCTTTTTTTTCTCTATTGGACATTCTTTTGTTTTCAATCATATGACAAAGTAAGCAAATTTAAAAGAATGTAATGGCAAAGTGATCAATTTAAAGGAATTACCTCGTATTGCTGTTATCGATAGCCATTGCTCAATACAACGCATAAGTAATATCTGGAGCTTCACAGGCAGTTTAAGGATTTCTAGCACTAAATTGTCTCTGAAGTTCAAGAAATTACTAAAGTATTGTATTGAGCAAAGGCTATTGGTTAATATCCAGTTATTATTATTCAGAGCAAAATATGAACCATGGTAGCCTAAAGCAGGCCTCCACAACATGTGGTCTGGGGGACGCATATGACCCGCCAGTACTTAAGGAAATATTTTAATTATTAAAATTATAACCAGGAATTTTTATTACCAGGAATTATTTTAAATATTATGCTATAATCACTCTAAAAAAATACTTCAATCGCATTTAATTATACAACTGTTTTCTTATTACATAATTTGTAAACAACGATAATTTTGTTCCATGCATATTTTATAAGTATATATTATTTTATTTTGTGTTCTTTCAAATTTTGTCTATTCTCTGAGACTCCTCGCTCTAACTTCACCAATTTTCCTGAATAGAAAGGAATGTGCTCCCTACATGCAGATAAGTATGACCTGTAGCATTGCTCCTGCTACACAAGGTCATTTTCACAGGATGGGAGAATAACTTAACCACCCCCACGCTCATGAAGAGGTCATGGTCCCTCCATAGCAACGACCCAGCAACCAACTTTTGACCAATTAGAGGCTTCAGAGTGTTAATGTTCTAGAACATTTTTCTGACCTCTGCGATTTTGGTGCTGGGAGGTTTTAACGATTTTTGTCAGTCCAAAAATAGCTCTGGGAAGTGTTCGGAGATTTTCTTTCTTTGGTCCACGACATTTTTTTTTTTGCCTAGGACTCCCCGAGTCTCTGGCCTGCTTAGTACCATGCATCAAGGCAAGATGTGATCATAAGATTCTTCAATAAGTGTGGTGGTAAGGGAAACTAATTTATATTATGTATAATCAGGCGAGAGAACAGTAAATTCAATGTATATGTAACTATGTCATAATATATATTTAAATATTTCTTATTATATGTAGATAATTATTATTGTGTTTCTGATTAATTGTAACTAACGATTTATATTAACTATTTATATAAAATATGAAGAAAAGAAATTAAATGTTAACATTATCTAATAAATTTGAATTTGTATTTTTATTGGTATCTCAGACATAATGTGTTTATTATATTTCTTTAACCTTCAAAGTGCCACTATACAAAATCATCTATTCTATTGCCTGTTGATTTCCCCACAAGCCTGTGAAGCCTTTTGTGAGGACGCATAATATTATAGATCTGAAAAATATGAAATATCATATAAGGCTTTATAGCTAATTGTATAAATATTAATTTTTACTGCTTTTAAAAGCAGTACAAATTCATATTTATACAATTTTTAAAATGATAAGTATTTTATTTTTTGTTTGATAAACCATTTTTTGCTTTCCCTACTAGCTTTTTTCTGCAGTCCACAGCAGCTTCTTTTCACGTTGTCATTGTTTCTAATGCCCTCTGGCTGAAAGTTACCTACCAGGTTCATATAGGCTTCTGGAAGAAGTGTACGGCTCTGGTTTATATAGCACCACAAGGGTTGGAGTCCGTCATAATTAGTTACCACCTCAGTTTTGACCGAGTGCTCCCAGGGGTGACATTAAATCCCCCAAGGGGGCTCGTACCTTTTTCCAGGCTCTCTGACCTCTCTCATAGAAACAGCTTTTTATAAAGTAATATAACCCTCATCACATTTTGGGTTGTACAAAACTGGCCTAAAGAACACCACCTCAATTTTGACCAAACACCCCCAGGGGTTACATTACATACCTCAAAGAGAATAGCACCTTTTTCCAACCTCTCTGATCTCATAGAGGTACAGCTTTTCATAAAGTGATATGACCCTCATCATATTTTGTATTATACAAACCTGGCCTAAAGAATCACGAATAGCCATTAATTCAATTCACAAAACTATAGAGGAATTAGGGCTCCATCTTTTTATCTGTATGGAACCATTGTGCTGGATAATGAGCCCTCCACTTACAGTAGGATGAAAAGTATTACCAGGACCATCCTTTATCCTCCAGTTCTACCCTATTCATTTATCCTACCATCGGTATAAACTATTACAGCATTCTTAAGAATACAGCAAGTAACATCCATTAATTGTCTGAACTAATCTAGATGTTCTGAGTTTTTAACAATAGATGTACATAGCGAGGATAAAAAATACCCTGGAGAGAGTATCCGGAGAAGCAAAACCAGTTACTAATGAATCGTGTTCCCCGTCGGGGTACACTAAATTGATTTTTTGCAAAGTAAATGCAAAATAAATAGAAAATAAGTAGAAATAAGTTTCTACTTATTATATTTATAATAAGTAGAAACAAGTTAAAATAATTGCAACATAATTTTTCATTATATTTTCATCTTATTAAATTTGAAGTTCGATGCTGAGAACCAGGAGTTATAAGTTATTGAAATATTGAATATCCACCTGAGACCCAGGGGCTGAAGCCACCCCCGGAAGAAATGTTTACGGAATTGAAGCAAGTTTTGACCATTATTGTCAGAAACATGATGTCAGTGACAGTAAAAACGCAAAGGAAAGTAGCACTAACTTGTTCATGGGAGACATATTTTTGGAAGGTAGATACGGTTTAGCCTGTGCAGCGTGCCCTCATAGAAAGATAGTTTTCAGGAGAATTTTCTTCAATGTAATATAAAACAGCATGCTTATTTTGGCTATAAAATGGTTATAACCTACAGTCTTAAATAAAAGTCCATTTTATTTACAGCTGTTATGTTTACATACTTTTGAAACTCTTTTTATGAGTTCATAAGCTAAATCCGTCAAAAAATTTTAACTGAATGACGTGACTCTACAAATGTTATATTATTACAGTTGTAGTGTTTATGAATAGTGCAGAAAAAGAAGAAAAAGGCCAAAATTGAGCCAAAAAGCCCTGTCAATTGTACTATCCTTAGAAGAGAGGTACCAGTGCCTCGAAAGAAGTTGGACTTCTCTTGGTCCACGGATAGTATTTAATTTCCCTTCTACCACCCAATGGTAATTCCATTGGAGGCATTCCCTGATCCGCCATCTGGGGATGCACTCTCTAGGGGTTACATGCTTTTATGAATGTATTATTTTATTAAATAACAAACAGATTTTTATTTGGGAAATTATTAGTATTAAAGGTCAGTTATTACATGCCTTTAAAAAAACTTTTGAGTCTTCTCTTTTTAAATGTTATACAATTGATTGTGCAATATAAGCCATAACACTTTTTGTACAATAGAAACATATTTAAAAGCTCTAAGTCAAATGCTTTGAATATTTAAAGTACTAATATCGAAATGAGAAAAATTTTATTATGTTACTTTAAATGTCTTGAATTCAATTAAATAGGAATCTGAAACTTTTAAGATTCAGCCGCTTTGGGACTTATTCTGAATATAGTCCAAATATGAAACATGAGATTCAGGTTTGAAGATCCGAAATCCATCGAATGCTTCATTGTTTTTCCATTTGGTATAATTTCTCTTACGAATATAGACTTTATTGCGATTTCTGTGATAGTTTTCTGCAGTTATCGGAGATTGTATTACCATTATGTATATTAGAGCTTTGTTATGAGCATATTTAATCCGCACGATACATTTATAAATATAAAGTATTTGCAAAGACTTAACGATATGAATTCAAAAGGATGATGACATGGATTTAGAGGCCTAAAGTAATGATGTAACGGGCTCAAGAACAGGATCACCATTTTACATTCTCACCTCCAGTATGAAAAGAAAATATTTTTACTATTAGTAAATTTAAAAAAGTAACCTTTCACACTTTGCTTTCGAATATGTTTCAATAGTTTATTTATTTTTTATTCCTGGGGGCATGAGCTTTACGTTTTTCATTTTAGTTTCATCAATGCACTTTTTTTATGATTTTAAAAAATTACGAGGGTGAGTCAAAAATTATCTGAAGTTTTGACATAACTCTTTTTGCATTATTCTTACTGACGTCTGTCCTCGTTTATTTTATTGTTATGCTGTTGTGGTCCTGCTATGATTTTTCGACTTGGCCACATGACATCGTTTGCGGATTTGTTGTAATTAGGATGGCAAAGAGCCTTAGATAAAAACGTTTGACCAACATCGCTGTGATATTAAAAGAGAAACATACGAGGGTGAGTCAAAAATAATCCGCAATGTTGACATAACTCGTTTTACATTGTTCATAATGACCTCTGTCCTTGTTTATTTTATTCTTATGCTGTAGTGGTCCTGCTATGATTTTTCGATCATAATTCCTCCATTTGTCTTCCTTTTATTGCAGATAGATCATGGCCACTCCCTTAGAAATTTGCACCAAAGCGGAACAACGAGCAGTGATCCGGCTTTTGTGGTCGGAATGTGTATCAGGGGTCGCAATCCATCAGACTTCCCAGCACAATAAGGAAATAGTGTCTTGCTGCAACGAAGTGTCTACGAATGGATTGATTGAAAAATTAAAAAATGGTCGCATCAAATGCACGCTCAATATTGTCATCATTTGTGGCCGTAGATGGTCGTCCGGTTCCTTCCTCATGCGTAACACATGTGCGATTTTTGAAATTTTCAATCCATTCGTAGACACTTATAGAGATTCTACGCTCACTTCTACCCAGACCTGGGTGTATATAATTTGAAGTGGCTCTCTATTTGAATTTGAACCACACACAGTTTATACATGAAACAATGTTTATTGAATTCGTTGCACATATAATTGGCTTTACAGCAATAAGCATGCGTACTACTTGTACGGAATGTATAAACACAGCTTTCAAGAACAATATATTTTTATACTCACGAACAGTAAGTCAAACCAGCAGTACTGCCATGTAAACTTCTGGCCCGCTAAGCACTAGCGCAGGATAACACCTTTTCAACCTTAACAACCTCCCCTCTTTTTCATTAATGACGCTGCGTGGTATTTATACTAAGCGCGTATGCCGAAATTAGCATATCTAAAGCAGCTTCTTTAATTCACTCAAAAGTCCGATTCTTGTGAATCGAATCTTGTGTATACCTTACACTGGCCTCCCTCGAAAAAAAAATTAGGTAACTGAGGTCTGAACGGCTTCAGTTAACTAATTGAAAACGCGTGCTGGTCTGACTTTTTACATAATGCGTGGCAAAGCCAAAAAAAACCTTCCACACGTTGTGTGGAGGAAAAACGCCACTACCATTTTACAAAACTAACCCCGAAGTGTCCAGGTGACACCATCAAACAGTGGATTTGCAGAGTTGCGGATACTGGGATGCCAACTGCGCCCTAAAAAACTTATTTTAGTTAAAATTGTCAACACAATTGCACAGCATGACATTTCTTGACTGTTTGTATCTGCTCTCCCCCAATTTATAATGCACATGTGTCATGATTTGTGAAGTTAGTACATTAGTTGTTAATTGGTATATTGTGCAGTATGTATTTTTTTCCTAGTCACTACATGTCCCCTTCAAAAATTTATAAAACAACAGTATGCCGTATTTTTTTTTTCAGTGGCTCACCCCTTCCCCTCAAAATGTTTACACAGTATATACACTGGGGAATTTCAAACCAATTTGGTTCGGTTTTATTAAAGGGTGGGAGTTAGAATAAGAAAGTTGATACAAGACTTGTTCCTCATGAATGCAGCAACTTCCTTGCACCAGTCTGTCCAATCTGTGGAACCTCTCTTGATGGTCGCAGTCCTAGTAAAGGGATTCGTTGACCGTGTGGGCATCCTTCGTGCAGCAGGTTGTAGGTCCTGAGGCGCTGGTCCGGCTTGACGATGGACAGGAGGTCTCTTGGGAGGAGGCCAACCTTGCTGGGCGGCTGATATCTTGCGTTTCCTGTACTTATGCAAAGGAGCTTTAAAATTGTCATTCTTCCATTTGATAACCTTGTGTACCTTATGTGTACCACGTTCATCCTTTGATAGAGTTTTTGTAGTGCACACCTTACTTTGCTTCGTACTTTTGCTTGTATCGGTATTAAATTTTAATGCAGATTCTATTGTTTGAAATTTATACGCCGCACCAACGTGTTTAGTTACTGGCTTTATCTCTCTACTTGTGTCATGTTTTTCAACAAACTGACTCTGTTTTTGGTATTGGTGCTTATGCAACTTCTTGTTTACCGCCTTAATTACTTCAGTATTTGCAGTTTTAATGCTGGAACCTGAAGGCGCTTTTTCACGTTTTTTATCCCCCTTAACTTTAGTTTTATCCTCTTTTGACGCAAAAGTCTCTTTGAAACTTGCGATATCAGAATCGTTATCATTTAAATTCTTTAACACTGCTTCAGTTTTAGGAAGATTAAGCTTTTCGTACTGTTGCGTTTTAATGCAACCTGCGTCTGTAACTTCCGAAGCATCAGCTAAACTACTTACAGTATAACTCTGTGTCAACTTTTCATCCTGATTCTCAGTCTGGTTTTCATGTACTTTATTTAAAACCATATTATCAACCTGGCCTACACAATCCCCATTCGGCTGGGAACTTGAAATAATATCATCATTACCTAGCGAGTTCCTACTATCGTTTAAAGAATTTTTATTGTCGTCAACTAATAAATATTCACTAACTTCCGTAACGCATACTTCGTCATCTACTAAATTTCCTTCATTAACAGATGTGTGAATATCATCTAAAATATCAGGTATAGCATCAATAATATCAGGTATAGCATTAATAATATCAGGTATAGCATTAATAGAAGTGTCCGATGATTTATTTTCTAAACCACTAGCATTAGTATCGGCCCTATTTTCAGAAATTTGTACTGGAATTACCGCATTATTCCAGCTAGACTCACTTTCTTTATAAGCCACAAAAATACCCTGACTTTCACTATTCTCAAAATAATGATTACTGCTCGGACAAAATAATACATTTGACCAAACAGTTTCAACAGGTTGAACCATATCATGTGAATCAACTTGCCGGTGCAAGTAAGGTGCTTGCATATTATTTTCTTTAAGTGCACTAATTTCATTATAATGCCGTGCGCTTCTATTATTTTGCCTGCGGTACTGCTTACGCTGCTGGTTTGAAACTCGCGACAAATTTTGGCGCGGTTGTATAAAACTTCTTGTACCTGAATGAGGGTACGGGGTAGCGAAGAAATGCCTATTGTCATGTTTAGCTAAAGCTTGAAGGAGGGTAACCTTGCTTGTAATTGTTTGATTATCTAAAAAATCTTGAACACTTGGCTTCAAACGTTGGATAACTATTTTTAAGATTACCGCTTCCGTTACCCCTTCTAAATATTCCTCACACTTGGAAATCTTTTCTGTAGCAAAATCTAACGCAGACTGACCTTCACGTTGCCTTAGCGAATAAATTTCCGCTTCAATTTCACTTTGATTAAAGGTCTTTGGAAAAACGCTAAGAAACTGTTGCTTGAATGACGAATAGTCAAAAATCAGATTACTGCTTTTCATACACGTGTACCACTGATATGCACTACCTCTTAAAGCGGCTAGAGCAATTTTAAGTTTATCCCCCTCTGGGGTGCATTGTTGCTGAAAGCAATGCTCAATTTTCTTTAGGAATTGGCTTGAGGGGCCGCCATTGAAGGTGGCTTCGAATGGCGCAAAATGCTGAACCATAATTACCCGAGGAAAATTTCCAGCAGGATTTTGTTCTACAACACTCATTTTTTAAATAGTATATAAGTACTTGCAACAATTTTATCAATATACGTACACAGTACACAGTTTTTAATTTCAATTATGTTGTTCGTTACAAATTTAACGCTAACTACCAGGGTATATATATTTTTCGGGCGCCAGTATAGAGATTCTACGCTCACTTCTACCCAGACCTGGGTGTATATAATTTGAAGTGGCTCTCTATTTGAATTTGAACCACACACAGTTTATACATGAAGCAATGTTTATTGAATTCGTTGCACATATAATTGGCTTTACAGCAATAAGCATGCGTACTACTTGTACGGAATGTATAAACACAGCTTTCAAGAACAATATATTTTTATACTCACGAACAGTAAGTCAAACCAGCAGTACTACCATGTAAACTTCTGGCCCGCTAAGCACTAGCGCAGGATAACACCTTTTCAACCTTAACAACCTCCCCTCTTTTTCATTAATGACGCTGCGTGGTATTTATACTAAGCGCGTATGCCGAAATTAGCATATCTAAAGCAGCTTCTTTAATTCACTCAAAAGTTCGATTCTTGTGAATCGAATCTTGTGTATACCTTACACTCTCCGTTGCGGCAAGACACTGTTCTCGTATTATGCCGAAAGTTTTTGATGGATTGTGGCCCCCTTATACACCTTACGAACACAAAAACCAGATCACTGCTCGTTGTTCCTGTTTGGTGCAAACTTCTAATGGAACGACAATGTTCTATCTGCAATAAAATGAAGACAAATAAAGGAATTAGGATCGAAATTTCATAGCAGGACCACTACAGCATAACAATAAAATAAACAAGGACAGATGTCATTATGAACAATGTAAAACGAGTTATGTCAACATTGCGGATTATTTTTGACTCACCCTCGTATCTTTCTCTTTTGAAATCACAGCGATGTTGGTCAAATGTTTTTGTCTAAGGCTCTTTGCCATCCAAATTACAACAAATCCGCAAACGCTCTTATGTGGCCAAGTGAATTTATAACAAGCCGTAAACAAATAATAAAATTAATTGAAACTGGTCTAATTGTAATAGTCGGTTTCTATTAACGGGGTCCGAGACGCATTTCAATTTTTTTTTTTTTTATTGAGTTAAAATTTTGAATTTTTTTGTGATGGTTAACTATATAATTTGTAAACACGGGAATATCAATCGAAGAATCGAGTAATTGAAATTCGACAAATAATATTTCGAGTTTAGCAATTTTAAATTACCCAACTTTAAACAAAAATTTAAAATATAAATTAATGAAGACAAATAAAGGAATTAGGATCGAAATTTCATAGCAGGACCACTACAGCATAACAATAAAATAAACAAGGACAGAGGTCATTATGAACAATGTAAAACGAGTTATGTCAACATTGCGGATTATTTTTGACTCACTGTGATATCGTACCCTTTAAATTTCCATAAAGCGGCGTACTTGTTGTACTTGTATGTCCGACATTTAGTTGCCTCTACCAATCACTTCATAAAATTTCTCAAAATGTTTTTAAAAATTAAAAAATTAAAAAATTTATATTTTTAATTTTTTTTTTAAAAGTTGGGTAATTTAAAATTGCTAAACTCGAAATATTATTTGTCGAATTTCAATACTTTTTCACTCAATTAAACAGAAATATATAAGTTTTGATTCAGCATTTTTTAAAATATTATTATTGTTTTTTTAATTAAAAATATTTATATTAAAAATTACAAAAAAATTATGTAACATATTTTTAAAAAATTATATTTTCAAAAGTAATTATTTTTTTTCAAATTTGCTGAATTAGAATTAAAGTAAAATAGTTAAAAAGGACATGTTCCAAGTTTTAACCATTTATCTTTAACGGTTCTTTACTTATAACAATTTAAAGACGAGAAATGGGGAAAAAACCCATCATGAAGAAAAACGCACTTACAAGTTTAAACAACGTTTGGCTACTATTAGAATGTTACAAAAAAAGTAATTTCTCCTGTTCTAATTAAGATATAAACATGATTTAAACGTCATTTTAAGCGTCAAAGAACACAAAACACTTTTAATGCATAATTTTGTTTTTCAAAAATTCGAACAATTTTGTGTCCTGGACCCCCTTAAAAACCGAACATGGCCTACGTTAACATTGGATTTTCACTTCTGACAATTACAACCAAAAATTTCTCAGGTTGTTTTGTTCTACGTCAGTATTACACATATCACGTATTTAAACTTTCCGTACCCTTTAAATTTCCATAAAGCGGCGTACTTGTTGCACTTGTATGTCCGACATTTAGTTGCCTCTATAAAAATAGTTTAACTCAACCATACCTGGATTATATATATTCTTTTATTGTATCCTATAAAATAAAATCATTAGACCAAATATAAAGTATCACGATATAGTTTTGTTTCACTGATTGTAAGCTGATTTATCTGCCGACTCGTGCATGCCGTTTTATTACGTTTCGTATCCTCAATTACGGTAAGTAATATTTCTGTTCACAAGGACACTGTTTAAAGATCCAAATTGAGCCATAAAAGGTAAACTGTCATTACATTTATGTCTCTGAACTTTAGATAAACAACCTTTTCCATTGTTAACAAGGAGGAAATGAAAATAAAACGGGAGTCAAGTAAAATAAAACGTATGTATATTTCTGCGAGGGATTTATTTTATCTCTCAGTATAATATTTATGTATATATGAAAGAAACGGAAAGAAGATCGTTATGTAGCAAGCAATGTCTATATAAAGGGAATGCTCGTAATTTATTCCTGAGGATTTAAAACCATACATTTTTTCCTAAACTATTAGAACTTTAAATAAGACACAATAAACAAAGAAGTAAGATAACGTAATTAGGAATACAAAAATTTAAATTTTAATTGCGTAATTTTCCGAGAAGTATGTTACGAAAGTTCCTAATGAAACTAATTGCGATTTCCTGGCTAATTTATTTAGATAAAATAAATTTTAGAAAATACTTACGAATTAGTTCCAAATCGAAACAGAGAAATAGGGAAATAGATCCAAAGTTTATCATTGATCATTAGATACTTAGGGAAGAAAGTCTAAGCTCGCAATACTCATTGATAACAAAATTTATTCAGCACCCTTCCTTCCGTCTGTCGATTGTTCAACAAACATAACTGGTTCTTACACTGTTAGTGATTATCGATGATTAATGATTCGATTTCGTGTTAAAGTAAGGCCACTGAATATGAGTTACCTTTCCTTGTGACAAACACGAAGGTTAAATTATTCCAATAATGATAGTTTCAATTGCCTAGAGGTCCACTCTTGCCTGCTTAAAGGAACTGGACTTCTCTATTCCTCATGCTGGCGTTCCTTTAAACGAACTAAATAAACCAGTTAAGATTATACAATAACTCATAACTAGTGAATTATATAAACTAATGTGTGTACTTTAAATGAATTATTGAACAATGATTATTAATTTTTTTTGTAGCACCTCTGTTTAACTCCTGAATGAAATGTAATTCTTACATTTTGGATGTTTGAAACAGAAAGGTTTAAAACTACAAAATGGAATTTTACATTTTTGGCGTTACATTTGACACAAATAAGTTCCCACCTCAAACATAAAGCAGTTGAAATAAATATTCACAACTTTTCCTTTCTAAAAATACCACAGCTATTTAAATAATGTTTGCTAGTTAACTCATATTTGAGGTTAGCTTGAAATTAATTGGAACAAACACGAAATTTGTATTTCTGTTGACTTAATACTTCTCAGAATCATTTCAAATATCATCCAGTTAAAGTACGTAACGGATAGTAGCATGTATAAACTTAAAAAATGTGAAAATATTAATAACATTTTAATAAAGCAGCATGTAGTTGCGGACAATTAAGTTAGATATAGGTTAAACGAGAACCTGACAATTAGCAGATAAATAACTGTATGATTTGTGTATTATTTAACAATATAACTTATGAACTTACAAATAAAAGAAACTCTGAGAATTGATAAACATATTTTAGCGTATGCATCATGCATTCGGAATTATGAATGATTCTTAAAAATGCTCTATATAATTAACGTTGAAGTCAAAGTCTCGAGAACTGTTGACTCAATAATCCTTCCCGTTTGTTTTACGTACATTAATATAGGTTGTTAGTTTCCTGTAATATAATACTTATTTACATCTTCTAAACTATTAACCCATAGGGTTTAAACTGCAGTTTTAGATGCGGCAGGAATTATAAGTATGATTGGCTGAAGGCCTGAAAGTTAAGCAGTTGTTTTTTCTGTTTAATAGAGGCCTACATTTTGTAGAAATATGATGTTTCTTTTCTAAAAATTACTATTTACACTAAAGTATAATTGTTATACTATTTTGTATGAATATATGCCTTGGTGAGGAACCTATTACGAGGCCAAAACCTACATCCAAGGTTACTTATGCGTTGGAAATATACGTATGTTTTTGCTTGTTTGACTAGCTTTATGCATTTTGCTATATTCTGCACGCCTTTCACTTTACATTTTCCGCTGTATGATACGTAGCTCACTTACTAGAATTTACTTTTAGTTTGCCGAAATGTTACGAGATATAATGAGATAAATAAAATTAAATCATGCGAGAAATAAAATATGACTTTAGTTAAACACAGTTTCTGAGTTCCACTCTCTCTACTAGACATCCTAGAGGAGTTTCTTTGTAGGGTATGCGAAATTGCCATCTAACGGCACCTTGTGGTGCAAATATTAGCTTGAAAGTGAAATTTAACAGATCAGTTTTGTCGAGTTGCAATTCATCTGACAAAAAGACAATATCAGTGCAATATATGTAGTATAAAGGAACTGAGGCTTTGAGACTTTTGACAATCGATCAATTCGATTGTTTTTCTAAAAGAACAACAATCGAGCTGAAGAACTATCTTTAAAAGAAGAAATAGTACTATTTCGATTTTTCTGTACCTTTGCATTTTTCCATCAAGACAATACAAGCATATACTTATGTTTAATTCCTTATTGAAAGATATTATTCAGATGATCTGACGCGTGATATACGTTAATATAGTATTGTTTGGATGCAAATTGTTACTAAAGCTTTTTTCAATTTCAAGAATGACTTTCGCTTCAAGTAGTTGTTTCGTTCCGATGTTTGTAAGCGTGCTCTGTTGCGTATTAAGTAAATAAATATGATTGATATATATATATATATATATGTGTGTGTGTGTGTGTGTGTATATAATGTTCCGGTCATAAAACTGTGACTGCAGCTTTAGTTGACTGTTTAATTTATAACTTGCGGTTATTGCTTGGTGCATAAGTAGTGTGGTTATAGCCGTGACAAGATTATTTTATTTTCAACGTAATTTCTTCCCACTTTTATATAGGAATCATTAATTAAGCTGAATACTAAGTTTCCATATCCTGAAAATACTTAAAACATTGTGATGAAACATACGCATATATCTTCTTTTGAAACTTTTATAATCACATTTGATGTGAAAAGGCTCTGTGGGAAGTTTTCTAATGGAAAAATACCCTAATTTATTTTAACGACCGTATCGTTATATATAACGACCACTGCTCTGCAAAGGGGACCACTTTAAGCTAATGCTTGCTTACGGGCTTTGAGTAGGTTTGATGCATTCCTGCTTAGAAAGCTGCCGCGTTTAAAAAAACTGCGTAATGATCCATTTTTATAATGTGCTTAAAATTTCAGCAAATTTTTGCTCCTTAGTGATGGATGAAAATTAAAAGTAATGATATGCTTCCTTAAGAGCTACGAGAATAGTTACACTAAAATTATTATTGCTAAGTGTGTGTGGGCGGGGTATGGAATAAATGGTTATTATTCGCTTAAAGCTGCTTTAAAAAGGTGAGAGAATTTCGTTTAATTTTTTTTTTCTTTTTCTCTTATTCTGAACTAGTAATGAGTAAAATCGTTTTATGTATTCATTAAGGATATTCTAAATTCGTATTTAATTTTGCAGTCAAGTAGCAATAGAGTGTTTGGATGTGTACTATGTATAAGAGAAGTTTTTATATTTTCTAAATTTGTTCTAAAATTAGTTTAAAGAATCAATGGAAACTTTCATTAATTATGTGAAGAATATTTGATTAAAGAAGGGATGGTTGTTTTCAGGGAATATTTATGAAAGGTGTTACTAATATCTGGAATATTTCAAAATGTGTAAATGTTATTCTAAAATTATTCAAAAATACTTTATTTCAATTGAAGTATTCACTGATAATGCAGAGGACATTTAATTTAAGGAAGATCAAGGAGTTTTCAGGGAAATTTTAGGGGAGGTTTTGCTAATATCCGGAATATCTCAAAATGCATAACTGTTGTTCTAAAATTAATCATAAATAATTGAATGCAATTGCAACTTTCATTAATTATGTAAAGGAAATTTGAGGGAATATTTATGAAAGGTGTTACTAATATTTGGAATATCTCAAAATGTGTAACTTGTATTTGAAAATTATTCAAAAATAATTCAATTCAATTGAAGCTTTCGTTGATTATCTAAAGAACATTTCATTTAAGAATAGAAAGGAGTTTTCAGGGAATATTTTTGAAAGGTGTTACTAATATCTCTAATATCTCAAAATGGATAACTGCTCTGAATCTATTAAAAAATAATTGAATTGAATAAAAACTTTTATTAATTATGTAAAGGATATTTGATTTAAGGTAGAGAAATGAGATTTCAGGGAATATTTACAAAAGATATTGCCAATTTCTGGAATATCTCAAAATGCGTACCTGTTATTTCAAAATTATTAAAAAATAATTGAATTCAATTGAAACATTCATTAATTATGTAAATGACATTTGATTTAAGAATAGAAAGGAGTTTTCAGTGAATATTTAGAAAGGTGTTAGAGGAGAAGGTGGGATTATGGATCCCCCTTTTGTTTTTGGCTCACTGTGGTCATACTAAAGACCAATTTTCATATTTTCGGGCTCCAACGTCTTCCATAAATCATCATCTAAACATCCTTAAGTGGATTTCCCATTAAATCAGATTTTAAGATGCATACAGTCACATAAGTGAAAAAAGTCAAAACTTGCAGGTTACCCAAAGTGGAGGGTAATATGGACCCTAACCTTTTTTACCAAAAGAAATCATTTATCTACCTATTAAACAGCTGGAAACAAAAAAGAGAAAAGTTTTCAAATGAAAAAGTGAAAGAAAGATAATATATTATTAAACAGCTGGATCATCAAACGTTATCTATATAAAAAAAAACCTCAATTTTCGACAAAAGTCGCAAATATAAAACTCAGCTTCGGCTCCAGTGCACACAGAATGAGTCCAGTGTAGACTCATCCCACAACGAAAGTTCTCCTCATGTGTCATCTTTGAATGCACCTTCACAGAAGATGCACGATGCTTCTTGCTGGTCTGGGCCATCTCTGTAAACATTCGGGCTAGTATCCACCCAGAGGGATGAGCTCTTCCAATTTCTCTGGATGGGGCTCCATTCATAAGCTAATCCGCTAAGATTTTACGAGGAAATATCATCATTGGTGGAAAATATGTTCCCCCAGCACTCATGCAGCAAACTACAGTTACCAGAGAACCACGTCCAGCTGTAGTCAGAGCTCCCACCTGACGTTTTCTCTTCAACCCGATGACTTGGGAAACTTTTGACTGAACCACACTTAAACCAGTCTCATCTACATTGAAGATTCTGGAAATGATTCCATGATCACAAGCCTTCCAGCTAATAAAAATAACCCAGCCACCTGCTCACGTGTGAATCCTTCTGCATGTGCATATGACGTCCCTGTAGGTTTTCTGATCGAAATTTATCGGACGAGCGGGGATTCGGTTTTGCCAAACTCTCCCTGCTGCTTTATTTATGAAAGTATGGGAGATATTATTGAGTTCAGCCAATTGGAACGCCAATTTCCTCACATCTTGTCGAGTGAGACCGTGAAATACTGACTCCCTCTTTATCAAATAGGCCCATAACACTTTTTCAGTGTAATCTGGTAAAACATGCTTCCACCCTTGTTTTTGTGCCAGGTGATGACCGAATGGCTGAGGCACTGGCATTTGGTTCAGATCCTGTAGGTTCGAGTCCCACTGATGGCATGGATGTATGTAGCCGTGCGGAATCAGCTTTAAATTATAGGTCTCGGTCTAATTAGCCTTTGTATAACAAAAGTTGACCGTAGCGCTCCAAACCAAAACCAAACCCTATTTTTTGTATACCCAAATCTGCTGCTGGCTTATCCACTTGTGAAGCCAATAATCTCAATGTTATTCTTGATACACCAAACACTCTGGCAGCCTCCTTTAGTCCCATTTCTCCGCATCTTAGCTTCTGGATAGCCTCAACCATCTTCACCCTATCCCAACTTCTTCTGCGCACTACAGCGTCCTTGCTAGCGGGAGATTTCTTCTCAACTTGCATTCTTAGCTTCCAGAATAACCGAGAAGGATTAGAAAACATGAAAATAAAATGTATCACAATGAAATCAACTGTGGAATTGCATTTTCTCACGGAAACATTATTATTACATTATCGAAACCGGTAGTTGGTAATATGGACCCGGGTCCATAATACCAGCACCCATGGGGTCCATATTTCAAACCACGCCATCTTTGAAACAAACTCATTTTTCACATTATGAATTACATCGAATTTAATTTTGAACTAGCTCAAAAGGAACTTCATGTCGTGTAGAATAAGGCACAGGAATCAGTTTTTACAAAACATAGCAGTACATATGTAAAATATTCACTTTTACTTTCCTCAGAAAAAGTTTGAAAACTTGAAAAACAAACAATTCGCCCCAGGACATCATTCGCGAGTGAACTGGGGTTAGTGACCTTGACTATGCATTACAGCCACCTGGGGGCTCTAGATCAGAGCTATAATTAGCGGCTGCACCTGCGCATAGGACAGATATTAAGGGGGTCCATAATCCAACCTTCTCCTCTACTAATATCTCGAATACCTGAAAATGCATACCTGTTCTGAAATTATTCAAAAATAATTGAATTGAAAATAATCTTTCATTAATTATGTAAAGGATATATTTGATTTAAGGTGGAGAAATGAGATTTCAGGGAATATTTACGAAATTTTTTTTGAATACCGGAAACATCTCAAAATAAGTAACTGTTATTCCAAAACTATTAAAAAACTAGTATATAACCCCCGTCAAAAATGACGGAAAGTTGATCAGCGTTTCTTTCTCATAACAGTTCATACGAACAGCAACAACAAAAAATAAAGCATGAAGATTCTACTTTTGAATGTAATGAAGAAAGATTTTAAACATATACTACGATGAATACAGGTACATAATGCTATGTAGGACCCCAGAAGAATATAATTTTCCTGTAAGTGTAAAATTCTATATCAATATTAAATGAATAAAAATACAAAAAGTTAGCCAATTAAATAACACAAACTATACTTAAACAGCAGTAAACAACAATAAAATAAAACAAAGCTAAATAGTTTCAAAAGAAAATGACTCACCGCACAGCAGGCATTAATTTATAATAATTACATAATAATTAGAAAAGGGAAACACAATTTAATTAACATTAAAATTAAACATTAAAAATGTAGTTATTTAAAGGGAATATGAAAAACCATGGAGTAGAATGAATTCGAAATTCAAGTGAATGACTCAATTGAATAAATGATTATTTTCAATGGATATTTTAATTTGAAGATATTTCAAAAACTAAATGGTTTTGAGCTAGGGTGTTCACTTGAAATTTTCATATTTTTTAAAGGGCTTTCGAAATATGTAACTTTTGTGGTATTGTTTTTCAAGAAAAATTTCAGAAAAGGGAGTCACAATGTTAAGTTGTTTCCGACTTGGTTCGTCCCGGAATGGTTACCTACATCTAGGATTTTATATAAGTAAAGATAATTAAATTCAATCGAAACATTTATTAATTATGTAAAGGACATTTGATTTAAGAAGAGAAAGGGGTTTTCAGGGTATATTTGTGAAAGGTAATATCAATATCTCGAATAACTCAAAATGCATAACTGTTATTCTAAAATTATTCAAAAATAATTAAATGCAATGGAAGCTGTCCTTTATTAGGGTAAGAACATTTTACTGAAGAAAAAAGGGTGTTTTCAATGAATAATTATGAAAGATCTTACAAATAGCTGGAATAGATCAAAATGCGTAAATATTATTCTAAAATTATCTAAAAGTAATTGAATTCAATTAAAATTTCACAAATTATGCAACAATTATTTATTAAAAAAAAGATTTTCATTGAATATTCTAGAAAGATGTTGATAATTTTGGGAATATCTTAAAATGTGTAGCTAATAAATATACATGTATACACGGGATAAAAATTGACAGTTATACAATATAATGATAATAATATTAATTGTACGAAAGAGAAAATTAAACCAGCAAACAAACAAACACACACACACACACAAATATGTATAGCGGAATTTACAAAAATAAAAACACAACAACCGCAGAACTACTAAATTGGAATTAATAGAAACGAAGAAATTTTAAATAAACGTTAAGTGTACATCTAAAGATATTTGAAAAATACCTTACTAAGCATGGCAAAATATCCTTCAAAAAGGATTTTCCGATCCTGAAAACTTGCTTTTTGCAAATATTTCATAACTTTTGATATGTTTCTTTACTTGGTTTGTTTATTTAAAAAAAAAAAACTAAACTTTTGACTTGTAGTAAGATCTTTACAACTGGTGAAGGGACAATGCCAATACTCTTTCTCTAGATTAATTAATGACTTTAAGGTTCGAGGAGTGATATTCTACATGTTAACTTTAATTAACGAGATAATATTCATTTGACTATTAAGTAGCATACCAGCCAAAATTTTAGAATTACTAATCAGCTAAATGTTTTAAATGAAAACAAAATGGGAGATTTTATCGTTAAATCTTTCTCTATATTTTAAAGATCATTGGTTCAAACATGGAATTTCCTGAAAAACTAACTTCTCTTTTCGAACATTTGACTTTACTTCGGGTGCAGCTGAGGTTTGTAAAATCATAAAACATCCCCATTAATATTCAAGTTTCAACCAACCTCACACATTCCAGCTGCTTGCATTATTACCTACCTACCGTAGCTTGCATTATTACCTTCACAAACGTTGCCTAGAATGGCTTGCATAATTTAATAAAGAATAGTGATTTAAAACAAACTTAAAATATCCATCTCAGCGATATTTCAACTACTATGTATAATAAATTTATATTGGTTAATAATTTTAGCAATGATAAAAACCAATAGGTTCACAATACCTATATATTTTACTTTTAAAAGTATCAATATATATTGGTTAATTATAAAAACTATGTGTATTGGGTGAAATACTACACTAGTTGGTGAAATTCTCATTGATTTGTTACGAAATATCAAGGTTTTATGTTCGAAGTGCAAAGAAGTTACTTGAAATTTAACGAAGATACGAAACTATGTTCGAAGAACAAATTTAAATATTACAGAACTATAAAATAAGTTTTCCCAATATCGAGATTTTGAAGTATTTCGTCACCTGTCTCTTCTCTTTCATATTGTGGTATTAAATGTAATGTTTTGCGTCACCGTGCTTGAATAAAACATTTCCTGACATCTAACAATATGAAATATTCAGTGCTATTGGCTGTTTTTTTCTTTCTCCTTCTCATCAAATTGTTTGAGTGATTATTTCTTCTAAAGGAAATTGCACTTTTGTGTTCAGCTGATTCCCGAATTTTTACTTAACAACCTTCTTAACGAATGCATTCTTCAAATGTCATACATAGAATCAGGCCTAGAAATATAAAAAAAATAGTTTCTACTTCTTAGTTTGATTTGATTGGTTTTTCCTCGATTTAAGTTTGATTGCCTCCATTTCCTTAGAACTTTGTTTATAATAGCAACCATCTTATTCTTACTTGACGTTGGCTTTTTTTTTATATTTCACCCTTTCAACGGTAATCTATTACGTTGATTGTGTCAATCTAATCAGTGGCTTACTCGATTTGTTCCTTTTTTTTTAAATCAAGTGTGGTAAAATCCACGGTTACTATTTACTATTACCGGATCACGATGACGATGAAATAAAAATGTGTTGCCAAATGGCTACACGATTCACTGTAGGTTTAATATTTCCATTTAGAAGTTTTATTATCGTCTCTAAAAACTATCTTTTAATGTTGTAGATGAACATACTTTGAATATTTCATAAGGGTTTCTTCATTAACAATAGGACAATCCTCTCTTCTTTTCGTAAACGCAAGCCGAAGTTTATTATAGAGTATGACGGGATTTGAGATTTCATCCGTATCTTTCATTTGACTTGAATTTTAGATTTTTTATAGTTTAGGAGACGTACGTTTAACCCGTTGGAACGGCAAGGACTGAATGATTTACTTATCACTAAAGACTTCTTGATGTCTTTTGCAACCGATCTCAGCGACATTATTCGGAAATTCCTCCCTCATTTCGATGTATCAACGTTGGAGGGGAATTCCTTAGAATATCGATGATCTCCTCTAATATAGTGAAATGAGTCCCTTGAGATGGGTTCCCAGATGAAGTCGCTTAACGGAGTAGTCTCGAGTCCGGCTGTGCCCTCGATTAGCGTTTCCTGCAGAGCGGATGATCAGGACAGATATTCTCGCCTTGAGATATCTTCCAAAAACAAGTTTTCCAACTCAAGCTTATATTTCTCTTCTCGAGAAAAAAAAACTCCGATTTAATAAGTCCGTGGATCCTATTGGGCTCTCGTGTATCAATCACGACCGCAGGACAGACTTCTGCCTCTTAACTCGAGAATCAACAGCTAATTAACTATATCAAAAAGTTCCTTCCCGATCTCCGAACTTGGCTCCCCCATCCAGAGAATTCGTATATTTTGTCCATTGGCTCTTGCTATGATGATGTCAGATCTCAGGCTTTTTATTTTCTAAAAACGTGCGTGCCAAGATGTCTTCAATTCTTGCATCCCCAAGCCTTGGGGGCTGTCTTGCGTCATTAATTTGGTGAGCCGTGGCGAAAGGTTCATTCAGCACTAGTATAAATTTTCGCGACAGACTGGCTCCCCGGCTAGGGGGGGGTCCGCCGGGGGGAGTTATTTTCAATTCAGTTTCACGACTTGAGAATTGTTCTTTCCTAAGGGCTGGAAAGGATTTAATTAATTGGGCGAATTAATTTAATTCGTCCCGATACTCATGAATATAATATAACAAACTATGCTTGAAACGGGACCAGGATTATGACTGTTCCCTCTCAAAATTGACTTGATACCAATTTAAGCTTGATTGGTTCCTACATAATCGTCACAGCGTTAGCCAAAATAGTCTCTATTTTTTTCTCTCTTTTCCGGCTTCTCGTTTTCGCGCTACTCTTATTAATTCTGTGCCCCTCCTTTTGCCTTTGTAGCATCCATCTTTAGGCAATCACATCTGAATTAAAATTATATGCTTAATTTTCTGTCTCCACAGTCATCCTAAATGGCTACTCGGCAGCCGACCTGAGTGGCTTATGTTTCCCTCTAGCCGCTTTCTTGGGCCTCGGGGGGTGAGCCCGGGTCCTTGGAAGGGAGGGTGCGTGGGGGGTGGTCACCTGCTGCAGTCTTTGAAGACTGTTAAAAGTTATAGTCTCTCCAAGTATGAGTTTTTAATGTTCCAAGTATCAATTTCCTTTTCTATTTTTTTCCGTCTGAAAACTACGTTGGTGCATTGCAAGTTCAGACAAGGTCCGGACTATTTTAGCACATCAATCTCGAAAATCCTCATTCGTATCTGAGCAGTGGCTAAAACCATATTGATACTAAGGCATTTCTGTCGGGGAATTTTAATTTCCGTAAAAGGGGAAAGTCCGCTAAGCGGTGATTTACTCTAATATAAGAGTGTATAAAGTCGCACAGAATCCCATATTACTTCCAATGAAATTATAATGTTATACTAACTTCTAGAACTATTTTTTTTAAAACAGTTTCTTAATACTTTTATTTCCTCGGAAACTCTTATATAAGCACTTCCGAAAATTAATATCTTCTAATACTCAGATAAATTGCTCCTGGATAAATTAAAATCTCTCTGCCGAATAATTTCCCATCAGCGACCACTTTAGAACTTGAGAAATCTAATATTTAATTTACGTGGGAAGCAATCAGTTGGCGATGATAAATAAGCCAATAATTAATGGAAATGAATGATCTAATATATTCTGTAATTCATCTCTGAATCCCGATTAAAAGTTTGGCTTTTGTATCTTCTAATTTAGAAGTGTTTGTGCAATCTTAAGTTGGAAATTATATTTAATTTTTAAGATTAAAGTGATGTATTCCTCTTCGCGAAATGTTACTTTTGATTAACGCTCCACTTTTCAAAAGATATTCGATTTATAATACTTTATATTTCCTGTAAAGTTTAAGGCCAGAACAGTTGCATTTTATCAATAACATTAAATCATGCACGCAGCACGAAATTGATAATTAATTAAATTCAAATTCCCCTTAAAATCGTTGAAATATAAAGTATATTCCCTTAGAAAATCATTAATAATAATTGATTTAACAATACTGTCAAGTCTATAGTATGAATAAGAAAACATTTTTACCATACGAATATGTAATAAAATGCAGCATTTTTAAGAATTCGCTTAAACAAGTAAATATTCAAGCTTTTTGATATAAGTTCAATATTAATATTGTGTAAGACTACTATTGCAACTGAAATTCAGCATGAGTTCCACTGAAGTTATTTGTGCCTCTCCTGTTAATTATATATTAAGTCATTTTTTATTCCTACGTACAATGGAGTAGCATGTCATTATTATCAATAATTAGACAGGTATTAAGAATAGAAGGATATTAAGAATAATAAAAGATATTTGTGACGCATGCCCCTAGGATGGAACATTCCATACTAGGTCCATAAATGGATGCGGGCTGGGGATGCATCTCAAGTTTTTAACGGCCCCACATAGTCGGAGTACGACTTAACCAAGTAACCCCCCCCCCATCCCAATTTTGATCGACCACCACCAGACAGAACATCTGGTAGGCTTGTGACCTTGTTCCACCCAAATACAACATGGAAACTATTTCCTGTTATTCAGTTCAGATTATGTGGGTTCGAGTCCCACTGTTGGAATGGATGTTTGTAACCGTCGGAATCGGCTTTAATCTGTAGGTCCTGGTCTAATTAACCCTCATGTAGCAGAAAATTGACCATAGCGCTCCAAACCAAACCAAACCAGCCTGCGGATTTAATGTGTCCATACCCGGCGTACACACGAAATAATACAGCAGTGCTTGTCGGGATTCAAATTCAGCTCTCACTGTCCAATAAAAATATTAAAATAAAAAATATCCTTAATATCCTGAAGGATATTAAGAATATTTAATCTTAGGATTGTTCCCATAGGAACAATCTCTGTTTCATTGCTTCTATAGAAACTAACATCTTAACAAGAAATCTATAACAAGAAAGTGATTATATAACAAGATTATTATATAGATTCTATAGATTCAATGACATCTATAACAAGAAAAGGATTTAATACTTCATTATTCTTAGTAAGATGAAGGATATTTTCCCTAAATCTCAGTTTTTATAACTGATAATAGAGAACCCAGTATGTTAGTTTACTGAGCACATTAGTTTACTTATCCCAGTTTACTGAGCATATTAAGTAGGATAATCAATTCTAATTTCATACTTGGACACTGCTAACAAATGGGCTTTACCACAGTTAACACATTTTAACTTCGTAGGGGAAATATCTTTTTTTTGAATGTGATCCAGAAAACAATGTTTTCTACACTGGGCTACCTAGAATTCATATATTCATAATTGCAATTTCTCTGGCTTTCAAGAGGACACTGTACTGTAGAGTAGATTACAGTGACTAAAACCATCAAGAATTATTCAACATGCTTCACTTTTAATAGTAGGCAATCTTCTTAATATACTTCTTTATATTTAATACACAAATAAACGCTTGAAGTGATGGGGACAGTGTGAAGGAACCGGATTTCATGTTTCTAGTCAGAAGTTTATAACGAATTGTTTTTGCTACAGTGAAGTTAAATTTGTGCATTGAGTCTGCTCTGTACTAACCCTATTGGATTCGTTCATGCCACTGTTAATGTGTACTCTGTAATACAGAAAGAAATTTTACACATTATATATATATATATATATATATATATATATGTATATATATATATATATATATATATATATATATATATATATATGTATATATATGTATATATATATATATATATATATATATATATATATATATATATATATATATATATATATATATATATATATATAGAGAGAGAGAGAGAGAGAGAGAGAGAGAGAGAGAGAGAGAGACGCCTATTTGCCTATTTGTGGAAAATTAAAGAAGCAAAACAAAAAATACTACGGAAATTCAGAGTGATATTTATTACAGTTTAATTACGGTTATAGAGAATCTATGCTCACTTCTACCCAGACTTGGGTGTATATAATTTGAAGTGGCACTCTATTTGAATTATATACAAACACAATTTATACATGAAACAATGTTTATTGGATTCATTGCACATATAATTGGCTTTTACAGCAATAAGCATGCGTACTACTTGTACGGAATGTAAATACAGCTTTTAAGGACAATATATTTTTATACTCACGAACAGTAAGTCAAACCAGCAGTACTGCCACGTAAACTTCTGGCCCGTAAAGCACTAGCGCAGGATAACACCTTTTCAACCTTAACAACAACTCCCTTTTTTCATTAATGACGCTGCGTGGTATTTATACTAAGCGCGTATGCCAAAATTAGCATATCTGAAGCAGCTTCTTTAATTCACTCAAAAGTTCGATTCTTGTGAATCGAATCTTGTGTATACCTTACACTGGCCTCCCTCGAAAAAAAAAATTAGGTAACTGAGGTCTGAACGGCTTCAGTTAACTAATTGAAAACGCGTGCTGGTCTGACTTTTGACATAATGGGTGGCAAAGCCAAAAAACCTTCCACACGTTGTGTGGGGGAAAAACGCCACTACCATTTTACAAAACTAACCCCGAAGGGTCCAGGTGACACCATTACACAGTGGATTTGCAGAGTTGCGGATACTGGGCTGGCCAACTGCGCCCTAAAATATCTATTTTAATTAAAAGTGACAACACAATTGCACAGCATGACATTTCTTGACTGTATCTGCTCTCCCCCAATTTATAATGTACATGTGTTATGATTTGCGAAGTTAGTATGTTAGTTGTTTGTTATCTGTAGTTAGTATGTATTTTCTTTCACTACATGTCCCCTTCCAAAATTTATAAAACAATAGTATGCCGTTTTTTTGTCAGTGGCTCAACCCTTCCCCTCAAAATGTTTACACAGTATCTACAATGGGGAACTTCAAACCAATTTGGTTCGATTTTATTAAAGGGTGGGAGTTAGAATAAGAGAATTGATACAAGACTTGTTCCTCATGAATGCAGCAACTTCACTGCACCAGTTTGTCCAATCCGCTGAACCTCTCTTGATGGTCGCAGTCCTAGTAAAGGGGTTCGTTGACCGTGTGGGCATCCTTCGTGCAGCAGGTCGTTGGTCCTGAGGCGCTGGTCCGGCTTGACGATGGACAGGAGGTCTCTTGGGAGGAGGCCAACCTTGCTGGGCGGCAGAAATCTTGCGTTCCCTGTACTTATGCAAAGGAGCTTTAAAATTGTCATTCTTCCTTTTTATAACCTTGTGTACCTTATGTGTGCCACGTTCATCCTTAGATGGAGGTTTTGTAGTGCACACTTTACTTTTCTCCGTACCTTTTAGAGTATAGGCATTAGATTTTAATGCAGATTCTATTGTTTCAAATTTATACGCCGCACCAACGTGTTTAGTTCCTGGCTTTATCTCGATGCTTGTGTCATGTTTTTCAACAACCTGACTCTGTTTTTCGTATTTGTGCTTATACGACTTCTTTTTTACCGCCTTAATTACTTCAGTATTAGCAGTTTTAATGCTGGAACCTGAAGGCTCTTTTCCACGTTTTTTATCCCCCTTAACTTTAGTTTTATCCTCTTTTGACGAAAAAGTTTCTTTGAAACTTGCGACATCAGAATCGTTATCATTTAAATTCTTTAACACTGCTTCAGTTTTAGGAAGATTAAGCTTTTCGTACTCGTGCGTTTTATTGCAAACTTTCTCTATAACTTCCGAAGCATCAGCTAAACTACCTACAGTATAACTCTGTGTCAACTTTTCATCCTGATTCTCAGTCTGGTTTTCATGTACTTTATTTAAAACCATATTATCAACCTGGCCTACAGCATCCTCATTCGGATGGAAACTTGAAATAATATCATCACCTAGCAAGTTCCTACTATCGTTTAAAGAATTTTTATTGTCGTCAACTAATAAGTATTCACTAACTTCCGTAACGCATACTTCGTCATCTACTAAATTTCCTTCATTAACAGATGTGTGAATATCATCTAAAATATCAGGTATAGCATCAATAATATCAGGTATAGCATTAATAATATCAGGTATAGCATTATTATCGGCACTATTTTCAGAAATTTGTACTGGAATTACCTCATCATTCCAGCTAGACTCACTTTCTTTATAAGCCAACAAAATACCCTGACTTTCACTATTCTCAAAATAATGATTACTACTCGGAC
The DNA here is from genome assembly GCA_907164885.2 of Dolomedes plantarius. NCBI lineage: Eukaryota > Metazoa > Arthropoda > Arachnida > Araneae > Dolomedidae > Dolomedes > Dolomedes plantarius. The sequence goes on from OU015502.1 coordinate 67,691,295, forward strand.
AAAATAATACATTTGACCAAACAGTTTCAACAGGTTGAACCATATCATGTGAATCAACTTGCCAGTGCAAGTAAGGTGCTTCCATATTATTTTCTTTAAGTGCGCCAATTTCATTATAACGCCGTACGCTTCTATTATTTTGCCTGCGGTACTGCTTACGCTGCTGGTTTGAAACTCGCGAAAAATTTTGGCGCGGCTGTATAAAACTTCTCGTACCTGAATGACGGTGAGGGGTAGCGAAGAAATGTCTATTGTCATATTTAGCTAAAGCTTGAAGGAGGGTAACCTTGCTTGTAATTGTTTGATTATCTAAAAAATCTTGAACACTTGGCTTCAAACGTTGGATAACTATTTTTAAGATTATCGCTTCCGTCAACTCTTCTAAATATTCCTCACACTTGGAAATCTTTTCCGTAGCAAAATCTAACGCAGACTGACCTTCACGTTGCCTTAGCGAATAAATTTCCGCTTCAATTTCACTTTGATTAAAGGTCTTTGGAAAAACGCTAAGAAACTGTTGCTTGAATGACGAATAGTCAAAAATCAGATTACTGCTTTTCATACACGTGTACCACTGATATGCACTACCTCTTAAAGCGGCTAGAGCAATTTTAAGTTTATCCCCCTCTGGGGTGCATTGTTGCTGAAATTAATGCTCAATTTTCTTTAGGAATATGCTTGAGGGGCCGCCATTGAAGGTGGCTTCGAATGGCGCAATTTGCTGAACCATAATTACCCGAGGAAAATTTCCAGCAGGATTTTGTTCTACAACACTCATTTTTTAAATAGTATATAAGTACTTGCAACAATTTTATCAATATACGTACACAGTACACAGTTTTTAATTTCAATTATGTTCTTCGTTACAAATTTAACGCTAACTACCAGGGTATATATAATTTCGGGCGCCAGTATAGAGAATCTATGCTCACTTCTACCCAGACTTGGGTGTATATAATTTGAAGTGGCACTCTATTTGAATTATATACAAACACAATTTATACATGAAACAATGTTTATTGGATTCATTGCACATATAATTGGCTTTTACAGCAATAAGCATGCGTACTACTTGTACGGAATGTAAATACAGCTTTTAAGGACAATATATTTTTATACTCACGAACAGTAAGTCAAACCAGCAGTACTGCCACGTAAACTTCTGGCCCGTAAAGCACTAGCGCAGGATAACACCTTTTCAACCTTAACAACAACTCCCTTTTTTCATTAATGACGCTGCGTGGTATTTATACTAAGCGCGTATGCCAAAATTAGCATATCTGAAGCAGCTTCTTTAATTCGCTCAAAAGTTCGATTCTTGTGAATCGAATCTTGTGTATACCTTACACGGTATAAAATATTTGGTAAGAACATTTGACCGATAATATTTGTAAAGTAATTCATCTTTTGGGTATTCTTTTATACAATTACCAGTTACCGTGTATTATCTGTTCAATTTAAGATGGAAATATTTTCATTCAATATTATTATTACGGTTCAGAACAGAATGCAATAACGCATTCAGTGCAGGAACGATAACAGGGAATTTGCAGATTTACGATGTTTAAAAATTAATAGGAACTATGCAAATATCTAAGTGAACTAAGTGCCAAGATGAAAAAAAAATTATTACTTTTTATCATGATATTAAATATCAGTAAATGCAATTTATGCACTTTATGAAAGTACATAAACGTTGCATCCTAAACGTTTACAGCGGGCGCTTAATTTCTACATTATTGCTAATAAGGTATTTTTATAATTTAATGAATGCCTAGGGGCAGAGATAAAATTAGCTAGAGCCATTAATTGAACATCAAATAAGGGGGAAATGTTCAAAAAAATATTGAATGTATGAAATCTAATAAACTGTCAATTAAAATAATTGATGTGGTTTTTCCTCTTGTACCGAGTATAGCTAATTTCTAGTAAAATCTAATTACCAGAAATTTATCGCTTTTAGGTATGTTCGAAAATATGCATTTTGGAAGGAAAGATAAAAAAAAAGACAATATAGATTGAAATGTCAATTTACGTTATTGAATTAATGGTTGAATTTAGTCCTGAAAATGTGTGATTTTAATTACGGTGATGTTTAATACCCCGAATTCCACTATTTTGTAATGATTAAGAATTTTAATATTTTATTCTCTTAACTTTTTAAAAATATTCTATTTATGATTAACATCACATAATTTCTACGTGTCTGGTTAGAAACTTAATTTTTATTCATCGTTCAGAAATTACATTGACTTATAAGATTTTTCTACGCATGTATTTTAAGTTTTAAAAACACTAGACTTAATATATTCACACATCTATAAAACCAAACTTGCAGACTAGATTTAATGCTCATTCTTAATATTGTATAGTTTAAAATGTGAAAAGCTGAATAGCATATTATTACTTTAAAACCCTTTCGCGACGGCAGTTCCGATCACGCGCTTTCCTCTGAGGCCGGAAGTTTTTCTCGTAAGCGTACCCTCCAGGCCGGCGGACTTTTAAGAGCTAAGCCTAAAGTTACGAAAAATTCCGAAATAGTAACATTTACAAACAAATCTATTTATTTAAGCTATATATGGGTTACTTACACATTCTTTTATTATTTTTCCACTAAAAAATTTTTGTTATACAGTTTAAAATATTTTTCGCTGGGACATAATGTCGAAATCCTACTCTCCCTTTCCACAGTAAGATACTTTCATCAACTGATATATTCCTATCAGGAATATATCCAGAATATGTCAATAATATATCAAGAACTCTGAAAGTTTTGAATGATTAAATCTAAAAAAGGTTTAATTTTTTCAATCTTTTTGGCATTAGTAGAAGTGAAATGCAAGTATCGAAGAATTTCGATGCGTTGGTCCCGACTCATAACCTTACTGAAAAAAGGTTTTGCAATCATTGGATTCGTTGAGTAGTACATCTTAATTTTTGGTTTTTTAACGATACCCATTAAAATTGTCAAAGCAAATTAAACAAACATTACTTCTTTAGTTACAGGCAAAAATACTTCGAGGATAAACTCTGTTCACTTTCCGGATTTATGAACCTCTCATACGCATTAATTTGGTTAGTATTATATAATACGCATTAATTTAGTTATTAAATCCATTACAGTTTCATCAAAAAAACATCTGAAATAATACAATTCATTTGATACAGCATCATCGACTTTTATTCCGCATGCCGCTGTGAATGTTAGTAGAGTTAAATCCCTTACGGGAGAAGACCACAAAGAAGTACCGTCCCGCGATATACTCAGAATAGAAATGTCTGATATATCTTCATAATCACTCTGATCTCCGTGTTCCAAATAAACAGATTCACCCGACGAGATTTTTGTATCACTGTCACTACTTTCATTTTCAGACACATTTCTTATCAATTCAGAAATTTCGTCTTCTGTTAAATATTTTCTCCTTTTCTCCATATTAAATCATCAAAGGAAAGAAATCTCACTTCAACAGAATCTGATTCTGACTCAAAACCCATATACCCAATGCTACAATCCCACCGCAAAAGAAAAATAAACAAAGATATCTCGTAAACAAAGACCACGTGCAAAGTTAAAATGCCCTACCCGCTGACAGCCAAACGCAATACATCCATTCCTCCGTTTGTTTACATAAAACGATAGACCGCATGTGATTCATACTAGTCTTGTTTTCGAATAGAAGGTCCCAACTACGTGTACTCCAAATTTCATAGACATGCGGTGCCATCTTTTGCCCCAAAAATTAACTAATAAAACGTTCCGAACTACTGACACGTATAGGTGACGATCGGCCAGAAACGCGGATAGCTGCTGTCACGTATAGGTGACGATCGGCCAGAAACGCGGATAGCTGCTGTCACGTATACGTGACGTTCGCCGCGAAAGGGTTAAAGAATGCTAATTTACGAGGTTAGTTGGTTTAATATTTCTTATCCTTTCCTCAATAAAAGCCTCTCAATGTTTCTTAATGTATAAGTCATATTTATTCTACAGAAATATTCAAGTATTCAGCCTATAGTTTTCGTTAAATCTTTTGGAACTATTGAATATATTGCATATATTATCTATCTGATAAAATCAATGAAGTATTTTCTCCTATAAGCAGTTACACACGCTTGATTTTTATTTGACAAACAGTTCCATTGGCTATCTGCTCTTCATAAAAGGTATTAAATATTTGATACTTTACAAATTCTGTCCCAAAGAAGATACAACTAAGGCTTACAATGTGTGTCTTGTGTTCCATGTAATACATTTTAGTTTATGATGTTCCACCTGGGACATAATTAATAAATATTTTGCTTTTTACTTATTCATCTATAAAAACTCATTTTATAGTCTATGAAGGAATATAAAAGCCTGAAAATATATTATATAAATCAAAATTATAGTAATTAATATAATATATAACTAGAACTTCCAGAGCTGTAACTAGAGTATATATATATGCAAAACAGTTCAGTGACTGACTGACAGATAACGTACACATCAAACCACTGGACCTAAACGACTGAAATTTTGCATGGCGACTTCTTTTATAGTGTAGGGGTGCACTAAGAACGACTTTTAAAAAAATCTTACATTTAAAATAATAATCTGAGGGTTATACAATTTATATCACGAGAAAAATCATAAAAATTCCATTAAAATGAAATCTTTTTTTAATCTTTGCCTTCCTTTTCTGATAGTTTGGGGAATTTTTAAAGTTGAATTTTTAAAATTCAACTTATTGAAGGCTGATCACTTGGTTTCTTTTCTTTTTCTGATACTTTAAATTAATTTTGCTTCACGTGCATAACATCGAAATAAAGTGACAAAAAACATTGAAATATGGTTGAGGATAAAATTTAACCACTAGACTAATTGAGATGGAAGTTTTTTAAGGATTTAACTAAAAACAGTTTGTTTCATTGATATTAATGGTACAAATTAATTGCATACATTGACCGTTGTATTTAATTTGAATGTACTCCGTAGCGAAGTATGGGTACTCAGCTTGTATATATATATAAAATAATAGATATTTAAAATTAAGATAACTAAAAGGGACAGATGCGACCATTTAATACTCCAATAACCTAAAACAAGAAATACATTTATATATTTAATCAGAAAGAAAGTGGAGGTGGTACAGTTGATGAAATGGGGGGGGGTCACCCCCCAACCCTGGTTAAACATGTTTTACGCCCAGTCAACACTCCCGGATGTGGGCTATATCACCAAGACAGTTAAAAACAATTATTTGAAGAAAATATTTTTAGATGAAACAGATCAGTTAAACCATATAATTTTAATATAGAGTAATCTAATATTTTATTGCAATGTGAATAGTGTTAAAACCTTTTAATACTATTATATAATTATAGAAAAACAAGATAATAAGATACATAATAACAATAATACTAAATATTAAATATTTACACATTAAAAAATACACTACAAAAATATTAAGATTCTAAAATACTTAACTCCGCACCAAGCTAGAGTCACGAATCACACACACATTTATAGTCATAGTAGAGAATTTTTTAAATCCGTATTACGGAAAACTTTTGGTGTTGCCATCTATATGTTAAAACGTTCCTTGCAAACGGTATTATCTAAATTAAAAAACTGGGTTACAATTGACTGAAGGAAATTAACAGGAAAACCTTGGTCAATGGCTAGAGGTATGAATTTATTTATTCTGAAGTCCATAATCTTTGTGTTTGAATGTAAACGTTGGCAACGTATCAACAGGTTAGTAACTACATTACGTTTAATATTTAAGTGTAGAGCGTTAATCCAATTCATTATCCTGACAGTTTTAAAGTTGCAATATTCGCGTTTATCATAAAGACTACTAGATTTAGATTAACATTTAAACTCAACTCCAAAAATACCAAATGCCATCAGTATCTTTATCAGTCTCTACCAATTTAAGATTTTCAGGGTAAAAACTAATATCTATTGCATTTAAGTTTTCATTAAAACATATGAGTAAATAGGCCACATATCTGAAAAACATTAGTTCATTAAGAAACATAACTCCTCTTTCGTAAAAGTGAAGGTAAATATCTGTTAATGCAGACGAGCATCCTCCAACCATTGGTATACCATGTATTTGTTTATAGAAGTTCCTACCATTATATAGTATTGTTTCATTAAGGACTAGGTCTAGAAGCGCTCGATATTTATTTTCAGTTATTTAGGTCTTTAAATCATATTGTTTATATAATCCAAGTATAATACTATAGAGATCTTTTAGGTTGATGGAGTTGAATAGATCCGTAAAATCGTAGCTTTTAAAGTTAGTTATATCACATTTACCTTTTATGTGTTTAACTATTTCTAAGCTATACTTTGTGAAATATCCCCCTTCTTTACTTATTTTTTATAAATGATTTTAATTATACTTAAAAGTTTATTATTAGCAAGAGTTAAGTACGTATTGCAACCCACAGTTACAGTTCTAAATTTAACCGAGACATGAAACTTAGGGATTAATACTAAATAGGGAAAGTTTACATTTTTAATTTCATATCCTTCACGGCGATATAATGCTTTGATATGATTTTGTATAGTACACGTCATAGAATCTAATTTTTTATAAACAGTATTATCATTGTAGAACTGTAATAATTTGTCACAATAATTTTTTTTAATATAAATGTATAATTAGCTGATACTTTATCTACATAGGTTATTGCAAATTGATCTTGTATAGCTGTTATAGACGGTTTTAACATTTTTAATTTTACACGATTATCATATGGCTTAGTTATTAGATAAGCATTTTTAAAATCACTTAAATAATGAAATTTCCACTGTTCAAAAGTACTAACAGGTATACTATGCATTATTGCGGTTTTATATATAAAATCTTCTAGATTATGTGTGAAAATTTTGAAGACATTATTTTTATAACCTATGCGAAAGCAAGTACCATAATTCATTAAATTAGTCAATTCCGTATTTTCTGTTATTTGAGTATTACCTGTTATAATGTGGCTGTAGTGTTCATTATAACATGTCATATTATTTTTACAATTGCAATTACCAGGAGAAGCATCAACTACATTTTTTTAAATATTATTATACTTGAAAATATAGCGTCCAAACGGTCTACTATATCTGAAGCTATTATAAATTTTTATATTTTTTATTGGAAAGTATTTCATATTCTAATTTAAAATTTTATTAAAAGGTATTTTATCGAAACCATTGTTAGCATTCTCAGTTATACAATAAATTTTGCTACATCTTTTTGTCTCGTTGTCATGTAATATTATTACACAATTAGAGCTCTTTTTCTTTACAAGATCTATAATAATAGGTATGAAATGTGAATTATTAGGAATAAGGTGTTTTAAAGTTTTTCCTATAACCAGTTTCCATAGTTTATTTAACCAAATTTTTTTGCAACCATCTATGATGTTTTTAATCCATTTTATTGGATAATCCGGTTTTACATAGCTTGTTGTACAAAGCTTGTTGAAAGCTTCTATATTATCTTTATATTTATATTTATTACACCGACCCCCTCTTTGTTTTCGTTTTGGATAGATATTACTACATGAATAGTTAGAATTCTGATTCAATACACTTTTTGTATATGATTTAACGATGTGACTCCAATTGTAATTTTTGTCGTATACATTGGTGTTTAGTCCGTATGGGTAAGCTGTAGAATGTAATCTAATATGATTTCCTTCCCACCATATTCAAGTTTTAGTGTCCGGAATTACATCGATGATTGTCACAACTATATTAGCTACGCCATGTTTTTTAATATATATATATATATATATATGTGTGTGTGTGTGTGTGTGTGTGTGTGTGTGTGTGTGTGTGTGTGTGTGTGTGCATGTGTGTGTGTGTTTCTTTGTTTGTTTTCAGATGAATGTAGGTATACCACCATTTAATTTGTAAGATATGAAAAATATAGTTATAGACGAACCTCCAACTGTAACATATGCATAAACTGGCATTAATGCCTCTATGTATATTTATATAACTGTCAAAATATTTGCATAAGGTCTTCCGATTCTTGATTAAACAACCGTCCTAAATTGTGTTTTAATGTAATCAGTTCGGCATCACCACGGAAACGTTTTAGAGCCGTTCGAATCATATTTTATTTAAGTTTGGAATTTTCCACCCGCAAACTACATGTTAGAACGTACAAGCAGCATTCAACCGTTTCATAGTCTTATGCAGCACGTAATTCAAACGCCGTGTTCTCTTGCTATATTTGCGGCAAATAGCGCGCGTATAACTCAATACAGAAGCCTTTGCGTATGAATTAAGTTCAGTTACATTTAATAGTTGCATTCTGTTTTAATCACGCAAATGCATGTCAGGATTCCGTGTAACGGAAATACGAGTAAAGCGAATGTAAGTACGAATAATGCAAATAGGATTACCCTTAATCATTTTAATGAACATTTCAGGGGTTTAAAAAGAACCGTGCTTACTTACAATTTAAATTGAAGATTACATAATTCCGTTAAATTATCCTGCTCCGCGGAGCACGTGAAGCAATGCAAAACTAAGTTGCGCGGTTGTTTTAATTTTCATACGTGAATGCACTTTGCGTTTTAATTTGGAATAATCTGAGAATTAGTTTTCTCAAATGATGGTTAAAGGATATAATGTTTTTGTATGTTTCACTGGTGCAAAGAGAATATCTAACGTAATTGATTATGCATACCGTGACACTGTTGGGATTATTAAGTTTTTAATGTCAAGGGAAGAATGACTTATTAAATTTATATGAACAGTGTGAGATACAGTGAAAAATCGATTTTTATGCACCTGTAAGAATATTCTAAAGGACCCGACATAGCCCATCGGTAGCGCGTCATCTTTCGGTATAGAGCGAGCTCGGAAGTGCCGTTAAATACCTTCGTGTGTAGGCCGAATAACGGCATGAAATCCGCAGACTGGAAAGCCCTTCTATGATGTCAGTGGGTGAGTAAGGTACGACCCCGCTCCCAATGTCACCCGTGGTGGTGAGCGGTAAAACTTTTGGTGGCACCTAGCCAAATCAGACTCTGACCCTTCTGGTGATATTATAAATCGGAACAGCACTACTCACCCTGAAGATTGTATGGTTGGTCTGGGTTTTGGTTTGGGGCACTACGGTCAAGTTTTGGCTATACGAGGGCTAATTAGACCATGATAGACAGTTTGAAGCCTATTCCGAACGGCTACAACTATCCATGCTAACAGTGGGACTCGAAACCACAGGATCTGAACCATGTGCAAGTGCCCCAGTCATTCGGCTATCCGAAGCCTATATGGACCTGGTCTGCAACTTCCGGCCTAAGGGCATTATGAACAACAACAAGAACTATACTCTTAGAACATAAAATTTTAAGTCGCATTAGAGTCGCCAAAACGTGCCAATATATTATCTGAGTTGTTCTCAACCTAGCGGTGTGCGAGAGTAAAACTCAGAGGTGGAGGGGGCAAAGGATTAGTAAAAGAAAAAGGGTAGGAAAAATATATGTGTGAATTTTAGTAGCGTTACTAACGTGTTTTAGTCCTAGTAGGACATAAGGTCTGAAAGGTCAACAGAAGAGGGGGGGACTTAAAATGCTTCAGAATCACTGAATTAGAGGATGTAATAGCAAGATTAGATTGTTTTTCTCGAGGGTTAGTTACCACAAATCACATGATATAAGTTACCAATAACCACCCCCTCTCTTCTTCTGAGCGGGCAAGTATGTGTTTACTGTAAGCATCATATTAAAAAGTACTCCTAGTGTGAATTCGTTGTAATTTTAACCGTTTATCTTAACTACGCTGGTTGGGAAATTTTACAAACACAAATAACAATATACATGACCCTTTTGCCGATAAGAGCCAAATAAGTGACTTTTTTTTTCCGCTCACCTTAAAATAGCGTTTTCTTCCGACTAGATAGATACGTATCCACCACGTAAACAACTGCCGTTAACATGTAATCTTTTGTTCATAACATATGTTTTGTTTTGTAACATATAATCATTTTGTTCGCCTGTGGTCATGCTACCTATGAACACATTGCTGGCGAATACCGAGTAAATTTGCGTTTTTACCTGCAAATGATGAAGACACTTTTGGAGAAAAATACATGAATTAAACTACTATGAAATTCCAAAAATAAATAATTATTATTGTACTTATGACCTTTAATATTAGAAAGTCCGAATATAAAGAATTATATTCGAGGGTAAAGAGTTTGAAGAAATGTGTTGTATAGCTATTAAGACGGAAAGCCGTCAATTTGATGACAACATAGAAAAAAGTAGAGATCTTTAATATAATACCGGAAAAAATGTTACTTTTCGTTTCTTCCCACCTTTTGCAAATAGCAGAAATATTGGCTCTTCGGAAATATTGGTGTTGAAAAATAAGAACTGAACAAACCATGTATATATTTTTGCGGATAAACCATACAAGGTTATCAGCTCGGCATACCTGCATAAAAATATATCTAAATGTATACTAATTTATTATATATTGATATGAAAAGTTTAAATTTTAAAGTATTTAACCATTTAAAACACATTAAATATTTTAAATTCTTGATTTTATTAAATGACGGCGTTTGATCTTTTTAGTAAGAAAAAAAAATTCCGGCCTTTCTAGTATTAAAGAGCTAATTGTACAGTACGCATGGAAGGTGATCAGGATTTAAGTAAATTCGATCAAAGTATTATATTTGATGACCATAGAAGGGCCATGGTATTTTTGTGATACAAGCAAAATTTGTATTTTCACTCTCGAGCATTTCTAGAATGTAAATTGAATACAAGTACTCCTGTAATACATGAAACCTACGGTCTTAACCATTTTCGCCGTATTCAACCTTTTAAAAAAACATTAAATATTTTAAATTCTTCATTTTATTATTAACCGTCAAAATGACGTCATTCAGTCTTTTTAGTTAGAAAAAAATTACCGTCTTTCTAGTGTTAAAATTACCTGAATGAGTTTCTGGCGAAACATCTTGGATTTATCATTTAAACTGTGAATTTCAGAACCCCCATACAAAGAAAACAGATTTCAGAAAATAAAAATGCCTTATTTTATTCAAAAATTACAGTATTTGCCGGTGAGTTTCGTATATATTTTAAAAAATAGTAGGTCTGCAATGTGTTAAATGATAAGTAGTGAATAACTGGATACACTATGGGGCCAAAAGTATCCGGACGCCCAGTGGTATGGACTCTGAGAGTCCTAGGGCATATATTAATATGCTGTTGGTCCTCCTTTTGCATCGATAACAGCCTGCTCACGTCTGGGGAGATTTTCCACCAGATTTTGATAGGTGTCCATAGGAATTGACTTCCAGGCGAACTGCTGAAGTGAGTGCTGGCAGTCAGGATGGTCGATTTGGCTGGCTACATAATTTGAGTTTGTATTCGTCCTAAAAGTGTTCAGTGGGATTTAGATCGGTGCTCTGAGAAGGCAAGTCCAGTTTTTGAACACCTATTCCGTCAAACCATGCCTCCGCTAGTCTCAGTGTATGAATGGAGCAGTTATCCTGCTGGAAGAGAAAAATAGGCCTTCCCCGAAATATTTCCATACAGTTGGGAGAGCAGCATTGTCCAGAATGTCCACATACATCTCAGAGTTCATGTTTCCAACCACAGGAACTAAGGAATCCAGGCCAAACCTTGAAAAACACCCCAACACCATGATGCTGCCACCACCAAACTTAAAAGTCGGCAGAATGCAGTCACGTAAGAAGCGTTCGCCGGTCATCCGCCAAACCCACACGCGTCCATCGGACTCCCAGATTGGAAAGCGAAATTCACCATTCCAAAGAACATTTTCCACATGTCCTCAGTCTAATGAAGGTGAGATTTGCACCATTGCAATCTACGCTTCGTATTCTGGGGAGTGATGTTCGGCTTGTGAGCGGCTGAAAGTCCATGGAATCCCAGGTTTTTTAACTCTCGACGAATAATCCTGTCGCTAGCCCTAACGCCTGATGAACTTTGAAACTCCTGAGTTATTTCAATCAACGAGGACTTGCGATTTTATTTCACTACCCTTTTTCATTCTACCCTTTCTTACTCACCCTACCACTGCGAGTGATGTAGTCACAACGTCTGCGTAAACTACATCAATCACAGTGGATTTTGGCTCCTGTAGAATGTCCGAAATTTCACGAACTGATTTCTCACAAAGGGGGAATCTCACTATAATCCCACGACCAACGTCACTAAGCTCCTTTGACTTACTCCACTAAGCTCCTTTGTCTCACAAACTCATAAATATAACCTAACAAACCACTTCCAACACTTTTATAGCTTTCGGTTACGCATCAAATTACGTCACCTGCCGGATCCACTTATTTAGGGGGGGTGTCCGGATACTTTTGGCCAGATAGTGTACAATTTTAAGGTGACTGTCTACGTTCGGAGCCAATTTTTAAAAAAATTGTTTTTTTAAGGATTTTTTGGTCTCTTATGGTGAAACAGCGTTTAAAAATAAAAAATAAAAAAAAACTTTCCTGTAACTACCATACTTTTTTATAAATTGGTCAATTTGAAGTAATTTTTAATGAAATTTAGCTAAAACGCTTATCACTCTGAACAAAATTCTAATGCTACTATTTTAATTTCCTTCTTACACATGATAAATATAACAGTTATTTTCAAAATGACCTACAATCTAAGAGAAATTTTAAAATGCAAAAATAATACAGACAATTTTATGTTCCAATATGAAAATTTTCCCCAATTCGTCATTCCTTTCCTTATAAAAACAGCCCCAAACAAAAAACTATTTATTATACATCAATTATTGTACGTCATTTCATAACAATAGCATCTAAAACATTTCCTGAAAATTTTATCAAATTATATGCATTATTATCTGAAATATCATGATAACGGTAGAGATTTGTGCTAAAAAACATAATTCTGAGAAAAACGCCTTTAAAGTTGTTTGTCACTTCAATTTTGTATTAGACGATGTTTTTTAAAATAGCTATAACTTTGCTTCTAATTGATGTAGGATGAAAATCTAAGCGGTTTTGAAAAGAGAAAAGATTGATTTACAAGATTCTTGCAAAAAATAAAATTGACCAAAATGGTCAAAAAATGGACGCATTTAAAGTTGTTTGTCACTTAAATTTTGTATTAGACGATGTTTTTTAAAATAGCTATAACTCTGTTTCTATTTGACGTAGAATGAAAATGAAAACTGTTTTGAAAAGATAAAAGATTGAATTACAAGATTCTTGCAAAAAATTAAATTGATCAAAATAGTCAAAAAATAGCATTTTCAGCGTAGGCAGTCACCTTAAATTGAGTAAGATTTTGTTCAAATATGTACTTTAAAACCAGCTAGTAGACGTGTAAAAAAGAATAATAACATTGAATAATATTGAATTATGACAAAGCCTACATGCAGTTTTATAAACCTGCCGAGAAAAAACACATTATAAAAATTACCTTTTTCCTTTTCATATCTTAATGTAAATGGAAAATTCTCTATTCCCACACCAATACATTTAATTTAAAATTATTTCTCATGTATTACTAATGCGTTTCATGAATTTCACATTAAAAATAAAATTAACTAATAATTAAAAAATTACTTCAAAGAATATTTTTTATTAATGTCCGTGAAGATAGAAGTGGGCTAATTTTCAGGTGAAAGAATTATGGATTCATTTGACATATTCGAGAAAGTGTATGACTACGGTAAAG
>OU015502.1:67707489-67757489 GCA_907164885.2 Dolomedes plantarius
ATATATACATATATATATATATACATATATATATATATATATATATATACATATATATATATATATATATATATATATATACATACATATATATATATATATATATATATATATATATATATATATATATATATATATATATATATATATATATATATATATATATATATATATATATATATATATGAAAGGAATTTCAGGCGTTTACGTCATTGGCACGCTTTTTCCAAATTCCTTCATCTATTGCTACCGAACACTTTCCCTCAATCCTGATTGTCACCTATATCCCACCAGTGTAATCCAGTAGTTTTCCCCCTAACGTCACCTGCGGATAGCCATATTTAAGCGTTATATAACGGATATGTTCTAGAAACCTGGCGAGATCATCATTCGATATGACGTGCTAGAGTCATGTGTCCACGTCTGGCCAATTAAAGTTCAGCGTGTCTTTACCTTGAAGATCTAAGCGTCCTTTTCTGTAGGCTCTGTGTTCGAACCAGCAAACTAACATGACGTGAGTTTGAGATCTCCGTCAATAGCGTCGCGGCATTGCACGCCGGGATTATTCCCGAAAATAGCGAAATGTAGCAATGTTTCATGTACGAGTTAATGTCCAGCAATATTTCCAGAAAGTAAAAACAGTTTTGTCACCAGATTCTTCCTTTCCTGGAGTTGGATTTTAATTCCTCTTCATCCCAGCCACTTCCAGCCATTTCTATTACCTGTTCCGGCACAATTACATCTATGAGTTTCCAGCTCACCGGCCTGTCGTGTCGGCCGCGACAGATTTTCATTATAATAGATTAGATGTACCTGTCCTCCGACATCTCCTTGATAACATTTCATATATATATATATATATATATATATATATATATATATATATATAGAGAGAGAGAGAGAGAGAGAGAGAGAGAGAGCTTAACGACGTGTCCTTTTAAAACATTTTATTGAAATGACTACGACGTTCTACGATCAAAATCAAAAATGGTTTATTTAAACATGTAGGATGTGTATAGTATTTTTACACGGTCCTAACGTATATTGTCCTTCAGTAGTGATTTATTATTATTTTTTATAACGTCAGTACAAAATAATTGATTGATCATTTTCCTTTTTTTTTTACTCTATAATGAGAATTTAATCAATGAGCAACATCTGCGAGGAAATTTTAATATCAATGCATTGTTGCAGTAAACAACTCATTGCGTCATATTTCAAAATATTGATTGGGAGTCACCGAATCGGTGAGAAGCTTCTATTTTAGTTCCTGCTGTTATGCAATGCATGTATTTAGAATGATTAAATAACAATCAACTGTAGAAATGATAAGGTGGTTGTAATGTGGCTACACATATTTATGACAAATTTGAGATAATCAAATAATTTTTCAAATAGTTGTGTGTGTATATATATATATATATATATATATATATATATATATATATATATATATATATATATATATATATATATGTCAAAACATAACTGAACTGTCAAAATATAGTTCAAAAGTACCGGGAAAGTGGGCTTAAAATAATAAGAATCTAACATTTCATTTACAAAGAGAGCGTATTTTGCTGTGGGGAAAATCATCTTTTAAAAGCGACTTTTAGCGGAAAGCGAATAATTCTAGGCGAGAGGATTTATTTTTAGAAGTGCAAAGATTTTGGCTGCGAAGTTAAAAATGCACGATCTGCAATTTTGAACGTCCAGATGACCAAGGTTGAGGTCTGCACATGCGTCGTGCAGTAGGATCTCGGAGGAAATTGAGTTATTGCGGTAGATTGGATGCGAATTTTGTTGAGAGCGGGAGTAGTGATGCGACATCGATACCAAAACATCGATGTTTTGAAACATCGATATTCAATATTAAAACATCGATGCTAATAAAACATCGCCCAAAAACCATCGATGTTTTTAAACATCGATGTTTTAGAACATCCATTTTTTAAAACTGGTTTAGTAACCTCTAACATTAATGTTACTTCCGTTAGTCGTGGGGGGGAGGGGGTGATTTAATTTTACTCTCTGATTGTGCAGACACAAATGACAAAAACTTGGTTGCTTTTGGCTACTTTGATGACTCAAAATTCTCTTTGTAAATACCGCCATGTTTTTCCTTCAAATGTCCAGATAAATTCGTGGTATTGCCAGAAGTTTTGAGGGACTTAAGGCAAATATTGCATTTCGCCAATTTGTCAGTGGTTTTGTAAAAATATTTCCAAACGGTACTTTTGGGAGGTATCTTACTAATAATATTAACGTCAACTTATATAAAACCAGAACAAAACAAAAATTTAAATGGATGCACTCGTGTATATACTATTTGTAAAATAAAACCCCATGGAAGGTTCTGGTGTGTCAGGAACATTCCAAGCGCTCTGATTGGTTCATTGGTCGTTAATTGCCATTTGTCTGTTTGCTAAGGAATCATTCCCCCTTTTGTATTTGTCCTTTTCAGAATTCAGACTTACATTTACTGAGCGTGAAAATTATGCTACGTGGTAATTTTTTTTTATTACGGTACTTTTTCATTAAAAAAAAACATCGAGACAACGTAAAACATCGAGGACAAAACATCGATGTTAAAAAAACATCGGCTTCAATAAATCGATGTTTAAAACATCGATGTTTTTATTAAAACATCGACATCGATGTCGCATCCCTAAGCGGGAGCTCGCGGCAGGCGTGCTTAGGAATTGAAAAAATGGCTACGCGAAAAGGATTAACTTGGAGTTTTGTTGATTACGGAACGTAATAAAGAAGCTTTAATAATATTGTCTGTCCTTTTATTCATTCCCTGCCACTCGACCAAGTGATTAAAGAAGATGTTTTACTGCTTGAGTAATATTTAAACACTAGAGCAAAACACGCTTCGTGTCACAACCGCGTCTTGATCGATGTCGTGGGAGAAAATACAAAACCAATGGATTATTACTCCGGAAAAGGAGAAAAAATGACATTTTGTAGTGATATTTCGACTAAGGACATTATTTTCATGGGCGAAACGACCGAGCCGAAGAAAATTTCTCAGGGTGTGCCCGAGTTCGATCGAAAATTCAGCGACTAAAAATTCCGTTCTAATTTGATGGTGATGAAGACTTCAAACTGGAGAAGAAAGAGAAAAAAAAATTTGATTTCTACATGGAAACCAGAATTCCTCCCACGCTATACCGGATAACTCGTCAAAAATATTTCCGAGACTGCTGTGAAAGAAAATGGACCACTATGCAGCTGACAAAATACAATTTTCCAATTCCAGAAATCCTTAAAAAAACTATATTCGAAAAGATGGACGACCAGTTACGTGTAATTTTTGACAAGACTGAATTTAATTCCATTTTCATCATAACCTTTCATCTAGATTCTTGGTTTAATCCTAGTGAAATTAACTTTCCAACAACAGTATGCAAAATTCCGGAACTATTTCAGGACAAAAAACTACAGCATAAAACTCGTGAACATCATAGATTTGGAAGAATAGCGCCAAGGACTTTAAGACGATTACACGTGAATAAGAAAAACATACTGAAGATTTCGGTTTCTAAAAAATTTGAATAGTGATTTCAGAAAAAGTGAATATAATATATATATATATATATATACCCAACAAACACAGGACTGACGGCAGCTTATCGGGCCAGTGCTGGAGGCACCGGTTGAACGACAAGTACGGGAGAATTTTGTCGGGCCACTGGCGGGTTGTTTACGAACCTCCGAAGGGGAAACGCTTTCCGTTTACGTGTTTCAGGGCCTGTTATGGGTTGATATGAATCGCACCGAAATCGTTTTCCCTGCATCGTCCCGGAACTGTACCTCCGATTCGTAACCACAAGTAACAGATATCTGCATCAGAATTATGGATTTGAAAGGGAAGGCGAAGATTAAATTTAACAGACTTTTCAAAAATATTTATTTCATTGTTGTGAAACTTCTTTTACGCGGAAAATTCCCATAATTTTCCTTGTATGTAAAGATTGTATTATGTGAAAAGTATTATGTGAAATTGTATAATTGTATTATGTGAAAATTCACATAATTTTCCTTGTATGTAAAGATTGTATTCTGTGTGTATGTTTTTAACTCCCTAGAAGCTTATAAAAACAGATGAAAATTAGTTTCAATTTTATATATTACTGGAGAAATTAAATATCTACTTAAAAATGGGTCCTTGTTTCACCACTCTTTATTTATAAGAGAGGAAATAGTGATAAAATTTGTATTTTTTTAAATTTCTTCTATAGTATATTAAAATAATAATATATATTTTTGTAGATAAAATATTCAAAATATATTTTTCAGGAAATTTACATATTCTAAGTATTTCTAATTGTTAGATGCCATTATAAAACAACTGATTTTGTAGAATTTTTTCTCGAATTTCATCGTATTAATTTTACAGTAACATATTCTTATAATACAAATTTGAATGAAAGAAAAAGAATTTTAAATTTACAGACCTTAGTTAAAATAAACAAATCACACATATTAGAAAAATATTAATGTAATGTAATGTCAGAGACATAGACAGTAGATGTCATGAGACACCAAAAAATATCAAAAAATAAGACCCTTTATCCTCAGTACGTACATTGAAGAATATATATTACATTGTTTTTTTTTGTAATTGAATCAGGATACGAGAAATAATATTTACAATAAGAAAAAAAAAGGCAAAAAAATTAGTTTAAATAAATGTTAGAAATAAAAAATAAGGCAATTAAGTTTAAAATAATAAGTAAGTTATATTTAATAAATTAAATTGGCAGGTTTGAACATCCGTGAGTACAGATAACAGAACTGCACTTTGCAGGATCGAACCGAGGACTGAAGCATGGGAAGCAAAAACGAACGCCCCACACCAGCATTCCCTGATAGGGTATCAAGTGTGGAACTTCAATAAGAGGAAACTGCCTCGCATGGAACAGAAAAATAAAGGAAAAATGTTAAACACTATCAGAAACCACACTATCAGAATAACACTATCAGAATTAACCTGTGAACAATTAATGGACTGGGTAAGATTTGAAATATTAAGATCGGAACATAAATTTTTAATTTTTAAGTCGCCGTTCGGTTTTGGGATTTTTTTTCCAAAAAAATTCAATGCGTAAGTAAATTAAGTAATTTTGAAAGGTCCGATATTAATCCAATTGCAGTAATGTTTTCAGATAAGATTTTGACAAAGTTTCATGAAATTGATTTGGGATATTGAATTTTGACTAGGTTGTACATTTTGTTGAGGGTATCTTTGTACCCTTCCGCCATTAAAAAAAAAACATGGCTCAGGTTTGGTTTCCCGCCTAACAGGAAATTCATCATTAGCAGCGGGAATTTCTTTCCTCCGGATTACGACAGTTTCCTAGGATAGAAAATTGGTTTGAGAGATTGATTCGATCATTAATGCTAGTTAAGTTAGAGTCGAGAGCAATTCGCTTAATTTAAAAAATCACATTATGTTCGATTTCGTTCAAAATTACCACATCACATTGCATACCAAGATTATAATATTTTATACATTACATATACAATGTATTTTTCATTTTCATAATAAAACTAAACTTTTGAATGTAGTTGACTTTTTTATGCGGCCCGCCTGCCTTGAAAAAATTTACCATGTGGCCCAGATGCTGCAAAAGGTTAAACACCCTGCTTTAAGCTCATCAGCCTGATTCAGAGGTTTAACTTTTTCAGATTTAGGAATATAATCAAAAGTGGGTGTAGAAGAAAATTTAAACGCACACTTACTGTGCATAAGATTAAAAAGTTCTTTGAGATTGGGGATGTTAAACGTTATTTTGAAAAAAAAGAAATTCATGTTTTTCAAAAGTCCATAGTAATCACACATGGTTTCCATTACTTATTTCACTGACACATTGAATTGTGTTTTGTTTTGTTTTTTATTATTAAATTTTGGCATTATCTTTTGAGAATGTATTTTCGTTTTTATCAATGCAACTCTTGCAGAAGTGTCACGGACGGGTAAGGGTGACTCGGTAACGAATTTAACAATCCTTTCTACTGCTTGTGTGTGACATGGAAAATTGCTGAAGTCAGTACGTTGACTCTCCTGATCAGATTATTTTGCTTCCTAGTTTATAATCAGAAATATGCCTCGTTCTGTTACTTTAACATCTTTACGTACAATCATATCAATATAATCCTTGGCATCAAAGTTTATACGTTGAACTTAAAACTTTCCAATGCCCCCTTCATTTTTCAGTCCTTGCTTTTAGAATCCGGCGTAATCCAAGCTGTCTTACGTGGCTGCGATCAACTGATATCATACATAAGAGGAGATTTTCAGAAGCAGCGAAGTACGAATTTCTTTGAATGACTGGGTCAATTACATTTTTAAGAGTCTGATGGAGGTAACGTGAATAGCTTACAAGTTTCCACAAGTGCTTCGATCCATGGATATAAGATAGTTTCAGCTTTATGTGAAACGAAACAGATGCATATACTTACAAAATGTACTCAGTCAGTATTCGGAGATTTTTTTTGCAGTACATTCTGTTCCCACATACAAGTGAAGTATTCGGTTTGCTAATGTAAGCTATCATGAATAACAAAGTTTTCCTGGTTTTCTCATAGACAAATCAGAAGAGCACCTTCCAACAGAGATTGCATTAGACATTTCTAACAAATATTTTGGGTCCACACTTAAATCATCCTTAATTTCTAGTAATGGAATGCCATTTTCAATAGGTGATAATTCAATTACTGGAAGTTCATAGCAGTTTTCTAGTTGTTTACCTATTTCTCCTCCAAATTAGGACGTAGGCGCAGTTCATTTCCATGAAATAGACAAATCAACCACTGCAGTGGCCTTCTTAATTCCTTTTCAAAGAAACGAACCACACCATTATTCAATCCAGTGTTCACGGCAGTTCCATCCATTCCAATTACAGTAATGTTTAAATTCTGGTTGTTGCCATTGAAAAATGCTATTATGCTATCTTATATACATTTTCCAGTGCCAGAAATCTGCTTCTGAAAATCTCGTCCTTTGTATGATATCAGATGATCGCAGTCATGTAAGAGAGAGCTTGGATTACCCCGGAATCTAAAAGCAAGGGCTGAAAATGAAGGTGGCATCAAAAAGTTTTTATTTCAACGTATAAACTTTGATGCCAAGGATTATATTGATATGATTGAATGGAATGGTGTTAAAGTAACATGACTTCCTATGAAGAGGCATATTTCTGATGACAAACAGAAAGCAATTCAATGTGTCAGTGAAATAAGTAAAGCATACCATGTATGATTACTATGGACTTTTGAAAAATATGAATGTTTATTTCAAAATAACACTTTGCCTTTAAAGACATTGCATTAATATTTTTCTAAATAAATGTGATTTGTTTATTTTAACTAAGGTCCGTTAATTAAAAATTGTTTTTTTTCATTCCAATGTGTATTATAAGAATATACTACTGCAAAATTAAGATGATGAAAATTGCTAAATTCTACAAAATCAGTTGTTCTGTAATGACATCTAAAAATTAGAAATACTTAGAAATACCTAAGTTTCCTGTAAAAATATTTTGAATATTTTATTTACAAAAAATATATATTATTAATTTAATATACCATAAATTAAACAGAAAAAAAGAATTTTATCTCTTTTCACAAAAATATCTATTTTGAAGCACCTGAAAAATATTTCAGTAGAGCAATAAAATTTTATATTCAATACCAAAAGGCAGCTTTTGAAAGCTATAGCATAATGAAATTTCAAAACATCTTTTTTTTCGCCTCGTGATACTACAATGCACTAGTGTCATCTGATTGGACATTCAGTTGCACGTGATTGAAAAGGCGCCATTAAAGATTGCTTACAAGACAAGTTTGCTGAAATTAATCCACAAGTAAGTTTCATTCGTTAGTCTTAAATTATTGCCTTTAAATTTTATTTAACACCCTTACATAGTGAACATTATTCTATTACTGTTATATGATAGTGTTTTAATCCAAGTTATAATATGAATTGACCGTATTTTAGATCAAATTCTACTGAACTGAGTGTATTGAATTAGCAATACTAATACTTATATTAGCAATACTTATGGCATTTACGAGCACTTTCGTATGTATAAATAAAAACATTTTGTTTCGGATTCAGTTCGGATGATTCGTGTTTCAGTTAATATTTTAGATGGACAAAGGAAGTAAATGGTTTGTTCATCATTATACATTTTCTTTTGATAGTTTTCTTCATGTTCAATGTATTGTATGATAAATCAATGAAATATTAGTTTGATATCTAAATTTTAATAATTATTAAATTATTGCACAATATAATTATGATCCATATGATGTAATTTAATGTAATTGACATTTGTTTCTATGATATTTTACTCAAAAATTCATTCATTCATTCACTGAATTAGCTCATAAGCCTATAAACAAACATCCCAACTCAAATTAAGAACTCCCCCTTGTCACACACAAGCAGTTGAGAGGATTGTTAAATTAAAAGAATGTCAAAAGCAACCAATATTACTTGTGGTTATATTATTTATATTAAAAATTGTTGATATATAATGTATATAACTATTGAATATATTGATATTTTCAATTATTATTGATATATAAATGCAGTATTCCCTAAAGTAAGAGAAAAATATTTTTCCACACAATTAGTAGCATGAAAAAAGTTTTAAAATAAATAAGTACAATGAAATTGGTAAAAAAAAATAACAAAAAAAGACTTAATATGACAGTAGGATGTTCTTAATCTGTTTATAAAATCCACTACAATTTCTTTCTAACCTAACTTTTTTTTTCATCAGTTTGTATGAACATTAAAATTTTCTTTTCATGAATGCCTACGAAATCCATGAGATAATCAAAACATTTGAACATTTGATGTATTTCATAATACCAGATCTGAAATACTAAAAATTTTTAAAAAAGAGTCAATGGTGCTATAATTTTGACTGCTATCCAAATACATTATTCATTGTTTTAATGGTAATATAGACAGCATTTTATTATTAACCAAAAAAAAAAAAGGCCTTTCATTATAGTTCTGAATCAATGATATTTTGTAGTATATTATATAGTAAATATTTGAATGCTTAGAATAATTATGTCTATCAAAGTATTCTCTTTAAACATACAGACTTTGTTCCTTTCTCAACCTCCAGTCAACCAAAGCAGAAAATTATAAAATAAAGAAAGTTACTATTTTTCTTCAAAATATTTATTGCTAATCACTGTACAGGAGCCATGCCATAAGAGAGGGGAAAAAACTTTTAAATTACCATATATTAAACCTTTACATAAACATAATATTACTTAACAGACATTCTTAATTGCTTACAATTTCTTATATTACATTACATAGAACTTCATCCATAAAACATCTATACTATTACAATGAAACTTTTTTAAATTTGCAACATTATTTATGTTTTTAATATAATATATCCAGCATTGCAAACATTTTGCCTGTATGTTAACTTGGGCTTTATATTAAGAAACAAAAAATTTAGCATATTATGGATATTTATATACACTTCACAATTCCAACTAAGAAGGTTCAATTTCATGCTATAATTTTTATAAATTCTAACAGAACTTTATTGATTTTATACTTATAGATCATGCATACTTTTAACACAACAAACCATATAATTCTGATTTATGCCCCATCATGTAGTATGCATGAGTGCGTAAAGGATGCAAAATACTCATGCACATATCAGTATAAATGTGAATATTAATGATTATAATTGTTTTTATTTTTTGTTATTGCTTAATCATATATAGATGCAAAAGGTTATTCCATTTTTCATCCCTAAGTTATTAAATTATTGGTCATTGTGCATTTATATAATTTTATTTCTCAGTTTCAGCTTTAAAATCTTGAAGGATGAGAACTTTTTAGATAACATCATGTATGTTAGATTGTTATTAAAACTTTAGGTAAACTTTTGTGTCATCGGGAAAAATCTTTATTCATACTGTTCAAAATAAATAAGAACTTAGCCCAAAGTTATATGTAAAGGGGTCATATTCCCCTTTTTTATTTTAGTGATAAGCAAGTTTATAAAGAACTCTACTTTTCAATACTTCTTAGTTTGATAAATCGTTCAATTTTTATTATGACATTATAAGAAAATATTGGTTTCTTTTCAGAATTTTGAATGTGGAATCTAGCTTAAGATTGCAGTCGTTTTGGAAGACCAAAGCTGACTTGAATTCATAACTTGTAAGTTTGTAACTTTTTTTTTCTCGACATATACTTTTGTTTTCAGCAGTAAACTCGTGGCCAAAATTACTGTTTTTAATATTTTTTAGATTTATTTTGAACTTTAATTTAAATATTTCTATGAAAAAACTATAAAAATATTTATTAAAGAACTAAAAATTTCAAATTAATTTTTTTAACTTATATGCTAATCTCAACTTTCTCATAAATGTTGGTCTCAATAATTTGTGGATTGAATATTAATTTACTTTATTTATTCTTTTTTAACTGTGAAGCTTGTTGTTAAGGTTTTAGGTGAGTGAGAAAGTGCAGTCCAGGGATTTAAGTTAACATGACTCTTGTGAAAGTCTTTTTAACTCTTGCTGAAAAAGAGGTTTATATTATAAAAGTATAAAATGCCAAGGTTTATTTAGAAAATATAAAATCTGTTCATTTGTAAAATCTTCATTAAAAATGTGAGAATTTCCTCAATAACTGATTTATAAGCTATTTGTTTTCAAGACTTTTAGAGAGTATTTAGTTGTCATGTTGTGCAAAATAAATAAGAACTTACTGGTCCAAAGCATAGATGTGCCCCCCCCCCTCAACTTAACTTGAAATAAATTAAAATGTTAATAGAAGTTCAGTTAAATCAGAAAATTGTAGAAAACTTTTAAGAAAGTTGGTTTTTTCCCATTTTTTTCAAACTGACACTGAAAATACCGATTATGTCTTTAGCCCTAACATAGTTTTTAACAATGATATGATCCATAACAAAAATTCAATGCTACATTTTTTTTCTTCTTTTATTTATATTACATTTATTTTCCTCATTGTATAACTTTTTGAATACTACTCAAACCAATTCTATTGTTACTCAATTTCAAAAAATCATATTTCAAATTTTAAGGATCGATCGGTAGTCAATGCGCTGAGAAGGACCCTAGCTGAATTCAATTTGTATCCGTCCCAAATGTTAGAAGCACGCTATGCCTATGGTCCAAAGTATACATGTAAGGGGGTCATACTACCTTTTTTATTTCACTGATAAGCAAATAGACGAGTGCTCTGCACTAAAACGTTTTACTGATCTTGTTGAGAAGTATTGGAGAGCACGTGCACTCATGGCATAGGTGCTATTTTTGGTAGTGTGTGGCATTTGTAAAATAAATAAATAAATAGTGAACTCTGCTTTTCAATGCTTGGTGTCACAAATCACTCTAATTTTTATTAATGGCATTATAAGAAAATATTGGTTTCTTTACAGAATTCTGAAACTGGAATCCATCTTCACCTCATTGGGATTTCCATGAAAAGATTCCACAACTCACTTGGCAGTGTGCTCGATTCATAATCTGTAAGTTGATTTTAACCTCACTGAACCCATTTTTTTTTTTAATTCTCTAGATATCCTTTTTTTTTCAGCAGTGAACTTGTGGGCAAAATCACAAAGTTGATAATATATTTTTTTTAAATTTATTTTTTGTACTTAAATTTGAATTTTTCTATGAAAAACCATAAAAAATATTTTTATTACATAATTCTTAATTAATAAACAACTCAAATTTTCAAATTTCTCTTTGTTCGGATTAGCGTATAAAATATACATTCTCATAAACTTTGGTTGCAGTAATTTGTGGATTGATATTGATTTCCTTTATTCATTATATTTTTAACTGGCAAGCCTGTTATTAAAGTATTAGGTATGTCTGAAAGTGCAGTTCAGGGACTTCAGTTAACCGGGACTCTTGTGAAAGTCTTTTATCATAACTGCTTACCAAAAAAAATTTTATATTTTTATATTATAAAGATATAAAATGCCAAGGGTTATTTTACTCTTGATAGTTAATGTTAAAAATTTTTTAATTTAATTATCAGAATTCCATGAGAAGTAGTTAGAGGTTCATTCATAATTCCTTACAGAAGTAATAATAATAATAATAATATTGCTTTTAGATGTATTAGATTATTCGTTGATGAGCTAATAGGTAGTTGAATGTCATTTGGAATACTAACTTCTGCCTAGTATTTAATTTTTTTATTATTTCATTGTCAAATTTTGGTGGAGATCTGTCACATAAAATATATTTTTGTGAGCAGCTGTTATTATAAAGTGTAAGGATAAGGGCAGTAAAAAAAATATTCCAAAATATATTATTTAGGTTCAGTTAATTATTAAACAATTGTTGACTATAATAACGTTATGTTTGCAAGTGTGTAGGTTTTTTTTATGGTGTATTATTTGGTTTATCTAAATTAAGTTGAAAAATGATGCAAGCATACAAAGATTGACTGGCTGTCAATGTTGAGTGCAGTAGCATAGATTATTTTACAAAGTGCAATAAAATACTTTTAACTTTTCAAACCGAACTTCTAATCAGAATTTAAAAAAAATTTTAATAAAACTTTTTAAATTGAAAATATTTTCATGGATCTAAAGAATGGAACATAACACCTGTATTGTCAACTAAGTCATGGATAAAAGATGCAGCCCTAAAAGCAAAAGGCCTGGTTTCTGTATACTTTTATAATAATCATGTTACAACAGTATACAGAAACCAGGCTTTTTGCTTTTAGAACTGAATCGTTTATCCATGAATTTGTTGACTATACGGGTTTTCTATTCCATTGTTAAGATCTGTGAAAATACTCTCATTAGCAAAATATTTTTTAAAAAATTTAAATTTGGGTTAGAAGCTTGGTTCAAAAAGTCTAAGTGTTTCTTCACGCTTTATAATATAATCTATGCCATTTCACTCAACATTGACAGCTAGTCAATATTACCCACCTCATTTTTCAAATTAACCTAGACTAATCAAACAATATATCATAACAATTGTTTAGTAATTACTGAATCTAAATAGTATATTTTGAATAATTTTTTACTGTGGTTATCCCTAATAACAGCTGCTCACAAATAAAAAATATTTTATACTCAGATCTCCACCATAATTTGACAATTAAGTAACAAAAGATATGCTCTATTAAAATACTATGCAGAAGTTAGTATCCCAAATTACTTTCTACCACAATTTTTGTAAAACCAATTACTGTGAAAGCTACATCATATAATAAATGTTTACTTTATTCATTATTATAGTAATAGATTAGTTGTTAAAGAGTATTTACCCTTTTCACTAAATTTCTGAGTACAGTAAGACATTCAATCCTGTCAATTATATGATTAGTTATTACAGATATAAATAAAGTAGATTAAAATGCCTTGATAGAGTACAATAATTGAAAGCTGACTGAGAGACTTGTTTAGAATGACAACAAAATTTTCTCTTCACTATCGAGAATCACTCTCACATTGAAAGTAAAGAAACACAAGAATGAAGATTGAATACTATATAAAATCTTAAATTTCTAAATCTGACCCAGCATCTGCATTAATGCTCTCTATGGCATGTTGTAATCAAATTTAGAAATTTAAGATTTTGTATGCTAATGTTTTACTTAGCATTCAATCTTTATTCTTGTGTTTCTCTACTTTCAACAGCATTATTGTCAATAGTGAAGAGAAAATTTTGGTGTCATTCTAGACAAGTCTCTGATTCAGCTTTCAGTGTTGAGCTGAAATTATGCTCAACATTAAAAACTTATTATTGTACTCTTATCAAGGCAATCTACTCTATTTTATTTATATCTATAATAACAAATTAATCGACATGGTTGGATTTTCTACTGTACAGAGAGAAATTTAGTGAAAAGGGGAATACTCTTTAAAAAATATTTTGTAACTATTTTCTATTAGTATATTTATTTAATCAAGTAAATATTTATTACATGATGTAGTTTTCACAGTATGTAATTGGTTTTACAAAAAAATGTGGTAGGAATTTACTTCTTGGAAGTAGTTATCAATAAAATGACAACAGATTTAAAACTGCACTCATGTGTTGGGTGCTGTTTTATATCAAGTTTTTTTAAACCCCTGTCTCAGAATTTATATTTCCTAATTGGATTTATTTAATTCTACTTTATCAACAATGAATTTTTTCAACTACTTTCAACAATCAACTATTTTTACAACAATAAATTACCCTTTAATGTACAAAACTATGCAAAAAATAATTTTCTTATCTGCAGAGCATTTACTAACTCTACATCAAAAAATAATTTAAATAAATTCTTCTTTTGTTTCATAAATTATATCAGGGGATGGGAGTCATTTTCCTTTCACATAAATTTATGAACTGATTTTCTCTTTCTTTTTTTTCCCTAGATGCTGTAAAGATGGAGCCAGAGGCACAGCGAAAGGATCCTGTTTCGTAGAACAAATTGTGTAAATGTGCTATGTACTTTCTAAATAAACTATTTTTTACTTTAAACCAGCTCTTTTCTGTATTTAAAAACATGTGTTTCTATAATTATCTTTTGTTTTGCATAGTTTTATGAATTAAAGAGTAATTCATTAAATTCTTATAAGTCATTTTTAAAAAATATTTTCTTTTATATTATATTGGACATTCAATATCTAACACTTGATAGTACTATTTTTGAGAAATATTACTATCATAGTACTATTTTTGAGAAATATTACTATCATAGTACTATTTTGTATAATAGAAATATTACTATCAACTCTGTAGAAACTATTACTCTGTAGAAATATTACTATCATAGAACTATTTCTCAAAAATAGTACTATCAAGTGTTGGATATTGAATGTCCAATATAATATAAAAGAAAATATTTTTTAAAAATGACTTATAAGAATTTAATGAATTACTCTTTAATTCACAAAACTATGCAAAAAATAATTTTCTTATCTGTAGAGCATTTATTAACTCTACACCAAAAAATAATTTAAATAAATTCTGAGCAAGTTTTCATGAGCTCACAAAGATGGGTTTCATCATACACACTACACATTAGTAAAGTTTTGAAAATGAATGTATCAAATTTGTTTATAAATTTATCAAATTATGTTAATAAATTTTATACTGGGGAAGTACAAATTTTTTGGGTTAATTATTAAAGTAGTTCTGTTTTACATTCTATAATCTCATTCTAAGTTAAAAAAAAAAAAACGGGAACCTTAGATCGAATGGAAAGATGATTTAGCTTTAATGGTTGGTATTAATGTTATCTTAACTTTCAAATTTGGGTAAATGTATCTTAATACAAAAGGAGGTTTTGTTCTAACAAGTAAACTTGTGATTCAAATGAAAATTTTTAGGTAATAACAAAGATCAGTATTTGGTAATACCTAAAAATACATAAGGCAAAACTGGCAAGAATACTAGAAATATGAAGGCAAAAAAAAATAATAAAAGTGAAAGGGTTGATATCAGAGGTTATTCGTCAATGTATTAAATAAAAATAAGCATATAAACGAAAGGGTCCTACGCAAAACTTTAAAAAAATGCCGGCGGTCCGATTCTGGTAGAATGCTGGCATGATGCCCGGACCTACGGCACATTGCTGTTTACGGGATGGGTAGATGACGGTATGTCGACACCAATTATTGCTCCCGTAACCGGCCCGTCAACCTCCGGTTACGCTCCGGCTATCTGTCCGCATCGATGGCTTAATCGCGGCTGCCTAACGGTTCGCAGTCGGATGAACGATGGCTCGATTCCTACCGGAAGCGGCCCAGAAGTCGACGGGGTAGTCGCGGGCGAGAGGACACAGCCGTGACGGAAACGATACTGACCTAACGCGCCGGCCCGGCAGTGGTGAAATCGGCTGGCCGGAATCTTCCGACCCCGGCCCGATGCCTCTGTGTTTGTTGGGTATATATATATATATATATATATATATATATATATATATATATATATATATATATATATATATTTATATATATATATATATATATATATATATATATATATATTTATATATATATATATATATATATATATATATATATATATATATATATATATATATATATATATATATATTTATATATATATATATATATATATATATATATTTATATATATATATATATATATATATATATATATATATATATATATATATATATATATATATATATTTATATATATATATATATATATATATATATATATATATATATATATATATATATAATGAGTAAAGACATAGGGGTAAGTTAAAATTTTTAAATTAAGTTTTGAAGGAGAAATGTTTTTGAGTTATAATTTAATAAAATATATTTTGAGTGTTTTTAATGTAGTGATTAAAATTATATTGAAAAATGTTATTTTTTAAATAAGGTATGGAAATTATAGTAGTATTTTCTTTTCATTGATGTAAGTGAGGAATTTTGATGTGTTTTTAATTTGTTAATGGTAGGATTGAATAAGTAATATTGAATAAAATGTGAGTAAGTTCGTAGGGTTCGCGTGTTGCTCAGATGCAAATTTCTGGTAGCTGCGCAGTGCAGGCCAGTCGAAGTGAGTTCGGAGCAGGTGTCTGGTCTATTTAAGTGACACACGCTGAGTTGGCAAGAGCCCAAGAAGTGAGTGGAGATTTGTACGGTAATGCGTTACGCTATTAGTAGAGATACGAAAGTGTCAGGAAAAGTTAGATTGAAGGTGATAGCGGTATTTAACTGATATAGCACGTATTAGTATTTAGCCTAGGTGGCTGCACGATTTCCATAGTTTTTTCAGAGTCCGATAGTTACGGGTATTGTTAGCGAACGTATATTCTGCCTGAATGGGTTAATTGCGACTTCAGTTTCTTAGTACCGCAAGTTGCGGTACTGTTGTGTTATTACTTGAAGCCTAAGTCGGTCTATGTTAGTCTACCTCTACGTAGAAAATAAAGGAATTATTTATATTTATGCCTCTTACTTTATAGTGTACCTGGACCGTTAGAGGATTCACAGGGTGCATAAGAAATAGAACCATATAAAGTAAACACATTTTAGCAATTAAGTAAAGGATTTATAAGTTTTGAACAAGCATGAGCAGCTTTACATGCTTCCTTCAATTCCCATATTGGTTAGAGTTTTTAGTTAGCAAAATAAAGATGATGAAAGGTGCATAAACAAAAAAATTGAGAAAGAAACTGTTTTGAGTAGTGTAAATAGTTTTGAAAGTTGATTCCATACATTTAAATTCTAATTAACTATTTTTTATATATCTTAATGATTTCATTTGTGTAAATATTAATTTCACTGAGTAAATTTTAACTTTTTCTGCTACTTTGATTTTTCTGTGTGTCATGAGAATTTAAAGTACGATTCATAATTGAGGAAGATGTTAAAATGAAGATTAGTAATATATTAGTGATTTAGTAGGTCATAATGTTATACGTACAAGTGAATAATGATATTTAGTGTCAATTCTAGTGCTTTAATGTTAACATTGTCATTCTGATATTCTGTGGTACATTTTTCGCAAAGCCTTATTAAAAATTGTTGAGAAGTATTTAATAAACAGAGATATGATAGACATTTTGTTAAATCAAATTTTAAAAATGGTGACTTAGTGTAACGAGGAATTCGTTCCAGAAATAAT
The DNA here is from genome assembly GCA_907164885.2 of Dolomedes plantarius. NCBI lineage: Eukaryota > Metazoa > Arthropoda > Arachnida > Araneae > Dolomedidae > Dolomedes > Dolomedes plantarius. Next base: position 67,725,157 of record OU015502.1, read on the forward strand.
TAATTTGGTTGGGCTCATAACGCACGTTAAATTAATGTAAAATCTCTAATTCTAAATAGTTGTCCCTTAAAATAAAATAGTGTAATTTCTATACCGTTCACTCGACGTGTCTGTTCTTGAGAATTTAGCCGTTGCCCATTTCTCTTAAACCGTTAAAGCTTCAACCATAATTTGCTTAGCCAGGTGTTAGTCTCAGGATTTCCTTGTTAAGTTTCACTAAAATGCACTTTTTATGGCTGGTAATTGCAGGGTGTGTCATGTTAACATATAATTAGCTTTTGTCCACTCTTGCCGTGTTACGTTTGCTCACTAAATTGGACCATAAAATCAGTTTTAAGTTAGAGATAAATATGTGTCCTCTCCTATCCCTTTGTCCGAAAGAGTTTTTACCACGAGGGAACTTGGCGTCAGCCGAGAAGTTCTTTCTCCCCTGGTTCAACCAATCAGGCAGAGGCGCATTTTTAGCAATATCAGGGCTAAACCATCCACGGACCTCCATTTAGCGGAGCTAAGTTTTTTCTCCTCTTGGCGAGGTTTCGGCAGGGCAGGGTTTCTTGTGTTGGCCATTAAGCGCTCGCGTTGTGGTTACGGTAATATTGCATACGCCGTGCACGTGGTCCGTTAGAGTTTTCAATTGGCGTTTTTCTCGCTATTGTAACCCTCGTTTTGCAGGCCTGTCCACTGATGATAAGAAATAGTAGAGAGCCATTTTTTTTTAGAGAGAGAGTTGTCTCTTATATATTTAGGTTTAAGCACCCCATCAGTTTTGGCTCTGCCAATTCTGCATTGGGAGGCTATTTTTTTATATGTTAATGATGCCATGTTATATATAACCGTCTGACTCTGGACCTGACGAGTTATCCGTTATTCACTGCAGCCCTGTATATACTTATCCTGTACTCAAGAACCGGCTCAATGTTTCACGAAGAATAAACATTTTTAATCGTAACCAGAGACTTGCAACTTATTTTAGTCTGTTTCCCAACATTACTTGAAAGCCCACTTAGATGATGTTGCGGTGAAGCTTCCTGCGGTATTGAGACAACGCTTTTGTTTATTCTACGCTATACTAGATCGGCCAAACTGAGGTAAATTCTTCATTATTGTGCGTTATCGACTGATTGCCGTTTCGTCCGATTTCCATAGAGACTGGTACGAACGACAGACAAATAGTCAACGTTATAGATAGGTGGTGATATCTCATTCACGCTCATCAAATTTTTCTCTTCATAGAGACTTTGTGCCGTGCATATAGACTGTTCAATATCTCCACTAATTTCAACAACAATAGACTGCGCAGTGATTCCGCTGAACTAAAGCTTCTCTTCAGAACTTTTTAGATATTCTTCCCACGACAGAGGGTCCCTACACCATCTCTTACAGAACTCTAGCTATTCTTTATTATAGATGATCCCACAACAGCACACTTAGTGATGTATGAAGAATTTAAATACCTAAATTCAAGAAAATTAGATCCACCTTATTCAAGCCCTTATAAAATTTTAAGCCATCTCTAAAATGTTAATTTCGAAATTGATAAACCAAGCCAATACACTGGAAAAAAGAGTGAAATTGAGCACTCAACTATAATAAGGCATTTTCATCCACATAATGAGTTTAAATTAAAATAATTTTGTTTCATGCAAAATTTTCTTGGGGAGGGGGGGGGGGAATTAAGAGAAGATTTTGGTACGAATTACAAGTAAAAAAATTGAAATTATAAAGTTATGAATGTTAATGAGTAAAATAAATAATAAAACTGGAATTGATGATATTGTGAAATTAAACTAGAATATGATTTGTATTGAATTTATTGGTTTTTAATAATTGTGTGTTTTGAATTGAAATTTAGTAACTAATAAAAGAACTTTGGCTAAACATAATTTTTGGATTATTTTGAAATATTTTGTTACCATTTTTGCAATGTTTTGTTTGTATAATGTGGTGAACTGTGTTTACATTTTCCCGAATATGACCAAACTTCCTAACTCAGAGATCCATTTCTTAAATGATTTTACTTGGGTGCCTAACACCTTTTTTGAAACTTTGTGTGTTGTCTTAAATTAAAATTATAAAATACTTTACAAAAAAAATAATATTAATAATATCCTGATTTAAACTTTCTACTAGAAAACTTTTGTATGTGATTATCTGGATCTTCTGAGCCAACAACCGAATCTTTGTTGCTTAAGCCATTGTTGTGGTTAAGACTGTGGGAAAATTTTTAACCTGCTCTCCTCTGACCCAACTATGCACAACTAATCAGAAAGTATAATGTGTTTTAACATGATGAATCTATCATTGTGAATTTTATAATAAAAAGTGCCAATTATATTTATGTTTTCATAAGGGTGAATTGATTTGTAGAAAAATTGTAAAATAATTGTGAAATTTGTATGTGTATCATAACTCGAGTAATTAAAAGCTCTTTTCTTGTAACCTAGGTTAAAATGAAACAATGTTTTGTAATAATAATGCTGAAAATTATGTATATGAGAAAAATTATCCCATGGGAAATTGAATTTAAGAGTTGACAGAATCAGTAGAAGTTGATTTTGTAATATTATAGGTTGATAAAATCTGGATTTTTCAATTATTAATATGTGATGTCTCTGAGTTTTGCAGGGGCCACGCATGATAGTCGACCATGGTTTTCTTGTCATCATTAAGTTGTTTTCATTCATGTATACTTCATATTTCCATCCTGATTTTATGTAAATAAATTAAATACATCTGTAACAGATTTAATCTGGAACTGTTTAAGACTGGGAGAGTGAGTGGACAGATTGTAGGACTGTCAAATTATTCTCCATTCAGGATCAGAGTAAGCATCTGGTAAGGTAGAGACTTACTTATAAACTCTAGTAACCGTACAAGTGACCAGTGAAAATTGTGAATAATATTTTAGAGTGTTTATGTGATATATTTTAGTATGTTGAGTGAGATTTTCCAGATGATACCTCTATGTTTTTCCTATTATTTCTACTAACCAATGATTACATACATTTGTTTCGAGACTCAAGATCATTTCGATGTAAAACTGTTAGGAATATGCACTGTATTTTTAAAAACTACTGCTCCAGGTCATCCTGAGGACACCACACATTTCCTCGTGGAGTGTGAGTATCCACCCCGTAGAGTATCCACCATCCACACATTTCCCCGTGGAGTGTGAGGAAGCTTTCAGACCGGTGACGGACTGTGCAGTTCCCGAAACCCCGGTTGAAAAACATTTCAAGTGAATGCACGAGTGTTCAGTTAAAGAAATCCTCAAGGAAATCCAGCAGACTTTTTCCTTGAGGATTTCTTACACGTGTATGGTGACATTTAGGAATAAGATTAGAAACTTGGGGCACCCTTGTTTTTTCCCTTGGGTGCACCCTTGGATATTCCTATACCTATATTGTTTTCATTAAAAAAATATATAGGTATAGGAATAGGCATAATTAACTTTAGAGGCTCCTGGGAGCTAGAGCTCCATATCCTCTGTATTCAGTGTGGAATGTTTCATGATTACCATTCTCTAAAGTTGATTATAATAGTACTCAGAGTGTGTGTGAAAAAAAATAGTAATAAATTAAATTAGAAATAGTTTTTAAAGTTTAGATTGGTAGGTAATGAAGGGATAAGTGGATAAAAGATTAATAAAAGAGAGAGAGGGGACTTTGAAAAAATATTTTACCTGAGACAATCGAGGAAGACTCAAAGCGTAAGGATGGCCGGTCAGAGATCCAATGAGAGTTAAGCAGCGAATTCTACGAAGAGGGCTAATGGGATGTGAATCAGTGGGTGGAGCAAAATGAATGGAGCTGTGGTTGATTGTTCGAAGTGATAGTTCGGAAACCAGAAGTAGTCAAGCGAGTGGGGGTTTGAAGCAAGGAGACGGAAAGGAAATTAGCTGTTTTGAATGGGAACAAGCCCATGGTTTATTATCAATGTGACCTTAAAAACCTGGAAAAAAGCTTCTTAAAATAATACCCACAGTTAAAAATCCCAAAATTATTATTATTTCATAACTACAATTAACTGATAATTCCTAGTTTTATGAACTCAGAACGCCGTGTGCTTCCGTTAATCCAAAAAGATCTTCGTAATAATGATAACAATAAAAGGTAATTTTAATGACAGAAATTGTTTATAAATTTTCATAGGAAATTTAAACAATTATAAGGTAAGTTTGGGTAACTCGACCATACCTTCAGGGTAATTGGGCCCAGGTACGGTCTAGTTACCCCACACTGATCCACTTATGCTTATATTAACTAATACTAACCCAACCTAAATGACTGAACTAATTAAGTTATGTTAATAAGTTGCAATAAAGTCAATTAAGGCATAGACCTTTATAGATAGAATGTTGTTGGAGAAATTTATGCTTTTAAAGCTTGTGAGAGTTCAAACATGATTTTTTTTCTTACAATTCACCCGAGATTTGCGTCATATTTACATAGAAATTATTGAGTATGAAATTATTTGAGTATAAGTAAGTTTAACTATCATAAGTTAAGTAGTTAAATCACTCATATGTGTTATTTTTCAGTTAAGCTTACTACTGGGTAAGTTATTACAAAAAACCTTTTTTTGCAAGTGACACATTAATTCGCCTATTAACTCATTAACTAACTCAGGGCTGGTTAAACCCAAATTAATATTACATTTTTCAATAGAAAAGGCAATTACAGCTACTAGCTAAGCTAGAAAGCATGTTTGTACTTTTGAAAATGTGTTTATAGTCAATTATATTGTGTTTTTCACTCTGTGTTATTTTTTCCTGTGTTCGCAACAATCTATCTTGCAACATTGGTAATTGCTTTGAAAAATTATTTTTAAATGGGGGTACAATTTTTTTTCTTTCTAGATATACAAGCATTGGACCTATTTATCCAGTCACAGATTCTGTTGTTTAATATGAGAAATAAATCTGGGTGGTCGAGTTACCCCAATTATCAGGGAAACAGGGCCCACCTGTATTTAAAAATATATACAATATTTATATATATTATATATATATATATATATATATATATATACATATATATATATATATATCTATATATATATATATATATATATATATATAATAAAAACCAATATGATAGCTAAAACATCTCCTGAAGATTTACTAAAGTACATGTAATACAAAGATTTTTGAAATTTATACATATTAGTATAATTTTAATGTGATAAAAATATAGCATATAAAAAAGTTGTAAATATACGGTCCAATTACCTCAACTTACCTTACATGAAGTAAAAAATTCATATTTTATCCATGTTATTAACTTTGAGTTTATAAATTCAAAATTATCTTCTCTCTTTTTATTCCAGTGGTAGAAATACAATTACAAATTCATACATTTTATACATATTAATAATATTATGCATCCTTAGACTTTAAAAATATCTCTAAACACAGGTTATTCAAAACATGTATTTCATAACAGTAAAGCCCTATTGAAATCAGAATTTAATTTCAGTTCTAGAAATTTTGAAACTGCATCTTACGTTAAATTAAATAGATAGGATTGCTTGAGAGCGACCCTTCTCAATTCGTTCGTGGGAAATAGGGCTTTGAATTCCAATTATTGCAGGAGAAACATTCGTAACAAAATAATGCTATGGATGTTTGTCTGTGCCTATAACAAGCCTTAAAGAACATTCTGAAACTATTGTAACTGAATTGGAATAAGTCATAATTATTACTGCAGAATGGAAATTATAATAATAGTGGCTTTGTTAGGATTAAATTGTTCAGCTGGCAAATACTTCAAAGACAGATATGTGTAAATCTTTCACTAAACATAATTGACAATGAAATCACATTTGGAAACGATATTGGATTCTATTTAACCGCAACTTGTGTCGCAAATTGCAAACATGTATTTTGTTTGGGAACTATGGTTTACAGCATGCTTGTTAACGACTATTGAGCTTATATAAAAGATCGTGGAACAAGTTTTATAACAGTGTATATTGAGGACTTTTCTATGAAACTATTCATGTCAGCCATAAAATTAAATTAATGCTTCAAAATCAAAACCCCGACAAACGTTATTGTAATATGTCAGGTTTTGAAAACAAATTTTCACGTTTAAACTAGGATAATTGCATTATTCGCGTGTTAAAAGCAAATATATAGAGGAAATTAAAGTTTCTTTAATTAAGGTCATAAACAGAGCTATGTTATACTATGTATTTAACATGATCTTGTAAATAGTGGCAACATTAAAAAAGCACACACACACACACACACATATATATATATATATATATATATATATATATATATATATATATATATATACAGTGGGTTGCCAAATTTTAAGGGACACCTTGAAAATTAGACAATTCCATCGTTATTTGCAAAAATTATTAAAAATTGAGGGTTAGAGATAATGTAATTTATTTTAGTTGCGTAGAGTGTATAATTTAGAACATGAAAAGATCATGTTTGTTATTAATATGTATTTATTTTATTTTAAACAGTCATTTGGAAAAAAAATTTGGTAAAACGCTTAATATTTTGTAATGCCACCCTTTGATGAAATTACGGCTTCGAGACTTCGAGGCATGCTCTCAATGCATGTTTTTGCATTTTCTTTCAGTTCTGGACAATGATTCCACATGTATATCAGCTTTTCGATGAGTTGTCGCTTGTTAGTGAGCAGTTCCATCGCTATTTTCCTTTTTGTCAGCTCCAATATGTTTTCGATCGGGTTCAAATCGAGTGAATTGCCTGGCCAGGGCAAAAATCTGACATTATTTTGAGCCAGGAAGGCTGTTACACTTCTGGCTTTATGGCAGGAGTCTGAGTCGTGCATAAATACGTACTCCTCATCATCAGGGAACCATTCATTGACTTGAGGCAACAGGCGATTTTCCAGGACTTGGTTGTACTGGTCTTGTCTCATTGTCCCCTGGACAACGTATAGGCGCCCCATTCCTTTCTTTGATATCACAGACCACACCATAATGCTTAATGGGTGTTTTACACTCTCCACGAGGCACTCAGGATGAAATTTCTGTCCGGAGCGACGTCGCACAAATGCGCTTTTATCAGCCAAAATTTGGAAAGTTGACTCGTCGGAGAAGTAGACCTGTAAAATACTAAAATAAACCTCCAAAACTCTTTGCGTAGGAATATTTCACAATAAGAAATCTTATTTACTCGACTGCAGTCCTCAAGTGTCAAATTCTTGTGTTCTCGAGCCCATAAAATTCGCTTTTTCTTCATTGCTTCTGTCAGGCGTGGTTTTTGGGTTGGCCGATGACCCATCAGGTTCCATTCAGCCAATCTCCTCTGGACTGTCCTTTTAGAGACTTTGAGCCCTTCGTCATTGATCATAGTGGTGAGACGAGACACACTCTGTTTCCGATTTTCGAGACAGACATCCCTTATCTTGCGGTCACTACGACAGGTGGTAATGCGTTTTCTTCCACTTTTCCCTATACGGTCCGTTTCCAATTCCACATTATTGTCGATTTTTTTTCTTAATCCGGTTAACCACTGATTTAGAAACATCGGCAATCGATGTTATCTGTCTTTGGGAATGTGTTGTGTTTAACAAAAGCGTCTTTATTTCAGTACATTTACTCGGGGAAATGTCTGAATCTTTTCCCATGCTGAAAAATCCAACAGTGACATTTTTAAGGATTAAAGCAAAATAAAGCAAAAATATTGATTGCAAAAATAACAAAAATAATACCGTATTAAACAAAACTTGTAAGAATAATACAATATTAAACAAAACTTACAAAAATAATACAATAGTAAACACAACTTACATTTCTGTTTTTTACGGTTGAAACGGCACGAATTACCCACAATCGAAGAAACGCTTTCACCTGCTCCAGAGTAATGCACGCAGGTGTTGCCACTTTCTAAATAGTATTTATTATGTTGCCAGCAATACATAACACATGATAAAATTCATGGAAATAATTATTATATATATATCCACTAAAAAAACTTTTAAAAAGTAAAAAAACGCCAAGCTTCAAAATAAAAGTTACGACTAAAAAATGGTGTGATATCAAATATCCAAGCTTATTAAGTTCCCTAGACCAAACTCATCATAACCTGTTTCTGAAAATTTAAGTTTTAAATATTTATACATACCAGGCTTGTCGGCCGTCTTTTCGTATTTAGAATAAATTAATTTTGTCTGTTGAAACGTCGAAAGTATGTTATTTAGTTGTATAAATTATTCATTTTAGTTATTTATGCAAAATATGTGTGTCCTATTAATTGGTTACTTTTAAAATGAATGTAGCAGCAATTTTAAGATGGTCACGAATTATTCTATAAATTTGAAATTTCATTTCACGTTGCATTTGGGCAACGTAACTCCAAAGCATGGTATTCATATTTTTTTTTGTTTAATGCAAAATTTTTCCTTTGGGGAATGACAACATTATATATTATTTTTCTTTCTAGCTAACGGTTTGTTTTGTTTGACATCATGCACTAACTTCAAATAGAAGACTGATTAAAATGACTAATATCCCATTAAAAATCTGTTAAGAATTGTAATTGAGTCTCAGTGCTTAATAAAATTGGATATAACAGCGTGTTTTGTCGTACCTTTTGTTGGAATGATGCTATAAACATACTGTCTAACAGAGCACCGAAGTGCGCAATTAAAATCTGAAACTGATGTTTTAAATTCACATTAACTATTTTATTTATTTTTCTTTTTAAGACGGCTGCCAAGACTGGTATGTATAAATATTTATAACTTAAATTTTCAGAAACAGGTTATGATGAGTTTGGTCTAGGGAAGAAAGGTTTCTATCAACAAGTCATGCTTAACCACTTCACTTAGATGTGAAAAATTCGTGATTAAGAAATTAAGTACCAGAACTTAATAAGCTTGGATATTTGATATCACACCATTTTTTAGTCGTAACTTTTATTTTGAAGCTTGGCGTTTTTTTACTTTTTAAAAGCTTTTTAGTGGATATCAGTTATTTTTTTTTAAATAGGTAAATAACCATTCACAAACTGGACTTTTTTGTAGGCAAACAATTGCTTGATACCTGGAGTCTCATCATGAGTTACAAATGTGTCAGTATGTGAACTTAATTGGAGAACTTTTTTGTTTTTTGGAATCTCTGTAATAGGCCCGGTTGTTTTTTCGTTTTAATTGCAACTTGGATGACATTTTTCTATTCTAGTCAATCTTTATAAACACAATGGGAAATATCGTACTAAACACTATTTATACATCACTAGCTGTTTGCCCGGCGTTGCCCGGGTATTTATTTGTCTCAATTTTTTTATTGCACAGGAAAAGGAATGGATTTTACATATAGTATAAAATTTAAGTAATTTAATTTACACGTATTTAAAAGTAAATACAGTATACAAATGATAAAGTAAAAATACAAATTCACTCTATTATTAATTTAACTCAAAACTTCATTATAAACAACATTTTTAATTTCCTATATTCCCCCCAGTGACTGGGAAATTATGGATTCGACACTACTCTCGGTCATTTTGGACATTTTATATTCACATTTTCTCCCTCTCCCCCCCCCCCCCCCAATACTGAGGAGGGCATTTATTAATTTCAATTATTTATTAATTTCAATTTTTTACTACACTGGAAAAGAAATGAATTCTACCTATTTGCAATGCTGAAAATATTTCGTAAATATTTCAACAGGGTGCAATGTTTGATTTTTTTAGCATTTAAAGTGAAAAATATACACAAGTAAAGCAGCATTATAGCAAGACATTGGATCAAACATATAATTTTATATATTAATTTATATGTTGTTGTAAAAGAGTTGAGGGCTATATTTTACTTCTGAGAAAACTTTTAGGATATAGTGTAAACTCTAAGTAATTCTATTTACGGGTATTTAAAAGTATATGTACAGTATACAAATGATAAAATAAATTTACAAATTCACACTATTATTTAACTCAAAACTTCATTATAAACAACACATTTAGTTTCCTATATTCATCTCAGTGACTCCGAAAACAATGGATTTGACACTACTCTCGGACATTTTGGACATTTCATTTTCCCCCCTTTCCTTCTTCTCCCCCAATGATGATGGGGGGGGGACTGAACTGGCATTTAAACGGCATCAGTTGTGTCACTATTCGTCTCAGTGACCCCGAAAACTATGGATTCGACATTATTTTCGGTCATTTTGGACATTTTATCTTCTCCCCCCGCATCCCCTCCAACGTTGATTGGGGGGGGGGTGCTGAACTCTCACGTAAACGGCAATGGGATTACCACTTTTCCTCTCAGCGACCCCGTAAACTATGGATTCGACACTACTATCGGTCATTTTGGAGATTTTATATCCCCCCTTAATTCCCCCTCACCTCCTATGGTAATGGGGGGTGAACTTGCACTTAAACGACATCAGGAGTGTCACTATTAATCTCATCGGCCCCGAAAACTATGGATTCGACACTACTATCGGTCATTTTGGAGATTTTATATTCCCCCTTCTACCCCCCACGCCCCTCCTCCTATGCTAATGGGGGGCTGAACTTGCACTTAAACGACATCGGGAGTGTCAATATTAATCTCAGCGACCCCGAAAACTATGGATTCGACACTACTCTCGGTCATTTTGGAGATTTTATATTCCCTCTTCTTCCCCCTCCCCCTCCCCCAAGCTAATGGGGGGCTGAACTTGAACTTAAACGACATCGGGAGTGTCACTATTAATTTAAGCGACCCGGAAAAACTATGGATTCCACAGTGATATCAGTCGTTTTCAATTATTTTTATATGTGCCCCCTGCCCCCCTAGGGTGCTAGGGGTGTCTTATAGTGAATCTAAACCATTCTCGAATCATCTTAATCGGACACAAAAAATATCAGAAAAATCAGTCCAGCCGTTTAGGAGTTCAGTGACATACACGCGGACAGAAGAAATATATATAAAAAGATGAATCATTTGCTATATGAGGCGGTGAAAGGCAAAGTGGTGTAAGTCAGTAAGTCAAGTGGTGTAAGTCAAAAGAGTTTTACTGCAAAAACTACAAAAAATTCACTATAAATTGAACAAATTATAATTCCTAATAATTATTATGATATTGCAAATAATAACTATTTGCAATTCCACTATAAATTGAACATGGAGATTACATTTTTGCCTTCAAATGAAAAAAGTTGAAAATGTGACTTACACCACTTTGCCTTTCACCGCCTCATATGTATATTTTGTATACGTATATGTATATTTTATTGAGAAATCAATATTTCTCTAATTTGCAAATCCATGTGGTTGTAGCAAAAAGTGAAATATGAATAATAATTAATCCTTATTATTTGAATTCAATCCTTAGTACTTTTTATATGGACATTTAAAACAAACAAACAAATACGGACACACATATGCAAAATAATTTAAAATTATCCAGAAGAAAAATAATTTTTTTGCGGGAATCGAACTAGCGCCCACGGAGTGGAAGTCAAATGTCTTGCCCACTAAGCCACTGGGCGACAATCGCAATTCTTCTATGATTGAGCGGTTGGGAAAATAGCGGTGTTGCTGAGTAATGGTTGCCATTTTGGTGTATTATCGCCCTGAGATGCTAATTTTACAGTTTTATGCTAATTAAACATAGAAATATTTCTCTTTTTTTAACTGAAACATACAAAATATTTTAAGTTAGCGAATAACTTATCGAAAAAACCAAGCCTCACTCGAATTTGTTGAATATTAAACTCTATTGATCTTCTTAAAATGTTGACGAAATAATTCTTGGCGCCAACTCGATTCTAGCAAAATCCCTAACTTTACGGAAAATAAAAAATTCCGTATCTCGGTTAATTTTTAACTTTGAAAGTCCATTTTTATCTCAATTTAAAGTACTCGTAGATAAGATTCTTCTTCTTTTTGTTTTAATTTTGTACTATGCTTGGTTCATTCAGAATTTTATAATTTACGCAAACTGCTTTAACATAGCGAGAATACGAGCAATCAGTGCACTGTATATAAGCAGTAATCGGTCTTTTATTCATTTGGCGTCTATTTTGGTTTTTTTAGCTTGGCGTATATATATATATATATATATATATATATATATATATATATATATATATATATATATATATATATATATATATATATGCCTGTGTGTGTGTGCAGTAATACCCAGACTTACGCGAACTCGGGGTTAGTTACGCGGTTTTTGATATTTCCCTTTTCTCTTTTTAATTCTTGAAAGGAAATTTCACAAAGAAACTTTTAATGGTGTCTGGAAGAAACTTTGTTCAATATATTTTAAAAACGAGACGGAAATAACGCCGGAAACTGATGATATTGCTCCTGTGATAGAAGTTGTCGATCTTTACATGCAATTATATATGGAGTTCGATGGAGATAATGTCAACAAGCTGTTGAATTCTTTATTTTGAGGAGCTGACTGTCAATGGACTCATAGAGATGCGTGGCCAAAGCATCACTGAAGAATCCGACTCATCAGTCCTAATTGCACAAGAAACCTAATGTCAATTATAAACTTTGGAGAAGGTCTCAGCGCAATTGGGAAAGGGTTACAGATTTTAGAACTATATAGAGTATAATATAGATCGCGTGACCACTACAAAGAAGCGAATAATAAAATAAAAAATTAGTATACTGTGTGTCTGTGTGTGTATTTATGTAAAAAGTAAGTAATGCTGTGACAAAAAAAATGTAGGGCTGGTCGGAGGGATGGCACCCTTTTTAAATTAATGAATGCCTTTCCAATTTATTAGTCTCAAAACCTTCTGTTTCATCTATCACAATACAGCATTATATAATAGGCAATTTACTGGAAACATGTGGGAGTAGAATAAGCAGACATAAGTTAGAATCAAAGTAAGTTGCAATCTTCTGCATGTGTCCCACTTCTCTCATTTGGAACTGAGGTATGAGATTAGATATTAGTAAGCCAAAAAACAGGAAGCCTTGCACCTGCAATTCGTCCTTCTTATGGGCTCTTCATCAATGTCATAACCAATGAGTATGTTTCAGGAAAATGAACTCCTAATGTGGAATTTCTGTAATTTATTGTGCATGCTGGTAATGTATATTTTTGGCATTATTTCACGTCTCTGAAAGCGTTAATGCCTTTTTTGTCATCCTCGGGTGCTGTAAATTTACATACCGTACATTACCTGCTGTAAATTACCACAATTCATGACAGACAATAGTTCTTTCAGTAGTGGGCAAACCATCATAATAAATACAGAAATTCCACACAAAGAATTCTATTTCCTCCAGCGTCCTCATGAGGTGCCCATTGCAAGGGCGAATATTATGTCCAAGGCTATCTGTACGCTGGAGCTATATATTTGAGTTTTTAGTCACCTCTTTGGCGGGCTTTATGCATGTTGTCTGAATAACACAGTTTGACTACACAAGTAGCTTAAGAAACACTATAGGCTGATTCATCAATTGTAAGAGAAAATTGAGACTGGATACACTCAGTTTCACCAAATTTGGTAATTATAACACAACTTTAAATGCAATTTATTGTATATCCGGTTTCTGAGGAAAATAGAATGTCTAATTTTCATACCCATTTCGTTATGAGTTGCATAATAAAGACATTTTTTATAGCTTCTATCATTCCTACTATTCAATTCACTACTATCTTCTTGGTGTAAAACATAACAAGAATACAATCTCCTATTCTGATATGAATGTAATTTTTTGACTAATCGATATCCATTGGTCCTACTCCTTAATATAAGCAATGTGAAATGTTGAAATATCATCTTTATTATTAATGCCATGCACTGCATTTTCACAGGAAGTTTCTAGAAATGTAATTGCTATCTTTCTTGGCATTTTGACTTTGTTTTTCGATTTTCAATTCTAGCTTTATTTTTATTTTCCTTGGTTCATCAGGTATTTCCGTATCAATTTGTTCTTCTGGTTGTACCCTATTTCATAACTCTTATATTTGTCAAGACTTCCTTTAATCTACCTTAAAATAGAAAATAATTTCAGCTGGATTGACTGGGGGATATTTTAACTTCAATGGCAGTTGTAATGATTTAAATGGAGGAGCAGCAATGTCTTCATTATTGTCCTTTTGTGTACAATGTATTTTTTGGAACTCAGAGAGATCATAAAGATTTACAACTGTAATCATAGATTTACCGTATTCTTCTACAGCTACAGTAGAAATCTAGATTGGTTTTTCTGGCCAGTATCAAATGATATAAAAAAAACAGTGAATTGTTCATTATTAAAGGAGGAAAATACTTCTTCGATTGAAACCTGTGGCGCAGCTTGTCCTCTCTGGACCTTGCGCCAATAAACCCCAAACAACCAACCAACCAACCAATTGAAACCTGACATAATACTTTTCTGGGTAACTGATGATATATAACATTTACGAACAAGTTCGTAGACTACAATATATTTATTGTCTTTACTAGATTAATTATAAGCCAAGGATTGGTGGTGAAATTGTATCTGCATTAGAATGGAGCAAATGTGCAAACATCCAGGGGCTGTAATCTGTAACTACAATGATGTGGTAATGGTTCCACAGAAACACCATATTTTCAACTCTTACTAATAATGTATATGCTTATATAAATTTAATGGTTATTTAGCATTAATAGTTTAGGGTGTTTCTCAACGCACTTTTTAAAGCCTTTCATATGCTTCAGTCTGCAAATAGTTCAGTAGACATCTATCCACACTTTTTTTTGATAAACCAAGCCTTCCTGCAGGCGTAACCACTGAAACTTTCAGGAACAACTACCTCCACCGTTTTCACGGTGCAGGCTTTTTTTTACCTAAAGAATCTTAATACATTTTCCAATTAAATGATTCAAAATGGTTTTGCTTCTTTAAACTGATAACAGATGGCAGTACTAACCATTTTTCTACTCATTTAAGTGTAATACATTGAATGCAAGTAAAAAAAAAATACTTGATTTAGGCGTTTGCACTGTCCAAATGGCATCCCACAAAGGGTTAAAGAACAATTCGTTGTAACGGATTCTTGGGTAAAAAAACACTGTTGGAACTCTGATTTCTATCACATGAAGAAAAAAAATCACACTTACAAGTTCGCCTCGTTTAGCTGCTGTGCCTTGAGAGAAATTATGACTTCTAGTTTCTTTGTAAGCTTTAAATAATAATTTTATTTTCTAGGCGTACAATCTTGAAGGTCATACAAGCACTTGGGCTGAAGGCTGAGCTACTACTACTGCTCCACACAGTGTGAATCTTTCATATACATTGAATGATTCACAGTGGTAAAGTATCTACTGCCCGAGTACTCCCTACTCTCTCCTATATAATTATGTAATACTACGAGTCTAATCTCTGCTTTCAATCAACAGAATATAATCTACAGCCTGACGTCATTGAATTTAAACCATTACTTTAATTTAAAATAATGAAAATGCTTCATCATTTTATATAAAACATTTTCCTTTAGTATGTTTTTCATAAAAAAACCAAAAATATTTATCTTATTTGCGTACTTTCCTTTGAAGACGTTTTTATTTCCCATACAAAGTTCAGAAATAAAGTCTTAATTAAAGAAATAAGTTCTCTTGAAAATAATCTGTGAGTCGGAAGAATATCATAACAAATTTTACTGAAAAATAGAAAATTATGGTAATGACATAAAAAAAAAGTTTTAACGGATAGTACAAAAATCTATTTAATCTTCAACGGAAAGGAAAAGCAGGTATTTTTCTATCAATCCTCAAAGAGATCATTACGGTTTCCATGGTGACTAAACGAGATCGTGAAATATCTTTCTTGAAGTGGCATCTAGGACAGAATAGCAGGGTTTTCCTGCTTTTGTCCTTCGGTGGTGTTTTAAGAGAAGTTTCTAAGCGAGCTGAGGGAAACGCAAAAAATACAAGGGCTCTCCAAAATACTTCTAACCTTTTATATGCTTTCTTTGAAATTATCTTCCAACTTAAATTGTAAGATTATTCATGAAACGTTGCTATTCAATGCTAATGGCCACAAAGCGTTTTAAAAGTTGTAAAATAAATAAATAAATAAATAAATAAATAAATAAATATATATATATATATATATATATATATATATGTGTGTGTGTGTGTGTGTGTGTGTGTGTGTGTGTTAGTTAGTGTTACTGTTAGTTAGTTAGATAATAACAATATTTGTAAGAAAATAGTGTGTCTTGAACATGCTTTACATTATGTGACAATTTAAAACATATTCAAATGTGGCTTCGCTGACCAGAAGAAAACGGTCGAGCAACTGATATCGTTAACCGATAGAAACGAAAATGTTCATGTTAATGTAGAGGACGTTAAAGCATTTACCGATTTCTAAAATTTTAGATATATGGAACACATTTTCTGTGTCGAGACTGATAGAAAAGTCGATAATATATTGTGTATATAAAAAGTGTCACGGGCGCTGACTCCCAATGGATAAGATTTATTATAAAATAGAATAAGCCGTGCAAAAATAATCTTAGTTTTCACTAAAATTTCACAATATACATGCAATTATAATTGCAATTAATAGGAAATGAGATTCTTACAGGTAATGTAAATTCAAATGAATAAATAATTGAATTCAACGATGTATTATTAATTTACTTACTAGTTTATGTTATTTATTTACGGTCATTAAATCTATTATGGCATGCATCGTATTGTGCTAATAAAAGAAATGAAAAATTACTTACGCACATATTTGTTTAATTGAAATAAAGAAAAACTTCACTCAAGCTCTTATAATATCCATTAAATTATTATTCTAATTAATATAAAATGAGAATCAATCAAGGATTTAACTTGAAAAGCATAAATAAATAATTGAATTCAACGATGTATGAATAATTTACTTACTCGTTTACATTATTTATTTACGTCTATTATATCTTCAATGCATGCATCGTATCGTGCTAATAAAAGAAATTAATAAATACTTACCCACATATCTGTTCATCAAATAGAAATGAAGACAGACTTCGCTCAAGTTCTTATAATATCCATTCAATTATTAATCTAGTTAATATAAAACTAGAATTATGCAATGATGTAAATTGAGAAGCATAAATAAATAATTGAATTCAATGACGTATGATTAATTTACTTACTCGTTTACGTTATTTATTTATGTCTATTATATCTATCAATGCATGCATTGTATTGTGCTAATAAAATAAATGAAAAAAATACCTACCCACATATCTGTTCATCAAAATGATAAACATTTAAGGATAAACATGCAAATAATGTAAATTTAAAAGCATTAATAAATAACTGAATTCAATGATGTATGATAAATTTTCTTATTAGTTTATGTTATTTATTTACGTTTATTATATATATAATTTCATGTATCGTATTGTGGTAATAAAAGAAAAGAAAAAATACTTACCCGCATATCTGTTCATCAAATTGAAAGCAGACTTCACTCAAGTTCTAATAATATCCATTCAATTATTATTATAATTAACATTAAATGAGAATCATGGAAATAATGTAAATTTAAAAGCAAAACTAAATAATTGAGTTTAATGATGTATGATTAATTTACTTACTAGTTTATGTTATTTATTTATTTATGTTTATTATATCTATCATTGCATGCCTCGTATAGTGCTAATAAAAGAAATGTAAAATTACGTACCCACATATCTGCTCATCAAATTGAAATCAATACAAACAGAACAAAATACCTTTATTTTAACATCGTATTTTAATCGGTACAAGACATTATTCATTGCATTTCACTCCATTTTGTAAAGATGAAAAGAAACCCCATTTTAAGTGTTACGTTTCAATGAACTCTAGTGCTTTCAACATTATTTCAGAGTACTGTTCTATAAATGTAGTAATTTTTTTTAAAGTTTATTCCCTCTATTCAAGATCTACGCTTTATCCTTGATTCTTGAAAGTTCTTTGAAGTTATAATGACATATCTAGTAGAGGGAAAATAGTATATTTTACGGAAGGAAAAAATATAAAAATTCGGACTATAAATTATTAGAAATTTTTTAACGGGGCAATGGACATTCAACCTCGAATATTTTAATTTTCAGTTTTTAACTCTATAAAAAATGAGAATAATTTTTATTATTTTTTACTACCTTTAAGATCTTTAAAATTTAAAATAAGGAATTATTGACAGAATAATGTCTGTTTATCAAAAAAAATATTTCAAGAATGCTAACATTGTTTATAATGTTCCATGCGCATTCCAAATAATTGAAAAATCTTATTTTTAAAATTGATGTTTACCGTATATATATAAACATAATTTTGCACTGAGTTTTTTTGTATGAATCTAAAATCATCAATAATAATTATTTTTTATATGCCTGTTATTCTTTGAATTTTTTTTTTGCTATTTTTCATGGCCTATAAATTTGAAAAAAAATGTAGTTTGAAAAAATGATACGCAGTTTTGTAGCAACCACTCCAATTTCCTATCCTGAGAAATTAAGAAAAAAAAATGAATGAGCTTGGAGCATTTTGAAAATTGCTAACACTTTCGAAAAATATTTTGAAAAACAGGTCTTATTCTTCTATTAAATATTTAATTGTGAACTGTAAGTGTATTCAATGCAATAGAAAAGAATATTAATTAGTCTAATTTTGTGTATAGAGCAGAATATTGAAAGTTTAAAAGGTTGAGGTCCCTTGATGTCTTAAAAGTTGTATATATATATATATATATATATATATATATATATATATATATATATATATATATATATATATATATATATATATATATATATATATATATATATATATATATATATATATATCTATAAAGGAGCTTGTCTGTTTGTTTGTCCGCTATAGAATCATAGACTGTTTCACCCACCGGAACCAAATTCGGCACAGTTAATGTTTTGGACCCTAGAAACTTAAATCAGGAAAAACGAAATTTGGTGCTCAATTAGTTTTTTTTAATTAATTTTTTAATGATTTTTGTGTCCCTAAGCGCACCTCTTAAATGTGGGTACCCCCTTCACCACAACCAGGGAAATTCGATACGCGGGGGAAAAGAGGTTTTTTTCTGAGGTGTGATCTGGGGATGGTTTGAGAGTTGGTGTGGGGGTGACGGGGAGGGCGAAGTGTTTATTTTATTTTTCTTACGTTTAGAGGAGTCGTGAGTCTAAAAAGGTTGAGAACCGCTGCTTTAGACTATTTTAGAGAATGGCGTTCAAACTAATAGAACTTAATAAAATTTGGAAAAAAAAAGAAAAATTAAGTTTGAACCATGGCCTGTTTTTGGAAGCCTTCTGTTGATCTAAATATTTTAATTGTTTGACGATCATAAAACGGGAAGAAGTTTAAGAGTTCTACAGGTTTTATTCCCTAAGTTCGCGAAACAGAGTTAACATACGATATGTATTTGAATTACTTATTCCGTGAAATCATATAGGATAAATCTTTTAGTGTTTTGGGGTTTTTTAACCCTTTCACTGGCTCAATTCAAAAGAGTAATTCACCGATCCTGGCTTCTGACATCTGTACGATTCTACCCTTCAACCGGCCCAATTCCCCTCGTGAAAAGTTTGTTTTCTTGCATAGCATTTCTTTCCCCCCCTTTTCAAATGTCGGAATGTTTTGCTTGTCAGACCGCGGCCCTCCTTCCTCACACCGAGGCCGTAATAAAGTTTACCACCCCCTAGAGTTTCCCCAACGAAATCGTTGGGGGCAGCAACCCCCCCCCCCCCAACTGCTTCCCCAACTGCAGGAGAAATCTTACAAAGAAACGGGTTTTTACTTATAAACGGGTACGTGTAGAATAGAAAGACAGAAGTCTTCCTCTTACCCGCGACTTTGTAGCGTACAGAAACTTTTATCGCTTTCGTAAAAATGCAATCTATGATTTGAAATTTAAATAAATATTAACACGCTAAATATCATAATATAAATATATTTACTGACATATACAAACACACATAAACACAGAGATGGATA
Source organism: Dolomedes plantarius (assembly GCA_907164885.2). Classification (NCBI taxonomy): domain Eukaryota; kingdom Metazoa; phylum Arthropoda; class Arachnida; order Araneae; family Dolomedidae; genus Dolomedes; species Dolomedes plantarius. The sequence continues at coordinate 67,745,087 of OU015502.1, forward strand.
GATGAATGTTGAGATATATGTTCGGTAAAAAGCATTATACTATATATATATATATATATATATATATATATATATATATAATAATCATTATTTTTTAGAGATATTTAAATTCATAATTGTGTTTCATCTAATTTTCCATGTAGAATTCATCTTAAAACACGTCTTTATTTAATTTGTAAGTTATTAAAGACCAAAAACTGCTATTCAGAATAAATATTAAATCAGTTTATGTCTATTTATTACTTAAAGTAGCCAGTTAAATGTTCTTTAGTTAAGATTATGCATTTAGAGTCTTTTTTAAATAATTCTAAAATTTATGACTGTTAAAAATTTATTATATGCTTTATTTTCTAATATAATCAAAATTCGAATACATTATTTTTGACGTGGTGTGTCATATGTTAAGCAGATTGATAAATATTGTTATTTATCTGCATTAAGATATCTTGAGATATAAAAATAATATTCATAAATCACAGCAGAAAATGTTTCTGCTCTTTCTTGATTTGATTCAATTTGCAAGTGTTTCGGTAAAAAGCATTATTTTACAATGAATCTTTAAAATAATGCTGTTGTTAACGAAAGATCTAGTTTTTTGCATGAAAGATCTATTTTTTATAATATTATATACACTTACTAGCATTTTACCCGTTATTCGCACGGGATCTGATTGCGTTGAGGAGGGTTATATCGGTCCCTGCCCCCTTATTTCAAGAAATAAATTTTTTACGCCCACTTATTAGTCATCCCCTAAAATCTATTTATTCCCCCAAGTTTGGTCGAAATCTGTTACAAATTGCATTAATCAGGATTCGAAGGGAAGAAAGAAGTTCGTAAAGTATTAAATAAGTAGTTAAATTAAAAAAATTAATTTTTTTTCACTGCGTCATCTCACTATTTAAGTTCTTCGGACCACATATGAACAAAGCATGCAGTTTGGAATATATATATATATATATATATATATATATATATATATATATATATATATATATATATATATAGATAGATAGATAGATATATAAATATACGTACCTGATGTTCTTTTATGCACATCAGCAATAATAACTATTATTCCTCATATCCTCTGTCATTTTAAACAGAATTTGAAATTATCGTAGATCGAAAACACGGTATTGAAATTATAATTGGAATATAGTGTAAGGCTGTGAAGAATATAAAATCTTTCTTCTGATTGCCTTTGAATCTATTAGTCAAGAGAAGTACCGGCAACACAACTTTTTTTTTCAGAAATATAACAGTTTTCTTTTATAGATGATCCTTTATTTTGCATACTTATCACAAACGGGATTCGAACCCGAGACATCAACTCTTCTATTGATGATAACGTTAAAATGCTATGAAAATTTTGCAAAAGTATTATATTCAATTTCTTCCAAACTTCAGGTATTTTCTAAACAAAACATTCGATAATATAAATTAAACATTAAATATTTCAGATTTTAAACCATCTCTTATAATTTTAAGTTAATAAAAAATTCTAGAGAATTCCATTAAATATTTCATCTCACTAGCATAATATTTTTCACACGTTTTCCCATAATATTTCATTGATATGATATTTATATTTAGCGCACAACATCATACAAACTTAATTCTTGACTCATTCTAAACAAAAAGAAAGTCAATCATACTGAGGTGGTATATAAATTTTATTACTTCATTGATTTCAGGAACCAAAAATTTAAACTTCTATAATTACCATTTTGTTACACAGAAGCTACATTTTAACAGTCGTTAAAAAATATTTACACATTCTGCAACAGTGCAAGTGGTAAAAAAATATTATAAGTGTAAATTTTATATAATTAAAACATAATAATACACAAATTATTTAAATGTGTCATGTTACAACCACATTGTTTTATCCTATGAATTTTATATTTCATTATGAAACGAATTACACTCACACAAAATGATAAAAGAATATTGCAGTTCACACACAGAATTACTTGTTGTTTCATATATGTAATGAAATTTTGGAAGGTAGAATTATTTTAACAAACCAAAATTAGTTAATATTAAATTTTAGAATAAAGGTTATAACATAATATTCCATTTTTGGCATGATCTCAAGGTTAGTATAAAAAGTGACACATAGTACCAAAATGACTGCTCAAAGGTTATGCTTGAATATATATGGTTTATTTACACTATTATGTATTTTATATACAATAACACTTTAAAAAAAAATTCATTAAACTCTCTTCAAATTATTTAATCTTATTCTAAATTTCTTTCAAATTAATCATTCAATGCAATTTTTCTAGATATTCACCAATGTTAACCTCAATAATTATCACAATTAATTTCAACAATAAATATTTGCTAATAGATACACACATCATTGATAATCAGTTCCATCAGTAATAAAATTCCTCATCATAACTTTGTTACTACCAATTACATTCATCAATAATCTTTACTAATAGTTATACACCTCAATAATAATGTTTTGTCAGTAATTAAATTCCTCACAATAACTTTGTTACTACCAATTAAAATCATCAGTAACATTTACTTATAGTTACACACATCATATTCAAAATCATCAATCATCAATCATATTCAAATTCATCAGTAATTAAATTTCTCAACATAACTTTGTAATTAATGTTTTAATTGTTTTCAATCTTTCTCTCAAAATCTTAAAATTTTAGGAATGCCGAAATTAGAGTTCCAAATGACACTTCCCTATCATTAATATAAAATACTCTGAAACAAACCTTAGCTGACATCGATGACACCACATGTATACGCATGAGTTTCAGTCCTCGGACTCATTAACACTCACAGGTATAAGGATAATAATCCGTTGCGTCATAATTGGCAGTCCACGTAGAATATCAGTAAACACAGTCTGGAAGTTACCACTCAGTTCCTGATCCTTGTGCAAGGGTGCAGAGTCTCACGGCTGGCATGGGGTTGATCGTTGTCGTCAAGGAAACAGGCTCAAACTCTTAGCGTCAGTTCCAGATCATGTGCAAGGGTGCAGAATCTCTCAGCTGGCATGGGGTTGATCCTTGTGGATGAGGGAACAGGCTCAAATCCGTGTCATCTGGTATTCAACTATTTTATCATGCAAGGGCGTCATGGTTTCACCCTTGCTTTTGGTTTCGACTCATTTATTCTATATGTTTTCGCGACAGTATACTATTTTCTTTCATATTACAAATGAATAATTATATCGCTAAAAATTTGTTAGTTCTTTCTGATGTTACAATTATAGATGCAATGATCTTGTAATAACCTTAATTCATAATACCATATTTTTAAGTGCTACAATTTTTTACAACAGAAGATCGATAATAGATCGTTATATCATATACAATTGCTTATTTCTTATGTGAAAATATGATGTAAACAAATACGTATACTTATTTTAAATATAGAAATATATGTTAAACATTCTATTCTTTTGTATGGTATTTTTCAAAACAGGGAGCGGGGCACAAAGCTACATCACAAATTTTACAGTAATATCTAGTTTCTTTTCTTATTTTTTTGCCATTTTCATTTTCCGTTTGGCAACAAATAGTGCATCTTCTGGAAGGATTGATCTTTTTTTCTGTTTGTGGAATATATGAGGGAAAATGTCTTCCTTGAAACCTTAGGGCAGAGCTAATTTTGCATGAATGGATAGAGTTATTTTCTGATTCAGAAGAAATGTTTTCTTCCGTTATTCTCTCTATTAATTTCAAACGGAAGTTCAGATTATTAAGATTCCCTCCATTTTTTTTGTAAAGAAGGAATGAATTCCAAACGCTAATATCTAAAAGGTGCCTGAAAATTTTTTTATAATATTTTTTCTGTTTTCTTATTATCCCATAATTTGAAATAGATGCATCCATTCTGTCCACACCACCCATTGTATGGTTGTAATCCAGAACTGCTACCGGTTTTTTATAAGTTTTCCCATGTTTTGTTATATTTTGCATTTCTGTGGAATGGATCGTGCTTAAAATGGCAACAGATCTTTTATCATGCCACTTCATTACCAAAGCTTTCCCCCGTTGATAAGCAATCAGCTCACCTTTTTTCATTTTCTTATTTTTGATTTCGTCGGGCACATCCCTTCTGTTTGTTCTAAGTGTTCCATAGATGTCTGTTTTCCTTGAAATGAGAATTTCTGCAAGGTCTGGGGAGTTGTAAAAATTGTCCACAGTTACACAATATCCTTTGTCTAACATGGAATCTAACAGAGTTAGGACACTTTTTATTCCTACACCATATTTCTCATACTGCGGTAGATATTTTGTGTTTCTTCCGGTATAGATGATGAAATTTGACACATAGCCTGAAGATGATTCACATAGTATAAAAAATTTTACACCAAATCTTGCACGTTTCGAAGGAATATATTGTTTCCAGCCAAGTCTTCCTTTAAACAAAAGAAGAGACTCGTCAACGGAGACATCTCTTTCCAGTATATAAACCTTCTGGTAATTTTTCAATAGCATTAATGATAAATTTTCAATTTTTGCCAAGCAGTTTTTTGCCTTAGTTTCACTTTCAGGATATTGCTGATTGTTTGAAAAATGCAGAAATTTCATAATTAGGCTGAATCTTTTTTCAGCCATAATTTTCGAAAAGTATGGGGTCTCTATGGCTGGGATTTTAGACCAATACAGTCTTTCTTCCGGTTTTTGATTTATCCCCTCCAGGATAAGCAGCGACAAAAATAAAAGAATTTCTCTCTTATTGGTCTCAACCCATTTCAAACATCTTGATTTGGGTGTCAGTTTATTTAAACTGAAGTACTGTGAAGCATATAAGTTCATCTGATCCACGATATGCTGAAGCACATTATCATCGAAGAACAGCGAAAAATACTCTAGGGGATCTTCACAATTGGAAATAGCACATACAATGCCAGGCGTTCCTTTAAATGGAAATCTTGGAGGAGCTACAGATGAAACACAATCAATTTTACACCAGTTTCTAACAGAGGAAATGTCTTCTGCAGAGGAATCACTCGATGATTCATCATCATCTGATTCGGAAAATTCATCACTGTATTCACTTTCACTAGAAGTTAACATACTTAAATGAAATAAAAAGCTGACAGTTTGGAATACGATATTCGAAGAGACACGTTAAAATATATTTTTATCCAAATTCTAATACAAACAGCACTAGGATAACCAAGTAGCAAATGCAAGAAAAAGCGAAGGTTTATAAATGTTTTTAACGCGGATCTAGAAAAGTATTGGATTGCTTCACAATTCAAAAGATTTCATTTGCTGATGAGCCCATTAGTTACCAACAGGATGTTGTTCGACTCTAGAAATTTCAGGTCTACCCTAAGGGATTCACACGAATTATTTTTTTTTTTTTTTGTTAGTCTTCTATTATTACAGAAAGTGCCTCGTTTGGATCCTCCTATCATGGGATATTCACTCTTTTCTCCTGAGCTGTAATCTGAGTCTCCAAATCACCAAGGGGTAGGGGTACTAACGCCAGACAGTTTCTATTCCAATTCTTCGAAAAAGCGGGAAATAAGCTAGTACTGAACTTTACTCGTACTCAAGTCATTGTAAGAAATGACGCGCCCGTAGTGTCATTCATTTTCTCACGAAATAAGTCTTTCAGTCCAATTTTCAATAGGCGCCTTAATAATACGGCTAATAGTGGGTCATGGCGCCAGCATTATCTGTTATTTATTTAGACAATGTCGAAAGCTATGAGCTTTGTCTGACATTAAAATCTGCCGTACGCAATAAGTGTTGCCTGAAATTATCCATTTTCTCACAAATCTATTTCTTTGAGTTCCGTATTTGAGTTCTATTAGTTCATATAAATATCTAGTGAGTTTTATAAGTTTTTAAAGTAAAAAAAAGTACAGTTTTTAATAAACAAATTAAAATAAGAAACTTCAAAATTTGATTTACATTTTTTATCTATTCTAAGATTTTTTTTGTGTTTATTAATTTTTGCACGGCTAAGTGTGTGTCGTACTTTTTGCGCCATAGGCGTTACTTTTAGTTACGTTGTTGTAAATTGTTCATTATAGTAATAAGAGGCAAATTTGAAAAACAATTTGTAAAGTTTTGAAGAAGTGTAAGAAAAAATAAATTTGTTCGTAAAATTTGTGCAGGTGAGCTCACTGAAAGGTTAAAAAATCAAATTTTGAATTCAAAAGAAAGTTAAAAATTGAATACTCTATTTCTCATGCTTCAATTACTAAACCAACCGCTTTGCGCCCAGGCTTCGCTCTAGGTTGAATAAAATTTGGGCTCTGAGGTCAGAGCCACTTGTGTGCGATAGATTTGTGTGGACATCGCCCACATAGATACATACATAGTCAAACTTTTCTTTATCTCTATGCTGTTATTTTAGCAAACGATTTTAAATTTACTGCGAGCTTAATTTTTTTTAAATACCAAATATGATGTCACTGGTTTTCGTAACACGATGCAAACGATTTTCTTCCTTTTTAATTCCATGTTTTGATAATCTATCAATTATCAATTCGGTATTTAAAAATATCTGAAACTAAATCGCGATTGAAAAGCCAAGGCAGTTTGCAGATATATTTTTCGCACGTGGTAACTTAACGTTGTAACATTAAATTTTAAAAGAACTCAAATTGAGATTTGAAAATAAAGAAAATGGCTAGAGAGATGGCAACGATAACTGAATAAATTGAACAGATACTGGAGGTAATTGATTTGCAGTGCAACAGCAAATTAATAACAATTTTGGAACAACATCAAAAATTAATTTTTATAATATTTATATTGCAGCCGAAAAATTTTGTTTATGAGTGAATATTCATGCCTTATTCATGACTTGCCAATTTTCATGGTTTTCATGCTGAAAATCAAATTGTTTGAAATATCAGAATTAAAAATTTAGCATTTTCTCGCAACACACATATTGGATTTGAGTTCAACTGAATGCACTGTTTAGACGCTATTGTACATACGTACATACGCAAGTTTATAGTTACATACATGACTTTACAAATCAGTTTTGTTTAAAGCATATTCTTTTTGTGTCTGTGAAAATACATCTTTTTTTTAAAACTGTAATTGTAAGATTGTATCGGTCATATCAATGTCCTAGTTAAATGCTGTAATAAAGAAATTCCTATAATTCGGTTGTTTAGAGAGCTTAGGTCAATTTTTGGTACTCTCGAAGACTAATTTGATCGGGACTTACTGCTTAATATCGACACAGATGACTACAAACATTCATATAGAAAAAAGACTCGAACCTGCGAACTCCGGCACCGTAAAGTTCACTCGGAAAATTATGCTTTCATTAATTTGCTTCCGACCATTATCAAAAATCAATGAAATTTTAAGGAAACAGCTACGGGGATGATCAAAATTGTGGAGATGACCTCGGATGTGGCGCTCTAAACGCCTTACACGTGATAATTTGGGTAGGTAGTTCATCGTGAGTTAAAAAAAAAAGAAAATAAACAGCTAAGAATTTCTCACCAATCCCTCCAACGCATTAATTTACAGATTAAAACAAGATGTCAGAAGATTGAGATGAAGAACTAAACAATATTTTGTTACACGAGTGTTAATTAGATAGACCGGATCCTACTTTTCAAGCCGATTACGAAAGGCGAGAATCATCCATGCCAGAAGTAGGATTCGGGATCGAAAGACAGCGCCCTACCATTCAGCCATCTCCCAGTATGAAGCACTGTGCAACATCAAATAACTTTTCAAAATTGTATGGAAAGTAATAAAATAATAATGGAAAAGTTTGAAATGTAGCCAAATTGATAAAATAAAATAAAATATATTTAGACATTATTTTAGTTATTAAAATCGTTATTTTAGTTATAAAAATTATTAAAAGACGATTAATTAAATTTAAATATACATAATTTAAATATACATGTTTTAAATTAGGATTTAAATCATTTGATTTTTTAAAGAAATCATTGATTGATATCAAAAATACTTATGTGTATATTTTTACATTATGGTTTATTCAAATGTGATTTTATTAGCTATAGTGGCTTTATCTAGAGTGTAAAGTAAAAGATAAAGTAGGAGGGAACTTCTATCATTGCAATATCATATTTTATCTATCATTGCGATTAGTAAGAATTTTGTTGACATAGGATGAAAAAAAATCATGGTTTCATGTATTTAATATATAATTTATCATATGTAAATACTAATAGTGCAATGAAAACCTTATCGTTAATCGTAAAAATAATTTAATCACAATTTAAATTATTGCCTTTGAAATATTTAACTTGTTAATGTTTAAAAAAAATATAAAAAAATCAACAACAGCCAGCTAACAACAACAGCCAGCTAGCCATTCCACACCCCTCATTCTTGGAAACTGGTGTAATTACCGAACACATGACTTTTCGAGCAAGTCGATCTGCAACCTCCCCCCCCTCCAACTTATTGTACCAACCTCGCTCTATTCAGACCCCCATCGCGTGAATGCGTCGGAGATGTACATGTAGGGGTCCTCATTCCCCAATTTCGGACAATTCGAAGTTGTAAATCAAGCACCTTTTATCGTTCCGAAAACGGGGGACGGACTCCGTGCAGTGCTGGAAAAATCATCAGCGCCTGCACAGGGGTACGTCACTGCCCAAATGAGACGGCTAAGATCGGACGTAATATTTCGTCACTGCCCGGATGAGACAGTCAGGGCTCGACGTAATATTACGTCACTGCCGTTGAAAGGGTTAAGCAGTGGGAGGAAAAGCTCTTTAAAGGGAGAAACATAACGAACATAACTTTCATTCCGAACTATTTGTCCATTAGTTATATTAAGGCATAAGAAAATTAATGAAATTATTTTTAAAGAATAATCGTCCGGGTAGATATATAAATATAAAATTTTTCATGCTTTCCATCAAAAAAATACTGGGTATATCATTTCAGTAGAAACGCGCTAAGCGCGTTCTGTCTGGCCAGATGAACATGAAGAGCGTGGGATGCAGACCAGTATATATCTATCTAATATATAAAAATGAATGTTTGTATCGCTGTAATTGTATAGAAATCCACAGTTTAGGAGCAATGACCGTGAAATTTTACATACAGGCGTCTTTGAAAACAGCCGAGGGTCTGAAGAACTTCAAAAATCGAAATTAATTACTTCTGATTTTTAATTAATAAAAAACCAACAATTTGTAAGCTGTTACACTTTGTGGCATCACCCCTCTGAATATGGCGTCCACGTTAGGGTTAGCTGGCAAACAGCGAGCGAAAAGATAAAAATAAATAAAATCAAAAAGTTTCAAGTTATATATTAAACCAGAAAAATAAATGAAAATAATAATCTTTCAAGTCATATTTTATACTCTAAAATAAATCGGATCCAACGGCATATTGACACTCTCACACGCGATGGAAAATTCGAATCAACCACGCTAAGTGTCACGATCTTTTTTAATCGCTACTGCAACCCCCCTAGCTTATGTCTTTGTGTCTATTGAAGAGTTAAAGACTAAGCTTCTATCCTGCTAACTTATTTCTCATTTAAAACTCCTCTTACTCCATAAATGTATGTATATTCACCAACCCATAGCAACTTTCCAAAAAACTCATTGCGTATATTTTCTACTTTACTCAACAGTGTTGTGTATAATCGTGGCGCGTTCGTTAAAACTGTTCATTTGGTACACCGTAAGACTCGGGTTCGAGTCTGGGATCGTGCAAATTTTGCTAAACCTGTATTTTCAGCTTTTTATGAAGGCTTTTTTATTTCAGCTCTTATTTTATTATTTTTTTAATTATTATCTTTATTTTATTTTATTTTTAATTATTATCTTTATTTTATTTTATTTTTTAAATTATTATTTTTATTTTTTTTTATTATTTTTAAAAATTATTTTTATTTTATTTTTTTTCAGCTTTTTTATGATGAAAGACCGAATATAGCTGAAATCTGAGGAGTTTATTATACATTTATATATTTTTAATTGGTTTTCATATTATTAATGTGTATAACATTTCGTATGCTTTTTTTTCTATGTTATTTATACTGTGTTTAGTTTTTTAATGGATTTTGGTAGGTTTATTATAAATTTATATATTTTATGTTTCACTTTCCAGGATTTTTTGCTCCAATGATAAAGGCTAAATCTTTTCTATGTTATTTATACTGTGTTTAGTTTTAAAATTGATTTTGGTTAACAAACATTCATCAATAATTTATTTCTGGGCATTGTATTGCTAACAATTAGGATAACGAACAATTTTTGACGGATGCGATTCTCGATTCACAGATGTTCAATAGATGGCGCCACTATTTTAAACTTTTAGTATTCCATAAACCAACACTTCCTAAACGTTCGTTTAGGAGGTGTTCCTAAACGAACGGTACATTCAAATTAAATACAATGTCAGTGTATGCAATTAATGCCAATATATATATATATATATATATATATATATATATATATATATATATATATATATATATATATATATATATATATATATATATATATATATATATATATATATATATATATATATAATAAATACGACGATCAATGTATACGATTGATGTAAAAAAAACAAAAAATATATTAATAAAAATCGTAAGGGATATTTTTATAGACAAAATAATGTAGAAGAAAATATTCAAATTAAATCTCATAGGACATACTAAAGAATATAGTACAGTTAATGTAGTACAGTTTGAGGAACATATCTTTTATAATATTTTAATATTTTTTGAATAATGTCCAATCGTCTGCCGCATTAGCAAGAAAAAAAGTATTTTTTTGCCTATTTCGTTGTTATGTGAAGATAAATTTATTTAAAGTAACAGAAAAAGAAATCACGTGATCAGCGTTTAATAAATTAACCTTTTACATGCCAATGTTCTTTTTTTGGAACACCATCTTTAATATTTTTTAAAAAATAAACTGTGATATCTGTCAGTTTGAAAAAATTACCGTATATTATAGAAGGCATGATTGATGTTTTGACTTTTTTTTTTTCAAATATGAATATTTTAGCATAGAAAAATTTCTAAAAATCAGCTTTTTTCACAATTTTTACAGTACGTAAGAAAAAAAATTCTATAAAAGTCCTAAAAATTCAAATCCACCCAAAAATTTCCCCATCGTACTTGCAAAGGACAAGTTTAACGAGTTAATAAAATAAATTAAAATAATAACAAGAAATATTTCCTCAAGACTGCGTAAAAATGCAATGTTCCAAAAATGGAACATTGGCATGTAACGATATACAAAAGCAGTGATATCACACGTGATCAGTGATTCTGCCGCCAATCAGTGATTCTGCCGTCTGATTACTTAGAAAATTCAGCCGAACTTACAAAGCTGTATGCCCTACAAAAAGGAGACTCTTTAGACGTCGACGCAAATGACATTCGGCAGTTTCTTGGATTACTGTTGTTTAGTGGCTACCACTCAGTACCTGATGAAAATACATATTGGAGCTCTCAGGAAGATTTGCATATCCTAATTGTTAACAATACAATGCCCAGAAATAAATTTCGGATGTTAAAAAAGTATTTCCACATTGTTGATAATAGTAAATTGGAACCAGGCGATAAATTAGGAAGAATTTCTCCCTTTTATAAAGAGGTTGGAAAAAATTTTCGTCAATTTGTATTTTTTCATGAAAATATGAGTATCGATGAATCCATGGTTCCGTGTTATGGGCATCGTTCGGCTAAGGTGTTCATACGTGGAAAGCCAATTCGCTTTGGTTTCAAAGTTTGCATGGCATGCAAATGGCAAAGCAAAGGCATGCAAATGGTTATCCTTATGCTATGTCTATCTACGGTAGAAAAAGCTCGAAAAATGAAAATTTGCCACTTGGATCAAAAGTTCTCCGAACTATTATCTTTTATTGACAATCCAGAGAAACGCAAAATATTTTTCGATAACTTTTTTTACATCGTACAGTCTGCTGACCGATTTATCTAACAAAGGCTTTAAGGCAATCGGCACAGTGCGAGATTCCAGAACGGGACAATGTTCTCTTAAAACAGCAAAAGAAATATCGAAATTTCAACGTGGAGAGTTTGATTACCGATGCGATGGAGAAGTTTATATATGCCATTGCGACGATAGTTTTGTTGTAACTATTACATCAAATTTTATCACTCACGAACCATTAGGAAGAGCAAAAAGATATGTCCGAGCTAAAATAAAAGTTGATTTTCCTTAACCTTACATTATAAAATTATATAATAAAGGAATGAGTGGAGATCACCTGTTGGACCGACTTCCTGGAAGTTATCGACCAAAGTTAAGCAGAAAAATATGGTACTTTATTCCTTGATCATAGTGTGGCATGTAAAAGGTTAAATTCTAAAAATTAATCTTTAAAAATACACCAAAAATCATAAAATGGAGGTAAAGATTCGAAAAAGATTTCATATTAAAGGAATTTTTATGATC